>JXTB01000341.1:197500-338175 GCA_002914805.1 Parasponia andersonii | reverse complement strand
TCTAGTATCCATTCATAATCACAAAAAAAATTGAAACTATTGAGAAGTCCTCTATATATATATATATATCTATATATATATATGTGTGTGTGTGTGTCTTGACTAGCATAAAGAGTTAGAGTCATCAAAAACAATGAAAAATTTTCCCCATCCTAATTTCTCCCTCTCAATTTTAGTTTAGAAAATTGAATAAAAAATAAAAGTTAAAAATTGAGTGAGTCTTAAGTTGGAAAAAAAAGGGTTATAATTCACATCTTATATCTCAATAGGACTAAAGTAGAATAAAATCTTATAATGTACTAAACTATGAATAAAAAATTAAAGGGATATAATGGCAATAATATCTCATATATTAAAGCAAGGGATAAAAGTAGAAATAAAAATCTCAATAAGGTCTAGAGGTGGCAAAATGGGTAGGTCGGCCCAGAGCTCAAAGGGGTGGGTGGGCCGGCTCAATCCATAAAACGAAAAATAAAGCTCGTCCTGGCCCGTTGGCCTCCCAAGCTCCTAGGCGAGCCAAAACTAGGCCAAGTTAGCCTGTGCTCGGCCTGTTTTTTTTTTTTCTCTATTTTTTTTAACAACTCTGGGCCCTGAAAAAAATGGCCTAGCCAGGCTAAGATTTCTAAGCCCAGCCCGAGCCTATTAGGCTTAGCCCGAATTGACACCTCTAGTATGGTCTAAAATAGAAAATAAATTTCAAATAGTACTAAAAAATAAATTCAAAAAAATTTAGGGGGCCATCCCCCCTCCCTCCCCCGTTCCCCTTGGGCTCCGCCCCTATTACAGGATATACTAGTCTGGTTACTCGAAAGCAAAGATATACGAGTACATTGGACTTATTATGCTCGACATGATCAGAGTCTAGCACAAGCATGAGCACGAGTACAAGCACAAGCACGACACGAGCACGAGAACGGCACGAGCACGAACACAGCACAAGATGTGTCTATGCTTATGGGTAATGCCGAGCCTATAGTTTTGAAACTTGGGCCAACACGAGCACGGCATGATGTTTTGATGGGCCATGCTAAGTACGACAAAAAGCACGAGCAAGCCTATAAATCTACCGGCACAGTCCATTTGATATCTCTAGGCTATCATAATTTGAGTAATTAGAAACAATAATAATACTAATAATAACAATAATAATAATAATAATAAATACTCATTATTTAGTATTTTTCTCTCTACACTTTTTCCCATGAAAAAATATGCATGACCAACTTTAATTGGGCAAAATGATACCTATAAATATAAAAAAAAAAATACATATTGGATTAGTGTCCATATATATATATATATATATATATATGTATATATGGGTTTGGTTTAAATGGTTACAATAATATTTACCTATGAATGGTTACAATAGTTTAAGCCGTTAGATCTATATTCTATAATAGTGATTAGTTTGGTGGTTGGCCAAAAAAATTTAATATTATTTATTAGCATCAAAAAAATTTAATTCTATCACTATTTTTTTTAGTATCCATTCATGGTCACAAAAAAATTGAAACCATTGAGAAGTCCTCTAAATATATATATATATATATATATATATATATATATATGTGTGTCTTGACTATAAAGAGTTAGTCATCAAAAACAATGAAAATTTTTCCCAACCCTAATCTCTCCATTTTAGTTTGGAAAATTGAATAGAAAATAAAAGCTAAAAATTGATTGAGACTTAAGTCAGAAAAAAAAAAAGGTTATAATTCATATTTTATATAGGAATAAATCTATAAATAAAAATCTCAAAAGGACTAAAGTAGAATAAAATCTTATAATGTATTAAACTATAAATAAAAATTTAAAGGGGTATAATGGCAATAATATCTCATATATTAAAAGTATAGATAAACGTAGAAATAAAAATCTCAATAGAGTCTAGAGGTGGCAAAATGCGTGGGTCGGCCTAGAGCTCAAATGGGTGGATGGGCCGGCCCAATCCATAAAACGAAAAATAAAGTTCATCCTGGCCCGTTGGCCTACCAAGCTCCTAGGCAAGCCAAGACCGGGCCAAGCTAGCTTGTGCTCGGCCTGTTTTTTTTTTGTTTTTTTTTTTATTTTTTTTGTTTTTTTACAACTCTGGGCCCTAAAAAAAATGGCCAAGCTAGTCTGGTTGTTCGCCCTCTTGTGTTCTTCAAGAATCTTCTCTCTTCTCTAGAAAGAGAACTTGAAAGCACCCGCCTTTGAATCAGTCACTAAATTCCACAAGGAGAGTTTTTCCTCTTCAGCCTTCTTCTCCTCTGCTTTCTTCACCAACTGATCAATAGTTCCAGGAAAAGAAGCCTCAAAAGCACTCTTAAACTTCTCGTACAAATTCACCCGATCTCTTGTCCCAGATACTAGTTCACTGGCATTTGGTCTCTGAAGAAAGTCCAACACATTTAACAAATTTCTCCTGCAACATAAAAGAAAACATGACAAAGGTAAATCTTATTTCGGTCTACGTCACTTCATATCATGGAAAAACCATATGCAAGATAGAAATCTTTAACTCATCTTGTCATGTTTTGTAGATATTAGAATCAGAATGCCACAGAAACTCTTTCCAGTTATTGCTAACTTATTTTGTTATGCAAGTATGGTACTTGAGGCTAGCTCATATGGTTGGGTGAGTGAGTGTGTGCTTTGGGATTCAAATCCTGCGATGTATCTTAAAAAAAAATTGTTAAGCAAGTATGAGCATTCACCGCAGTTAACAATGACAATGAAAAATGAAATTTTTACACAGTCATGAGTCCTTTCGGAACTGCAACAGAAAAAATACCTGCTAACATAATTCTGGGTAATGGCAATTGATTCCTCAAGGTTGATTACCAAATGCCACCATCCATTAGGCACAAAAATCACTTCCCCAGCCTTGCAAATGCACTCTATGGGTTTCTTTTTCCAAGTTTTGGTTGCGCCATAGAAGTTCATGAACCACTCAATTATTGAAACAGGACAGGCTACCTCAGCACCATCCGGGCTGGGATGCACTCCTGGTGGAACCACATCAGGAGGAAACAAAACCCATTTCTTGGACCCTTTTATCACAGCATTCCATGCTGATGTTGAATTAGGATCAATATGGAACGAAGAACCGGAACCAGCTGGCCCGATTATTATCCATCTGTAGTCTGGCCTCTCATTGCCCAAAAGACTAAACAAATCCTCCCTGAAATACACTGGAACTTCATACTCCGATCCCAATCTTGGAACCTTCTCTGCGAATTTCGGGTCGAATAAATACAATGGCCTCTCTTCCCTCACCTGATCAGAGTACCTAAAGTAGTCCTCAAGCTTCATCTTAACTGGACCTACTGAAAACCGCAAATCACCACAGAGCTGAACCAAATAGTCTCTATCCCATTTTTCAAGAGCAGCCCAGTTATCCAAACACCCTTCTAACAACACAGGCTTATTCAGTTCCTCAAAACTAGACACAAACTCCTCAACCGAAATGCCTCTTCTTCGAACTATGTTGTCTCTTTCAAGCCACTCGGGTTTCATTTCAAGATTGGCACAGAGCCAACTCTGAAAGAGGTAATCAGAATAAAAGTCCCTCACTCTCAAATGTGACACCCCAATATCCATAACATCAAATGAAGTGTAAAAACCAGCAATGTAAGTAAATTTCCATGACCCTTTATAGATAAACCCACCACTGAGATTTTCCAACACAAGGTTCCTCCAAAGGGGTTCATGGTTAGAGAATACATAGAAAGATTTGCTCACAGTAGCTAAAATCCCCAAATAAGTCCCACCCAAAAGCCCAAGAATATCAAGAACAAGCTCATCTGTTAAGGTTCGGAGATTGCCCAAACCTGTGTTCCTGGAGTTGACAGACGAACCTGGGTTGAGGTAGAAATTGCCCAGTGGTTGAACTCCATGGCTGTGTGAAGAGGCAGAGGCTTTGAGGCTAAAACCTTCTTCTTCTTCTCCTTCTTCTCGTTGATAACTTTCTGAGATGGGATTTCTGCTAAGCTTGTTTTTGGTTTTGGTTTTGATTTTCTTCTTTTTGTTTTTCCATAACAGGCTCTTGCAGCTCAACATGGTAGAGGTACAAAAGCTCGAAGCAGAAAACTAAACTGGGTATTTATATGTCTTTTCATGAGAGGAGAGGGTTTTAGGCAGCAGTAACAGAGGAAAGGCGTTTCGTTTCGTTTCGTTTCGTTTCACGTTTCGTTTTTGGTTGACAAGAAAGTAAAAAACGCGTTGTCGTTTTGATGATTTTGTTTAGTTGGGCCCTTATTGGGCTCCTACCCTCTAAATTTGACCTATTACAGGTCCATCTCGTGTACTTCCATGGCTAAAGGCCTAAAACCCGTTACAGATCCTCTGAATTCCACCGAGACTACAGAAAACTAGGTGGATGACACAAAATCTATTGGGAATTTACATAGATAGTAGTAATTTGGGCTAAAAAGGTGTTTGGAGAAATTTACTTTTCTAGTATTGTCTTTTTTTGTTTTGAAACGTAGATTTTCTTTTTCTAGTATTGTTGTCCCAATATTATGTGACATTAATGGTTATTCCGTGTGATCCACCTCAAAGAATAAAGAAGTACTAAAGAGGTCATTTTTCAAAACATTCTTAGAAAAATAGTTTTAGTTCAAATTACCATTATTCAAGTTCATTTCCCAAATCAATCCTTCAAATGATTTGCAATTTTGCATCGTCCTTTTATTATTATATGTTGACAAGATGTTACGTTCTTTTCTTTAAAAGATACATCTTAGAACAAAAAGCATAGGAATATGTTATTCAAATAGGATTTGCCATGTCTCTACTCAATATATTAGGATTGGTTAATAAATCCCAATCTGTCTAATTGTTTCCACCAAGAAGGTAGAACGTAATTGTCATTTTGACATGACATGTCAACTGGAAACCAACGTTGGAAGCTCTTGGTCTCCCTACTGCGTCCTTAGAGTTAAGCCAGAAACTCAGAAGTTTCCTCACTCCGTAGTAGTTTGACAGTAGAATAGTTTCAATAGTTCAGTTTGTATAGAAACGGGCCAAAAGGGTATCTAGTTTACATATCAACACATAAGTTATTTGTCATAATTTAATTGGTGTATTGGACACTTACCACAAATAAATATACCATCATTCACCAATTGAATAATATTGAATAATGAGTTGGTGAATAATATTGAATAATGAGAACTCAGTTACCATTGAACAACTGCAAATTTCTCCATATATATAGATATAACGAAACTGTGCGTAAATTTGGTTAAAACAACGTGCCAAAGGCATTGCCAGTTGGTACCGAATTGGTCATAGCCAACCAATGCCTATATACAACCAAACCACTATTATATTGGCAGGCCGACTTTTTTGTCCCATTAATTTCGTGCAAGTTTTACAGTTGTGTTTTGACACATAGACCGGCCAAAAAGCAAAAATACGACTATGAAATAGTCGTTTATATACACAACAAAAGTCAGTTAAATTCACTCTGAATGAGAGAAAAAGAATAGGCATTGCATATTTGAATAGGGATTCAATCATACAAGAAATTTTGTAATGTACAAGAGAGCTATACTTTGAGTTGAACTCCAACGACTGAACAACCTACTATGAAGCAAAGCATTGCCTACATCCGCATCCATGATTTACAGGTCAACCAGGAAATTACAATCAAACCCAAGCAAATCAAAGAATTTTGCACATTACAAACAATCCAAGGAAAAAAATGAATGAAAAATCTGCAGTAGAGTGATCAAAATCCAAAAAGTGTCGCATACTTGAGCGTAATCTTCAAACGGGTAAGAATGGTTGGTAACTGGAATCATACTTGGGTGCTTGTAAGACATCTCCAATGCCTCATGCGGGGTCCTTTGTCCAGAAGCATCAGCAAACCTACATTGTTGGCTGATAGCCCGAACATATACCTGCAATTATATTACAAATTGAATAGGAATACAAGACGAGGATCAGATGCCTACATCAACTCAAATTTTTATATTCTCAACATCATATGAGCGTATTAAAAGAACCCATTGTCACATTCAAAACAAGTGATTAACAAACTGTTTTAAGGAGCATCCTCTTTGTGTGTTTAAGTGTTCACAAGATTTTCATGATAGCATATTCAAATCGAAAAGGAAAAAGAATATCCGAAAAGCATATTTCTCTTTCTCAGGGAAAAGAACTTTTGCACCTATTCAATCTGAATTGTCCATTCCCTATTTCAAAACGAGCATTTTGTATGTTTCAATACAAAATACTGTTTTACTTAAGTTCCAAATAATTGCTCTTCATCGTCTTAATCATGGACATAACTAAGCCAACAAACGACTTGTTAGCTATACCTTCCGTTTATCCTTACAGAAAAAGAACATGTGAACATTAATTTGAAGAGTTGTAAGACAGCCCATCCTTCAGTAATTGTGTAATGAATTATGAGTTACTTACTTGCTTCGACAAGCTTTTCTTCTCCAGAAAACGACGGACACGATCCACTGAAGACCAAACATCAAAGAAACAACAGAATCAGTTGCAATTAACAGCTGAAGTACTATCTAAGTCTGGTGGATAAATACTCAAAACAAGCAATGATAGAAACTAAAGAGAGGCATGGAAGGGGGCCCTAGGCAGAAATTATGACCATTTCAACAAAAAGAACTGCTGAATACAAATTTATAGTACATTACCTTGAAAACCGAAGTGAAGGAAAAGCTTCCAAGAAGAGATGACTTCTTAACAGTAATTCGTCTTTCAGGCGACACATCCTTACACAACTGTTGTGCTATTTCTTTCAGTAATACCAGTTGAGCTTTATCTGTTCGCATTGAAAGAATCGCTTGCCTCATTGATTCCCTGTCAGCCTCAAGTGCCTGAAGCCTCATATAGAGCTTTTTGATTTCAGGATCACCAACATCACCTTGATTCAATGATCCTCTTGGAGTGTTTATGTCATCCTCACCAATCCCCACTCCAGCTTTAAGCTCTGCATGACCATTGTAAGATACTCCATTATGGACAGAGTCAATGGTATAAACCCTGTCACTCATGTCATCTCCAACCTCTGATGCATTATCTACATTTCTCATGTTGTGCTCCTCCGAATGTGAAACATACTCTGACTTCTTGAAACTAACGTTGAACCTAGGAGAGTCAGTGTTGAGATCTGAGCCAGTTTCTCTGACCATCCCCGAAAATGACGGTGAATCATTCGAGTATTTCCTGGAATGCCTTGATCGCCTAGGAGAGTGGCCAACTATCACCTTCTCTAAAATGTTCTTAGAACCTGAAATTTCCCCTTCCAGTTGACCATTACTTGGACATCTCTCCATCTGGTAAATCCTATGCTCTAAATTTTTCAGGTGATCTCTACCGCAAGGCATCTCGCCAAATGCATATTTCTCAACATCAGCAACATCATCATCATCAACCTCGAAAGAGCTTTGGTTCTCATTGAGATTGCATTTCAAAGGTGGGTATTCAAACATGAGAATCTCATTTTGGGAGTCAAATTCAACCATGCTGTTGTTACGGCTATGAGAACCTTTCTCACCCTCGGCCTCCGCCTCCGTGAGTCCATAACTCATCATCCTATGCTTATAGGCGTGCACTTCACATGTGAGCGACTGAATGGCCTGCTCCCTCTTGTACAACAAATCCTCTAATGCCAAAAACTCTTGTTGGTCATGTCCCATCTTCTCCTCAGCAAAACGCTTAAATTGCCGGGCCTCCATTTGGATTTCTGCCTTCTCCCTTTGCAACCTGAGGATCATAGACATAGCCTCATTTGCAGCTGTCGAGGCAGCATTTCTCTCCTCTTCCAATTCAGTGTACAAATCCTGTATCGTTTGCTGCTGGTTACCAACCATTTCCCGCAGTGCAACACATTCATTCTCAACTTGAACTCGAGCAACCGAAAAGGTTTCAAAACCCGGTATGAAGAATCGATTCTCATCCTCAAACTCGTCATATTTTCTCTTCACGGACCTAAACCAAGGCCCCGAAGTACCACTTATCGACGAAAAACTACAACCACAATTACAACATTTCACCAAGTCCCTAGAAGATGGAAACGCTTCCAACTCCATAAACCACTTATCATTCAAATTCAAAACAATCCAAGATCAAGCGACACCAGTTTCACTACAGAAACGTATCAATAATCCAGAAATAGAAAAAAGGGACTAAATCTTGGAGTTCCAAAACTCTCTCAAATAACCAGAAACCTTCAATAAGGATTTCCCTCCCTTTCTTTAATCTACCCACCAGCTATATATTGTTCCTCCCAGAACCAAAATCACATGAAAAAACAACCTAAACCAGAAACATAAACCAAAATAAAAAATTTTAATCATAATGGATTAAAAAAGAAACGGAGCAAACCAAACAGAGATTTTCACGACAAAACAAAAAAAAAAAAAAAAAAAAAAAACAAAGATATTGAAGCAAAATTTAAACAAACACATAAAGATATCAACTTTCGTCAAAATTAACTAGGCAAGAGACCCTTTAGATCCATAACATGTGACAAAAATGAATTCTTTCCAAGAAAAAATTACAAATACATAATTCCTCCCATTAAAACGGACAAAGCCACAGAAATACAGAGAGAGAGAGAGAGAGAGAGAGAGAGGCTTACCGAACGAGGTCGTCATTAAAGAGCGAAATTTTCCCGGGAAAACGCAACTTTCCGAGAAAACTCAGGATCTGAAGAAAAATTTCGAAAAAAAAAAATGAAGCCACCAGCAAGCAATAATCGACCACCAAACGGAGCTGGTAAACCTTTTTCTCGCTCCGGTTTTCGTCTAAAGGAAACTTTGGCGGGTGTTTGGAGGGAAGGAAAATCAAAGGCCAAGAGAGAGAAAGTGAGAGAAATTAGAAACCCTAGATTTTATTTTTATTTATTTAATTATTTATTTTTTCAATTTCGTTAAATTTTTATCGGGGTTTGTTTTTGCTGGTCTCGATTTTCGCAATTGTGAGTCGATGAGAGAGAGAGAGATTCAGAAGGCGGAGGAAGAGAGGGAGAGAGAAAAAAAAAAAGAAATATTTTGGAAAAATAAAAAATTGAAAATTGAAACAATAATATTAAACAAATTAGCAAAGAGAGAGCTGTAACAACGCCTATTGGAGGGAAGTTTGTATGACTTTACAACTAACTAATTACCGCCACCTCAGATAATCAAAATTTCATCTTTATTAAAAAAAAATTAATAACAATAATAATTAGAGAGTTAATTAACTTTTTGCCCCTACTCTTTAAAATATGCCAAATTTGGTTCTAAATTATATTTTTCCCTCTAAGTTTTGGCTCTTATGTCTTAACTTTCAAAATTTCAATTCTGCTACGTGAATTAATATATTTTTGTCTTAGTTTCGACCCCCTAAACTAAAAAACTACTAATTGAGAGGTCATAATTGAAAATTTGAGGGCTCGAACTGCCTCAAAAAAAAAAAAGGGTTTGGGGATGAAATGTGATAGTGTGGACATTTGAAAGCTCATGGATCAAAATTAAGACAAAAATATAGTGCAGAGGTTAAAACTAACATATTTCAAAGTTTTGAGGCCAAATTAGGGCTGGCACTATAGCTTGGGGAGCAAAAATGAAATTAATAAAAAATTAAAATAAAAAGAAATTGTTTTGGCAAAAATGAAAATTACCAAGCTGTATTTGTGTGTGTAATTATTTTCTTTAAAAGAAATCCTATTAATGAAAATTTATTCAAGTCAAATTGTCAATCAATATCACATTATCCAGCTATTAAAGTGAAAAAAACAAACCAATAAAAGACAAAAACCAATAGATCAATCACTAATCATTGCACTTATGGAGTTTTACTTCATGCAATATTTCATAATTCTTTTTCTGATGTTGAGGAGGGCTTTTTTGTTTTTCGCTAAATTACTTAAAATGATTTTAAGGAAACAAACAAAAAAGTAGAAGAATATTATTTAGATCCGAACTGGAAAAATAGGACATTTTACTATTTTTAGTTTATAACATGGAGCTGTTTCTTAAGAGAAGTTTCTTTTCATTGTTTTGAGCTTCCCATATATAAAGAAGTTTTTCTTTTTTCTTTTTCTTTTAATACTCATATAATTTTTATGAATTGAATGATAAAGAGATTTCGTTTGAATTTGAAAACATTAGCTGGAATTTTCTGTGGCTTTTTTGTGGAACCAACCAATTTGTCATAACTCATCCACTTGATAATTATATTTTGTGTTTTTTTTAAGGGGAAAAATTATTCTTTGTCAAATAATCATATTTTTTTCTTTTTTATCCACGAAAATCTAACATTTCAATCTATAAATACCATGACATCTAAGTTAACATTTCAACAAAGAAAGTTTTTTAATTTAAAGCTCTTTATTATAGGAAGGTATTATACAATCTACTACATTAGTAGTGCGTCCCAAGTTTGAAACAAGTTAACATTTTCTTTTTAACAAAATAAATTAATAATTCACAAACAATGTTTCTAGACTGCCAGTGCTATACTTTTTGGACAAAATCAAATATCCAAGTTTCAAGCAAAATAAAATAAAATAAAGTAAAATCAAAATATCCAAAGTGTTTCATGGTATCCAGTTTTCTCATACAAAGTAGGGACCAGTATTTTTTGAAAAAAAAAAATTAAAGGGAGGCCACTTCCTTTTTCATAAATTGGCCAACCAGCATTAAGGAAAATGGAAAAAGTGATTAGACCAACTTTTGTTCCAATATTCTGCAACCCTTTGAATCTGATTTTTAAACAATATCTATAACTAATTAATTCCAACGCATGATATCAGCCTTTTTTTTTTTTAAATGAAATGAAATGATATCAGCCACTTTTATTCTCTAATAATTAGACCCAAAATCAGTCAAATTCTTTCTGCATAACTGGTTTCTATCTGTTTTTTTTTTTTTTTTTTTCTATTATAAGATCTATTAGTTTATTCCAATGGATTATACGCCCTTTCATCTCTATGATATATTGGCACCTTGATAACTCAGAATTCTTAACTCTATTTCTTTCTTAAATGCCAAGTTGATTTTGCCATTTGAAAAACAAAAAAGACAAATAATAATTAACTATGGGTTTACACTTTTATGGACGAAAAGACCATGAATTTTGGGAAATTACAATTCAAATTCTTGAATTTCGTTCAAGCTTTCTTTGTGAATGGATGTAAATTTATTCTCCATAAACACTAAAGGCTTAACTACATAAATATAAACCTAAAAAACTGACCAAACCTGATAAAGTCAAATATGATATAAATGATCACATATATATTATTTTCTAACAGTCTTTTATGCTTATGTTTACTTGGTTGAGTTTTTCAGTGCTTACGGAACGTGAATTGTATTTTCACCCAGCAATTTGAACATGTTGTTTTGACCAAAATAGAGTTTGAAAAAGAAAAGAGAAATCAAATTCAAATGTTTTGATTGTAATTGTCAAAAAAAAAAGGAATTTTTTTGCGCAAAAATGATCGGTGAAAAGCTATTTTTGACAGTATTCCACCCCCCAACCCCCCCCCCCCCAAAAAAAAAAAGCCAAATTTCAAACTAAAATATAAACTCCTAAGAGCATTGATACACATGACCTTTCCTTCATAGTTTTTGCTAGTCGGACTAGAAATCACAATCTCAAATAAAAATTTTAAAATACTTGTAATTAATTTATTAGTCATAACTTCCTTACTAATTTTATTTTGATATTTCATGTCGAAGATTCTAGACACAGGTGACACATGCATTGTGTTTAAAAATAAAAATAAAAATTCGTGTGGAGTGTCTTCTATCTTACTTGATTTCCAATAACACACCGACCAACACACAAATAACAAAAAATTTGTTTGTCATAAAATATATAAAAAAATATATACATATAAATATATATGGGCACCAATCTAGTAGATTTTTTTTTTTTTACCTATGCATAGGTATCAATTTAGTCAATAAAAATTTAATATGTATATTTTTTTTATTATAAAAAATAAGAGAGAGAAAGAGCATTAATGATGCACGTCTTTTCATACACTTCATTATAGTCATTGGATCACCGTTAGATGGTGATCCAACGGCTAAAAAAAAATACATATCCATAGGTAAAGAAAAAAAATACCTATTAGATTAGCAACCTATATATATAATTACTCGATTTAAAATTATAGTTTACACCTCTTTGAAAAATATAGTTTACACATATTTCTCTATTCTTTTTTTTTTTCCCCTTTCTTTGAAAGACATATTTCTCTAATCTAAATGCTGTCATGTAACTATCCGTGCACTATGTGAAACTTGTCACAATTTAAGATAACCCCTAAACTGGTGAAAGATCTTTATCTTTATTGACAATTCTTTATCTTTGTTGGGGATATTGACCATTTTATTTCTCACTTGTCCGGTTGTTCCATAGATTGTTATTTTTCAACCCCTAAACCACTATTTTATTTTCTTTTTTGGGACTTCCATGTCAAGTGTTTGGATTATACCACGTGTCCTCAATTAACTTTAATATATAACATTAAAGTATTCCGCCACCTAATAACTTTCTTGGTACATATTTACATCAAATATAGGAAACTAATATACGTGTGCATCAATTCAGTAGTTCTTTTTTTCATTTATTTTTAAGTATTGTTTTACACAATTAAAATTCATCTTATATATTTTTTTTCATGATAAAAAGATAGAAATGGAAAGAGAATTAAATAATGTGTATTTATTAGTTATTTATTTTTTTCTAACTATTTAAGTTATTATAGTTGTTAAATGATGATCTAATGGTCAAAAAAATTACTTATAGATAAATTTTTAAAAAAATAACTATTAAATAAGGACTCAATATATATATATATATATATATATATAAACCAATATTATTTGAAAGTATTATCAAAAATATCCCTCAATTGAAATTAAGAGAAATACTAGTATCACGTCCTTACATATGTGATGTTCACCTTTCTTGACAGTAATGGATCCAACAATAGGACTCATGTAAGATTTGCAATCAATTGTCAGGATTTGGTAAGGGTGGCAATTCGTCACATTGGGACGTGTTTGTGTTAGTGTTTATATCTAATCGTATAAACATCAACCCAAACTTGACCAAATTAATAATCGCGTCAAAAATTTTAACCCGAACCTGACTAATTTATAAACGGATTGACTCGAAGGGTTGATTTGACAAAATTTGTGTAACCCATTTATTCAAACGAGTTATATTCAGATTAAATTAACCCAACACGATCTGTTTATTTAAATTAGATAAAATATATTTAATATAAATTTATATATGTTACATGACATTAAAATACAAATATTTACTAAAAAAAAATGAAAATCACGTAAAATCTCAATATAAATGTATAATAAAATCTTAAAAATACAAAAGAAGTCCAAGTCTACATAATCAAAATATTATAATTTTAAGTAGGTATTATATGGGTCATATATAGGTCATTTCGAGTCAGGTTTCAGATCGGTGGATCAACTTGAACACAACCCGTTTAATAAATGGGTTTGCGGGGTTCAACTTAATTTTGACTCGAATTCGTAAAAGACAAATCTCACTTGTTAATTTCATACAGATTTTGAGTCGTATTATCTTGTCGTATCGCAAATTAACAATCCTAAAATTTGGCTCATCAAACATGACAATCATGCGTGAAACTAGTACACAGCAAACACTATGTATTGCTTCATGTAATTGAAGTATATTTTGTGACCTCACGAACATTTAGGATATATTTGGCAGGGAGGAAGATAGGAAAGAATGGAAGACTTAAATTAAAAGTGAGAGAAGAAGGCGAGTACTTTTTATTGGTATGAGATGAAAGAAATAGAAGTAAAATTATCTTTATTTGATAGGAAATAGAAGCGGAAGGAATGAAAACGTTTTACTCACAAAATAACCAGTTACCGATTTCAAACTATTGTCTCATGTGTTTAGTGTTTCCTTGTGTAAAGTTTCTCAATCATTATTACAATTTCTAATTTAATCAAAAGGAGAGTTGGATTATGCTTATAAATGATTACATTGTACCCAAAAAAAAAAAAAGAAAAAAAAAGTTCGGTACAGTTTGATGAATAGAAGAGAATTAGAAAGTTTGTCTACTTTTTTAAAAAAAATACACAATGTGGATAGATAACTTATATCCTTTTATCATTAGCAACCCGAGTTTAAGGTAGGTGGTTAAAGCTGACATAATGAACCAACTTCACAATCTCTATGCAACCCAAGAACATTAAATGTTCACCAATCCTTAACGACCCGATCCTTAACGACCCGAACGCGAATGAAATCCACTTCCATTTATTTATTTACCGATAATTTTGGAAAATAAAATTTAGGAAGTCCCTCGCATTATAATTAGCTATTAAAACTGGAAAGAGATGACTTATTTCATTTTCATTCATCTTCAAACCAATTCTTTTTTATGATTCTTTTCATTAGGATTAGTACTTGGCATAAAGAAAAAGTGGGGCTTGGTGTCATCCATTCCATAAGCCCCAAAAATTTTCCATTAAAATTTTGTGGTTCTACAGCTAAACCTTATCTTTTTAGGCAACTCTCTCTCTCTCACACACATGCCTTTGCTTAATTTGATATAGCTTAAAGCCTCGATCAATAGCATTATTTTTCCAATTCACCAAACCCCACAATTTAGCATAAAAGCGAAGCTAAACTTGACCCTGCAGCTTTCAGAAAGAGAGAGAGAGAGAGAGAGAGAGAGAGAGAGAGAGAGAGAGAGAGAGAGAGAGATAGAGATAGAACACGGCAATGGAAAGAGAGAGAGAGAGAGAGATAGAGATAGAACATGGCAATGGATAGTGCTTTTGGTTGTAAAGTGAAGGGGCATTGTGACTGTCCTATTTCTCATTATGACTTTAATGGAATTGGTCTTTTTTTTTTTTTTTTTAGATGACTAAAATGAACATCTCATTCGAAATAATTGCCTTCCCCTTGAATATTCATTAGTCACTGGCAATAATTTTTCCCACTTAATCCCTAAGTGGGAACTGGATATCAGCAATTTAAATTAAATGAAAAAAAATAAATGAAATCACATTATTGACATCTTCATTGCATTTGTGCCTTTCCACTTCCAAATCTTCAATTTGAAAATATCGGGAGATGAACAAAATAAGACCATTTCGAAGTAAAATGCATGATAATTTTAGGACTACTTTTCAGATTATTTTTTCTTAGAGAATATTCATTTTAATTGTAACAAATTATAACCACGATACTCATTAGTTATACACAGTCAGATAAATGACATGGAAATGACTAATTTGGGCCAAAATGACATTTTTAAGAGTGCCAATGAATTATTGACTATTAGGTGACCATAAATAAATAACTTTTTAACTATAAAAATATCATTATTTAGGCCTTATTTATGGTCAAGATATTTAAGACTGTTATGAAATATTTACTATTTATATGTCAATTAAATTATTTCAATAATTGTTTCTTTTGCATCATGTGTGATGTGTAAACTATTAAAAATTAAGAAAAAAATTTTAATTATTATGTTAAGTATTGTTAGATAGATGCCATATAAGTAATAATTAAGTGCATGGCTAAGATTCATTGTATTAGCCTATAAATAGACTTCTCAATTTTACTTAAAAGATGAACAAAAGAAAAGAAATAAAAGAAGTGTAAAAGAAAAAAGAGAAGATATTTTCTTATACCAATTTCTTTAGTTTTGCATTAGTATTCTTAAGCTCTTATATATACTCTCAATATTATTTATAACACGTTATCAACACGAGTCTCTAGCCGTTATAATCTCGCCAAGAAATATAGATTTCACTAATATTAGTTCGAAAATCAATAGTAAAAATATTTATTTGGTAGATAGTGCGACAACATACACAATCTTTAAAGATAAAACATATTTCATAAAACTATCATTATCAAAAGCAAATGTGAATACAATTTTAGGTACCATAAAAATACTTGAAAGCTGTAAAATAGCTATAATAATACTACCCAAAAGAACAAAATTAATTATAAATGATGTTTTATTCTCTAGCAAATCCAAAAGAAATTTGCTAAGTTTCAAATATATACGTTACAATGGGTATCATATTGAGATTACAAATAAAAACAATATAGAGTGTCTCTGCACTATTTCTATTATCTCAGACCAGAAGCAAATACTAGAAGAGTTGTATGTCTTTTCTTCTGGGTTGTATTACACATTTATAAGTACGATTGAATCACATAATTTGATGACCAAAAATGATTATGATCCTAAAATTTTCTCTCTTTGGCATGACCGTCTAGGTCATTTTCGGACAATTATGATACGAAGGATCATTGAAAACTCACATGAACGTCTATTAAAGAACCAGAAGATTCTTTTGTCTAATGAATTTTGCTATAGGGCTTGTTCTCAAGGCCAATTAATTATTAGGTCATATCCAATAAAAATTACAGTTGAGGCTCTTGTATTTCTAGAAAGAATTCAAAGAAATATATGTGGGCCTATTCATCCAGTATATAAACCATTTAGATACTTTATAATGTTGACAGATGCTTAAACACGTTGGTCACATGTTTGTTTATTATTTACTCGCAATATTGCATTTGTGAGACTTCTTGCTCAATTAATTCGGTTAAGAGCACAATTTCCAGACTATATAATAAAGACTATTCGTCTTGATAATATTGGTGAATTTACATCTCAAGCTTTTAATGATTATTGTATGTCAATTGGAATTAATGTTGATTGCCCTATTTCCTACACACAAACACAAAATAGTTTAGCTGAATCATTTATAAAACGCATTCAATTAGTTGCTAGACCTTTATTAATGAGAACAAAGTTACTGGTTTCTGCTTAGGGGTATGCTGTATTATATGTTGCTACCCTTATTCGTATTAGACCCACAGGCTATCAAAAATACTCCCCATAATAACTTACTTTTGGTCAAGAATGAAATATTTCCCATATACAAGCTTTTAGTTATGCAGTATAAGTGCCAATCATTCCACCACAACATACCAAGATGGGCTCTCAAAGAAGGTTAAGAATTTATGTTGGTTTTATGTCTTCTTCTATCATCAAATATCTTGAACCTCTAACAAGTGATGTTTTCAAGGCATGATTTACTGATTGTCAATTTGATAAAACTATAATCTCCCCGTCATGGAGAGAAAAACAACAATTGGAAAAACAACTTGAAATTTCTTAGCATGCATCATCGTTATCTCATTTTAATCCTCGTACTAATCAATATGAACTAGAAGTTCAGAAAATTATACATTTGCAAAATATTACAAATCAATTACCTTGTATATTTACCGATACAAAAAGAGTGACTGGATCTCATATATCAGCTGTAAATACTCCAACTAAGATTGATATTCCTGTAGGAAAATTTTTAGAAATAACAACATGTGAGTCTAAGATACACATGAAGTGTAGTAGACCAATTAGCTCTAAAGATAAAATCCCTAAGAAGAAAAGATAATATATTACAGAAATTGGCCATCCTGAAGATGATAGTATTCTTGATGAAATAAATGCATTGCCAAAATAAACAATTGACATAACTAAATAAATAACTCCAGAAGAGGTTCAGGTACCTGATGATATTGAAAATAAAGAAATCTCAATAAGTTATGTCAGCTCAAGAAAGGAATGAAATTGCGATAAAACTTATTAAACAATAGATTTGCATGTGTAGTAGCCACTGATATGACAAATGAAAGTGAGGATCTTGAACCAAAATTCGTGAAGAATGTCGACATAGAAATAATTGGCCAAAATGGAAAGATACAATTCATGCATAACTAAAATCTATTGGGTAAAGAGAAGTATTTGGACCTGTTATCCAAACACCTAAAGGTGTGAATTTAGTAGAGTATAAATGAATCTTTGTACAAAAATATAATGAGAAAAATGAGATCGTAAGTTACAAAGTACAACTTATGGCATAAGGTTTCTCACAAAGACTAGGAATAGATTTTGAGGAGACATATTCTCCTGTGATGGATGCAATAATATTACGATACTTAATTAGTCTAACAGTCTCTGGAGGACTTGAGATATATGTGATAGATGTTGTAATAACATATTTATATAGGTTACTTGATAATAATGTTTATATGAAAATTTCTAACGAATTTAAAGTACCTAAAGTACTTAATATAATATCATGAGAAATATGTTCAATAAAATTACAAAGATCTTTATATAGGCTAAAGCAATCTAGACATACGTGGTAAAATCGTCTTAGTGAATATCTTTTGAATAAAGGATATGTGAATAATCCTATTTATCCACGTGTCTTTATTAAGAGCTCGGGAATTGGATTTGCTATCATTGCAGTATATATTGATGATTTGAATATCATCGAGACTCTGAAGAGATTAATAAGGCAATAGAGTATTTAAAGAAAGAATTTGAAATAAAAGATCTTAGAAAAACAAAATTTTGTCTTGGCCTCCATATCGAGCATTTACCAAATGGTATATTTGTATATCAATTGTCTTATACAAAAAAAGTCCTTAAAAGATTTTATATGGATAAAACTCACCCAGTGAGTACCCCAATAGTTGTCAGAATACTTGATGTAAATAAGGATTCTTTTTGTCTTCGAGAAGATAACGAAGAAATTCTTGGTTCGGAAGTACCATATCTGAGTATAATTAGAGCTCTTATGTATCTTGCTAATTGTACTTAGTCTGATTTATTTTTTTTTCTATTAATTTACTGGCAAGATATAGTTCTACTCTAACTTAAAGACATTAGAAAAGAGTTAAACAAATATTTTGTTATCTCTGTGGAACGATTGACATGGGTTATTTTTATTTTAATAAATCTATATCACAATTAACTGGTTTTGCAAATGCAGGATACTTGTCTGACACACATAAAGGTCGATTTTAAACAAATTATATATTTACTAATAGTAACACAACTATATCCTGGCGTTCTACAGAACAAATGATCTCTGCTACCTCCTCGAATCATTCTGAAATAATTGCACTTCATGAGGCAAGTCGAAAATGTGTATGGTTGAGATCCATGATTCAACATATTCAAGAAATATGCAAATTAACTTTTGTTAGATCAATTCCAACTGTGATACACGAGGATAATATTGCATACATTGCTCAATTTAAAAGAGGCTATATCAAAAGCGATAGAACTAAGCATATATCACCCAAATTGTTCTTCACACATGAACTTCAGAAGAAAGATGATATAAATATTTAACAAATTCACTCTGGTGACAACTTGGCTAATCTATTCACTAAATTACTCCTTACCACAATATTCAAGATATTGGTGCACAAAATTAGAATATACCAACTCAAAGATCTTCGGTAAATTTCAAGTGAATTAGTTGTAAGGGGGAGATTGTTATGCGTGTACTTTTTTTTCTTTGGCCAAGGTTTTGTCCCACTTGATTTTCTTGGCAAGATTTTTAATGAGGCACTCTTTAAAGCATAACAAAAACAAAAATTGTATACTCTTTTTCCTTAACTTGGATTTTTTTTTTCACAGAGTTTTTTTTTTCAGTAAGGTTTTAATGAGGCATTTTCTTGTATAACGACATCCAAGAGGGAATATTATGAAATATATACTATTTGTATATCCATTAAATTATTTTAATAGTTTTCTCTTTTTACATCATGTGTGATGTATAAATCATTGAAAATCAGCTAAAATTAGTGTATTAGGTATTCTTGGATAGATACTATACAAGTGACAATTAAGTGTATGACTAAGATTGATTGTATTGGCTTATAAATATGCTTTTCAATTTCACTTGAAAGATGAACAAAAGAAAAGAAATAAGAGAAATGTGAAAGAAAGAAGAGAAGAGATTTTCTTACATTAATTTCTTTGGTTTAGCATTAGTATTCTTAAGTTCTTATATAATATATTCTCAATATTATTTATAACAAAAACATCGTTATACTCCTAGAAGTGTCATTTAAAAAAATACATACAAAAAAGTTGTTTGGGCTCAAACTAGTCATACCCTCGTCCTATTCTCGTAATTTTTACGGAAGTTCGTAAAATCTAGATAAAATAGGGTCCAAAAGTAATAATACTACAATACATGAACTTGATGAGACAATTGTTGAAAAGAATGCAGCTCAATTAAATATGGACCTAATTGTGGGCTATGAGATCTAGGCTACTAAATGTGATGGACCAAATCCATTTCCAAGACTTGGTCCTTGTCCTATCTTGATCCAACAAGAACAGTTTTGAGTCGTGCTGCGTGCAGAATGACTTTTAAGCCTTTTGCCTTGCTACTCTCTGATGTGCATGAAAAGCAGTTTTACGTTTATAACTTTATTCTTGCACTTGATAATCAATTTAAGTATTCTCTGAGCGATTTTTTTTTTTGGTTTTTTCTTTTCATTTGATTTGCCTAGTAATTCAGATGTACATTGTACACATATGAAACAAATAATATTGATTGAATGACTTTTAAATGAAATTTTTGTTTATACCTTATCTACCAGCTTATCCAGAATTATGCACTACCTTCTACATTTAAATATATTTCATTACTTGTGCGTATATATATATATATATATATATATATATATATATAGATAGATAGATATCTATTTTTCCCTTTTCAATAAGTAGCCCACCTGGATTATATAATTGGAATATTAGTCAAACAGATAATGTGGTGGGCATTAAGACTTGTGCACTAGATTTCTTTGTGTCAAAATCACCAAAAAGATGTATACCAAATAAAGAAACATTGTATATGTTTAATCTTTTTAGGAAATTCATATGATGTTCTCAAAAGGATATCGGATTCTTAAAAACTGTATACAATTGATGGAGAGAATTTGATGATCCAAAGGATCATTACACATTTAAATTTTATAATTTATCTTTTTTTTTTCCTGTGCCTTTCTGTATGAATGATAATCTGCAACCTCCTGTTTAATTGGTTTCGTCATTAAACAATAGGGGGAAACTTATAATATGGATAGGGTTATTTATATGTCATTAGAAAATGGACAACTTATAATGGCATGCAGAGTGCATAAATATACATATAATATCAAAATTGTAAGCTAAAATAGTCATGAGATGAATTAATATTTTGGACCCACCAAATCACTCAAAGGTCTAGTCATAATTGGACAGACATGCGCAAATTACCCTCCGGCTCTAGCAAAAAGACATATAACACAACTTATATATTGATATTAATATTTACCAACATTAATTTTTTAGGTGTATTATTTGGGATCAGTATTTAATTTAAGAGTTTGGACATTCATAAGGAAAGCATTTATTTGGCCTCAATTATTTTTTATGCTTTTGGGAAAATGCTAAACAACATCGAAGGTATGCACTACACAAGAATATAGAGACATGAAATCCACAAGTAAATTTTATATTGGATCTCATGCAGGTACTAAGCACCAAAGTTCCCTTAGTTCATTTTGCTCTCTAATTTTTTTCCAAAGAATTTCTTTATGCTTGGAGATTATGTATACTAATTTCTATATGCCTATAGACTATACTACACAGTATTATCAACTACGGCATAATATCCTTGTGCAAACAAAGTGGTCAAAGTGTCTTTTTCATCCTGTTGGAATTTAATAATATCATTTCGGATTTGCATTCGGTCACAAATTAATCATTTGTACAAAAAAAATTATGGCCATAGTCCCACATTAGAAACTATCCACAAAAAATTAAAACTTAATTTCTTGGAATCATGATGCATTTACGTGTACTCGTGACCAGTCTCTGTTCCTTATTGGAATATCTTTGCCACTATTTATTGATTATAATTCATTGTATTTAGAAATTATATATGTTGTCATAGATTTGGTCATCTAGAGGAGGAGAAGGGTTCAAAATTTCAAAGTTCTCATCACTCATTTAGCACCTATATATATATATTATTGATTCAGGAGCTTTTGTCCTTATCACCTCTCCCACTAGCACATGTTTTTTTTCACTTTTTTTTTTAAATAAAATTTCTTTATTTATTTATAATGAGTTCTATCTCATCACTCACCATCATCATCATCTAGCACCCATGTATATTCTGTTTGTGTTTGAATGCGAGTTCCCTCAATCTTGGTTGATCAAGAACTGGTACGTGCTAGTGGGAAAAATGATATAATTAATATATAATATGATATCCATTAATTGAATATATAATTCCTAGAAATATGGCCAACCATGAGAGAGATCAGAAAATAAACCATCAATTTATAAGGAGGAAAAGATTTAGCAAGAAGAATTAATAGAATATTAGAGAGGACTATATCAACTAGACCTCAAGAGAAACCAAGAATTAATATATACACAACACAAGTTGTACAAAAGAAAAACATTAATTCTAATTGAATATATATCTTATCCCTATATCATATGTTAAAAATTATAAAAGTTCATTTGTTATGAAACTAGGAGTGTATATATATGTCCAGCAACAAAGATATATATGAGATCTCAAACCACAACTGTAGCCAATAAAGTAATCCGCTACCGTATCTCTTTTTCTATAGCGTGTGATGAAAACCTCATGGGAGTCTACCTTTGTCAAAATATCATCGTGTCAAATGGACCAATTAAGAGATCCTTTTGGAGATTTTAAATAATTAGCTAATTGTAAATAAAATTAAAATCTCTTTCCAACCAGAGATTCTTCCACCTAAATTGCTCCAATAAATTTTAATGGGGATAATAATGGTATTTCCAAATATGTACAAGAACTCAAATAAGAAACAAAAAAGGCTCTCAAGCAAACCCTAACAATTAAAGAAAATGCTTCCTACGTACACTAGCTCGATCACAAGTATTAGTGGCAGTCAATTCATATTTGTCAGGAATTAACGCATTTTGTGTATATATTATCATGTTTAGTCTCATTGGTACAGTTTTCATAATGCGTCTACACAAGTTAAAAGGTCTTAAAAGGTATACATCTTTCATTATAAGACATGAATACCTCCGATTCCTATGTGCGACATTAAATATTCACTTTCACCTTAATTAGATAAAAGAGGATATATATCGAATGACTGGAGATCAGTAATTAAAACATGGAGCTATAAGAAGTTCATACTGGGTAGTACTTTCATTGATTTTCAATAGCCATGTTACTAGTTACTACTGATGATTATTTCTTTACGACCAAGACTTAATTCTTTACGACCAAGACTTAATGTCTGTACTGTATCATGGGATATATTCATAATTAAGGAAACTAAAATTAAATTCGGAATAATAATAAGTAAAACTGATTGAATTTGCTACATTATTGAAAGAAATTTCATAATTAATAATCCACGTAAATTTTATTCATACGCCATATTGATTGAACTTGCTACATTATTAAATAAAAAACTTAAGTGATGTGTGTATAAATTTGAAGGTAAGAGGTTAAACGTATGGATTATTTTTTTAAAAATTTATAATAAATAGTAATCATTAATTAAATTATTTTTTTAAAATGCATGTATATTTTAGTCTAACATACGCGAAGTTATCGTATAATATATAAAAGATATGGGACAAAATGCTCATTTTTTAATATTCTGGAGTAAAAAAGTTACAATATTAATTGTTTACTACATACAAACATGAAACCATCTCTCTTTCTTTTTTTCTCTATATATATATATATATATATATCATAACTTGAGGAGAAAGCTCTAATAATATGTAATTTCTATATTCTAACTTTATCTAAAGGCTCACACATCTATATGTCTACACCAAATTATGACCTCAAACGACAAGACAATTAACAGTACGTAATTCTACAATCCACAAACGATAAAAATGAACTTAACTGAACAAAATACTTATGAAGATAGATCATCATCTTATAAATTTCTCAGGTGGAGTTTTGAATCATAAACCGTTTGATAACTTGCAAAACTTGATGAGAAATCTTCGAGTATGGATCGTTGGTGAAAAATCCATGTTGTTGACCATCAAAGTCAACATATTCAACTTTCTTTCCCATTTCTTTTAACCTCATGGCATAATCCTCCGCCCTGTCCCTTAGCAATTCATTGCCACCTACAATCACCAAGATTGGATCCAGAGCCACTTTTTCAAGGCTCGGACTATTTGGTCCGAACGGGTTCGCTAATGGGTGGTCTCTTGTCTCTCCTTCCGGCATTGATAGCCTCCAAAATCTGTGTGTGAAGAAAGAAAAAAGAAAAGCTAGAAGTCCTATTAGATAGTAAATGTGATTCAAAATATATTTCCATTTTGATCATATTTGCAAAATAGCTTTATTGGAAGAACATTTTTAAAGTACGACTAACTTTTAAAGCTCTTCACAAAATGAAAATTTTAAGTTATAACTGGACCATTGATTCTGAATTATTAGTTAGTTTATTTTACAAAAAAAAAAAAAAAACAAAGACAATTTAAAAGGTAGGCATTTTATAACTAACAGGCACTTAATTTCAAAGGATCTAATCCTCAATTTCTCACTTAATTAATTATAGGGTTTTAATAGTAAAATAATCTTCAATGTTTGTTGCAGTTGTTTTAAATTTGAGTAAGATAATTTATACTATTCATAATATTTTTCCCGAATATTGTTATGGATTTCCATAATTAGAATTATGAGAAACTAATCACTTTCTTATAATGGGCTTAGTCTAGATAATGACATACGTTGGTCAGAAAGGAAATGCTAATCATGCATATCCACGTTTTTCTTTTTAGCTAACTTCGGAGATATTTCTTCACTTGATTAATAATATTAATTCTCCAATTTATCATGTGATTGTAACTTGTTTGTATTCGTTTATGCATGCAATAACATTAGTGCATAGCAATTAATATATGATGGCTTGTAATTATTGGTTAATGTATAACCATATTAAACGAATTGGTTTTCGGGATTGAATATGTAATAGAAGTGTTTTTCTTTGGACACGATGAAAGTAGTAGTACTACTTTCCAAAAATTGTGTGAACTAATTAATTAATTAATTATTTACTATGTGGAATTCTTTGCCTTGTATATGTCTCCACTAGAGATAAGCCAAATGTTTATTTTAACATGAGCTTGACATGTGCCAAGTTTTGGCCTTTGCGACTATAATTAAGATTTTGAAATTAAGTCACACCCACATTTGCAGATAAACAATTCAATGACAAGACGCCTATAATCTTATAGACTAGCTAGTGTGGTCAACATTTAAGGATTTTGAAAAAGAATAAGAAACGACGACGTAAATTAAAGACAAATACACATCTTTTTAGAAAGAAAAGGCAGACCATCTAATTAGCCTAACATTTTTTTTTTGAATCATCTAATTAGCCTACTTTGCCTGTCTTCTGGTGACCACTATAAATGAGACTTTATATATTTATAATTATGCTAAATAAAAATGAAAATTCCCTCAAGAAAATAAAAATAAAAATAAAAATGTTAAACTGGTAAACGGTGGTAATATTGTCATGTGAGAACAATTTTAGTTTTACATTTCATTAATCATATAGCGCTCAAATTATTACTATAAAGAAAGCTTAAATTATTAACGGGCAAAGAAAAAATACCACAATAATAGATTGAATTCTGAAATCTTTTGATGGTCAGATTGATATGACAAGAATTCATATGCAAAGACATTTTTGTAGTCAAATTTGATTGATTTGGCAACCGAAACCTTAAATTGGATTTATTTGTGTAAGTGGTCTTAGTCAATTTTCGTTCCATGAGATTCTTAATTTATCTACCCTTATTTACAACTACATATCTTTTTTGTTATCGGATTAAACAACATCCCTTGCCAATTCAGCATCATTAATATGTTCTCGGTCTTGGATTAAGATGTTTATGAGTAGTATGGTCAATGAACATTGGACATTGGTAAATAACAAGCATTAAGAAACTTATATTAGAATATATCATATATGCCTAGTTAATCGAATAAACAAATATGAAATATTTACCCTTTTTCTGTTCTTTTCTTTTCCTTTTATTTTCCGTATTTTGGGATATAGATTAAGAAGATCATCATATATATTTTGTGATTTTACAAACGGAATATCATATTATAGAATGCATCCAAAATAAATGTATACATATATAGAGATATCCCAGATCTAGATATATATATATATATATATATATATATATGGACACTAGTATTTTTTTTTAACATATGCATATGTATCAATTTAGTTAATGAAAATTTAGCATGCACATTTTTTTATTGTAAAAAGTAAGAGAGAGAAAAAACATTAATGATGTACGCTTTTTCATACACTTCATTATAGTTATTGGATCACTGGTGATCCAACGGCTAAAAAAATAATACCTACCCATAGGTAAAAAAAAAAACCTATATATATGGTTGCCAATCTAATAGGTTTTTTTTTTAAACCTATGGGTAGGTATTTTTTTTTAGCCATTAGTTCACCGTCTAATAGTGATCTAATGACTATAATGAAGTGTATGAAAAGACGTGCATCATTAATGCTTTTTCTTTCTTTTATTTTTTACAATAAAAAAATGTGCATGCTAAATTTTTATTGGCCAAATTGATACCTATACATAGGTTAAAAAAAAAAACCTACTATTGGTATCCTATATATATATATACAAGTTGCCAATCCAATAGGTATTTTTTTTCTTTACTTATGGGTAGGTATTTTTTTTTAGCCATTGGATCACCATCTAATGGTGATCCAATAGCTATAATGAAGTACATAAAAAGACGTGCATCATTAATACTCTCTCTCTCTCTTATTTTTTACAATAAAAATATATGCATGCTAAATTTTCATCGGCTAAATTGATACTTATACATAGGTGTAAAAAAAATACCTACTGGATTGGTGCCTATACTTATACATAGGTGTAAAAAAAATACCTACTGGATTTGGTGCCTATATATATATATTATATATATATATATAAGAGGTGTGTGATGTCAAATGATTATACAAAATTACCTTCTCCAATAATTATTTTTATTAGAGCAAGTTTGATTTTTTAATTTTTTGTGAAAATAATTGATGATGATTTTAAATTATCTTAAAGGTTGATTGAACTAAAACTTCTTTTTATTTTTTAATTATTCGAAGGGCAGAAATATCTTTTAATTAAGTGGATATGATTATGACTTGTAAAGTGGTTTGATGGGTATTTTATGAATGATGAGGTCACACACACAAAGTGCCACCACTTCTTATTTTTGTGTAATTATTGTGAAGTAGCACTATCAATCTTTTTCTCTGAAATTGTTACTTTTTCCAATTCAAAAACCAAAAAACAAAATAGACTATAGAAAATAGTTGACTAAGGAATATGTTTATCACGAGTGTGTACCATATATTTGTGTATATATCATAAAAGTGCAGTAGTCTAATCTTGTATTAAATTTCGTGATTCTTCTTTGGGGATTAAATTGAGCGATTTAAGTCTTTAATTTTTGTCTTTGAAGGCCGGGCTGTCTCTTAATGCTCTCGAAGAAACAATCCCTATATCATATTTGACATATGTACAAGAGTTAAGATATTTCTTTTTTTTTTTCCTAAAAAGAATTGAATTCTGTCAAAGAATATATGAATTTCTCTATATTGTGCTACAAAATTTCTGATCTATAATTATTCACGCATTAATACGGAACCTCAACAATATCGAGTATACGTATATGTGTGTGTGTGTAACTGTGTGTACACAAAAATTTCGATAACTAAAATGAAAGTTCTGAATATTTTTTTCATGCAAAACGCCATTTAACAAAAATACAAAGACTCAAAAGTAATAACGTAATATAAAGTTGTCCCAAAGCACGTACGTACGTACCTGTCTAACATTTCCAAATTCAACAAATCCTCAGGCGGCCCCTCCTCGGACCTGGTCCTCACCACCCCACCAAAGAAGGGTGCGAGCAGCACGTACCCTCTAACCCGAACCGGCCCGACCCTGGCCGAACCGGCCCCGATCCGAACAGCCAAGTGATGGGCCATGTTCCCACCCGAGGAATCTCCCACCACAAAAACCCGGTCCGGGTCAACTATCCTCCGGCTCAGCCACGCATCACAACCACTATCATCCTCACCCGCCGCCACCTCTCGCTTCAGCCACTCCACCACGCTGACCGCGTCGTCCATGGCGGCGGGGAGCTTGTGCTCCGGCGCGAGGCGGTAATCTGGCGAGACCACTAGGGCTTCTAGGCCGGACGCCAGCCGAAGGCAGCAGTTGTGGCAGTTAGGCCACAGGCGGGACCCGACACAGAAGCCGCCGCCGTGGAAGTAGAACACGACGGGGAGCCTGGCGGCGGCGGGATTAGCCGGTTTGGGCTTGTACAGACGGAGTGACAAGTTGAGCTTTTTGTCGAAAGTTAGGTCTTTGTAGACGACGGAGGTGTCGTCGTAGACCGGGAAGTTGAAGGCGATGTTGGCGCGGCGGTACACGCTGCCGTCGCTGTAGAGTTGGAGGACCCCCATGCAGTCTTCCACGATGTGAGGAAGAGAGCCCATTGGTGAATATGTTTTTTTTTTTTTTTTTTTTAAAAAAGTATTGGAAAAATGTTATGGTGTGGTGAGGAGCTTAAGGAGCTAGGTTATTTAGTTGTGTTGTGAATTAATTGTTTGCATATTTATAGTGGGAAAAAGGGGAGGGTAAATTTGGAATAATGGGGATTGTACGCGGGTAATTATGTAAAATTACCAGAACATGATTGACGGTGGTGGCATATGCATGCATGGCCATTGGTTTATCGTGTTGTTTTTAATGAGGACCATAGATGAGCTTGGTGGCTGTGGTAATGTTTGTATTTTTTGGACGGTTGAAAATAAATTTTTATAGTTTGGGGTTGTAAATACTCAAGGTTACTGATAATGTTATCTGCATGTGAACAATATCATAATCATCGGTGAATGTTATTATAGAGAGACTTATGCAGTTTTATATGGTAATTTCTTTTTAGCTTATCACCTGACAACATGCTTAAAAAAATAATAAACTAAACCTAGCATTTTTTGGGAAGAGAGTTAATTTTCATGCGTCGAAATTGTAGAAAGTCTTATTGTTACTAAAATAATGCAATATATCAAGTATTTTCTTTACATACTTTTTATATATGTTTCACTCTCATTTGACTGTGAGATTCAATAATGCCAATATCTATTGCCAAAATCTCTTTCTACATCTCTCATTTTCGCTCTGAGAGCAATATAGTGACTTTACTAATATTTATAACAGGACAGAATAGGATATGGGTGGCAGCTGTCCATGAGAACAATGTTTTTGTGTAATAATAAATTAAATTAAGCTCAAGCGCGCCTTTTTTTCTGAGATAAAATAATTACGCTTTTATAGGAGGACAAAATGTGCACAAGCTTTGGGCGTAGTCCTTCTAGTTTCCCCAATACGTGGTGAGTGGACTTCTACTTCGGTTTTAGGCCCTGATTGGAACTCAAACATTTAAAAATTAGGGCTGCGGAGGTACTGATTGAATTTGCTTTCTTTTTAATAAAAATTAGGTATAGTTGATAAGAACTGTTGTTTATTTTCTTGTGTATACCCACACCATGATGGTGAAATTGGGCAGTGGTAAATGTTTTTTTATCCTTGGTATTTAATGTGCTTGCATCACAAGTTACGAATATAAAATTTAGAAGTAAGAGCGTGTAAGTTTGAAATTAGCATGTATATCCAACTAATTTAGACGAGACTAGTACCAAAAGATGAAAAAAGTGGATAACAATTATAAAATGGAGTAGAAGAGGGCAAACTAATTATGACTGAGAAAAGAAACAAAATGAATACAAAGCTAAGCCGTGCCTTTGCAGGTAGTGTATATCCCTATATGATTAGTGGATACTATTATGACAATAATTAGGATCAGCCCTTGTAATTACTCCGAAAAAAGTAATAATAACTCCTATGTAAATCAATTCCAAAATGGGTAGCTACACAAAGCATGATGCTAAGTGACATAAGCTTATACTCCATCAGAATATGAAATGATTCATGATGCTTATCCATATCAAAAACCCTCTCTATTCCGTATAGAAAAGGATATAATAAATGTGTATAATGAAAAATTGACATTCAAGATAAACCTTGTAAATAGTAGATATCATCTTCAAAGAGGAAAAAGATTCAGAAACGCAATTAGACAAGGCCTAGCTGTTGCTCTTCTCTTGCATAATGTAATCTCCTGTACGGCCTACCAAGTTGATCCTATAAGCAGTAGAATCAATCCAATTCAAGAACCAACTTGATTCTTGGTTATCAAAGAATCTAGAAGATCTTAACCAAACAAATCTTGAAGATTTTAGCCTTTTAAAGAACAAAACAAAGCACCTTATGCACAAAAGATGCACACAAATCTTTTTTTGGAGTTTTCTATTTTTGTCCCATTGTTGTTGTCTGTTTCCATCATTGACTTCAACAGTTCAATCCTGTCCTGAGGCTGAGGCCAATGCATCGGGTCCTAGAAATTCGCACCCTACCCTACAACCTTTCCGCTTAAAACCAGGAGACATCCACCCAATTGGCCAACATAGAAATTGAGTTCATAGCATTATATTACACTGTTCTTTCATACATTATTCGGACAAGTTTTTTTGTCAAACCAACTTGTATTTGCATATTTGTTTCATTAAACTACATTCTTTGACCAATAGACTGTATATTATGGAGATGCATGGAGAGTGAAATCTATATAAAGTATCACGAAAGGATAACCACTCTGAATACAAGCTGAAAACACCCACTTATCCTAATTTACGTTGAAATTGGGTATTTTATTCCCTGTATAAGTTCTGATTTGTTTTTGTTTAACGGGCAGCTGCCAGTGCCTACTCATATCCTAATTCGTTATGGATTTGATAATGAGGTTTGGATTCAGCTAAAACCATCTAATTCATATCCTTTTCTGATTTGATTCGAATCATTTAAGAGCCACTAATGAAAAGGCTATTCCACTCCAAGTTATCAAAGAAATAGGGGAAAAAAAACAAAGAAATGAATGAAGGCATAAGGGCATGATGATGTGATATGGTATGTAAAATATGATGTATATATTATGCTGTATGAGTAAGAGTCAACCATTAGAAGACAAGCAAAAAGATTCAATCTGGAATGGAAGATTTTATTTCCTTCTCATATCCAAGTAGTTGACAACTTTTCACCTCAGTAGGAATGAGGGGAGGGTGAAGTGAAAGATCAAGGAGAAATCCAGGGAATTCAGTAAATACTACTTTCAACTCCCCTTTTCAGTATCAACAAAGAAACGAACAAGATGACAAGCTGGATGAACCTGGATGACACGAGACCTATAATATTAAATACCATAATGGCGGGAAGGACCCAGCAACCTTCATTTAGTGTACAACAGTTTCCGCAAAGGATGTGCAGGAGCACATATTCACCACATTCATATTAGATGTAAGGAGAGGGAGCTCTTAGAAACAAATGTGGGGAGGAATGAGCTTTCCTGGATTCATGATATTGTTAGGATCTAATGCTGCTTTTATTCTTTTCATCGTCTGCAAAGCCTCCACTCCTAGTTCTTTTTCAAGATACTGGGTAAACAAAAAGCAATATCTAGTTAGAACAGCGACGAATATCACCTAAGGTGCTCAGCATTTCTGCCAAAGCTAATCTGAGAACATCAAATCAGAATGAAGCTGCATAATAATCCTTGTACCGTTCTGATATATTCCAAATCACGGCCTTGACACAACATTTCTTGGCCAATGAAATTTCCAAAGTTAAAGTAATTAAGTCTTGCATAAACTAAATGACTACCAAATTTAAAGCTATGAATAAGTACCTTCATTTTCCCTGTACCAACACCATGTTCGCCCGTACAAGTTCCTGTTTAGTTGTCGGTGACACATGTAAATAATGTTATTGTTTACAATAAAACAGAAAGTGGACCACTAACAACAAACAAACTAAAACCAAAATATAGCTACTAAACAGTCGAGGGCTATCCAGAGAGAGAGAATAGAATCAAATGACTTCTAGATGAAGAGGTAAGCTTGGCGACATTATGAAATAGCACCAAAAGAATAAAATATGAAATTCTTTACTCGATCACATATTGACTGCTAAAAAAGTCGAAACATATTTACCTTCCATTGCCAAAGCAGTATGGACCATAAAATGGTTCAGTCTCTCTGCTTCCCGCCGTTCTTCTTCTTTGTCGGGGTCGAAAAGAATCACAGTATGGAAATTTCCATCACCGGCATGAGCAACAACTGTGCTGTAATTAAGAACAATCATGTCATTAAACACCTTGGACAAGCACTCGAACTAACATATTCCAGAAAAATTCTCATTCTGATGTGTAGAAGAAGGAAGTCATTTTGATGAAACATTACCAAAACAATGGCGATGCATCGATCTCTTGTTTGGACCTTGAAATCACTTCTGCAAGTTGTGAAAGAGGAACACATACGTCCTGCACAAAAATTATTGTTATTATCACCATTTTTTCAAAAAGAAAATAGGAATTCACGACAAAAGAAAGATGACAACTTTGGCTAAAGCACACTTAAATTATCTATTAGCATTTTGCAATTTGCACAACTATAAGAATCTGCTTGGGCAGTGCAGAAAAGGATCCTGCAGAAACTCAAAGAAACTATTTTATCCTTCCATATGAAAGCTGTTTCCGGTTTTGTAGAATAGGTTTAGAATCTTATATCAAACGCACCCATATAATTCTCGAAAAAGAAAAGTACAAAGAACGAGGTTGAGGTTTATGCTTCTTTTACATTCTTTTGTGAAAACTTCTTTCTCATCTTTTAACCACCCTGGGCCAAAGAATATGCTATACAATTATTGTAAATACTCGAATGTAAAGCCAAAAAAAATATCAGTCGTGCTCAATAAACCACAATGCTTCTCCTACACAGTAAATTCAGCAGGCACAAATCTGTGAATTGCCTGTAGTTAGCACATTCTCAGTGAAAAATATTAAATAGTTGTGATTGCTCACTGCAGCTAATTTGTGAAGCACAAAAGAAAACAAAATCAGATCTTGTAACTGACCGTAGCCATTGCCTCAAAATTAGGTTTCAATGCAAAGCAAGCCCAGAGTGCCTCCTTCCTGATCTGCATGTAACCAAAACCTGAACTGAATAACAACAATAATTGGTGCAAACTAGAGCCTTAGCCAGGGCCCTCAATTGACAGATCAACCAAGATAAAACAACACTAGGCTTCTGAATCTGATTCTGTAAGTGTAATTTCAGGACTATTAAGAGGCATTTCAACCCAAAATCACTTTAAAGAAGGAAGAACAGGAAAAAGAAGCAAAATAAGTAGCAGATCCATGACCACAGCCAAAGCCCTGAACCTACTTATTATATGGGTAAAAGTTCCCTACCTTCCAAAGTTCCTTTTTCTCTTCTGGGTCTTCTGCAAAAACAAAGTCTGAGCCATTGTGTTCTGAAACAATCTTCTGAACGATTTGTGTTTGCTCACGAGAATAAGCCTCTAAAATAAGAATTCAAGTATAAACCACATCAAGCAATTTTTAAAAGCAAACAACATTAAGAATTCAACTATTAATGCCAAAACTGAAATGCCGAATCTAATTACCTGTGCCTATGAATTCAAACAATAAGGTTGGAGTTTCGGGCAAATTCTTCCCATTGGCATGATTAATAGCCTTGATTTGAACCTCATCCAGTAGCTCTACTCTTGATACCTTGCAAGAATGAACAGAAAATGTGTTAAGAGAGTCAAAACTTGCAGCATAATACACAGGCAGATTCCTACCTGTATACCAGAAAGCATAGTGGCAATAGCTACATCAGCTGCATCCTTTATAGAAGGAAAATTACACATGGCAACCTGCAATATATTGAGCTTAATATCAGATGCATCTTATACAAGCATAACTTATAAACATAATTTGAATTGAGGCTAGAGAGCAAGAGAATTAACTAGCAGAGAAACCATCTTTAAGTAGAAGAAATGCCACACAAAAGAATTGAATTCCGTACAAGTAGTTGGGAAATCAAATTGCATGTTTTTGTACATAGCCAAATTATTTCGATGCTTCATATATTCTATTTAGAAATCTTTAGTATGTCCATCCATTGTAACATGCTATGATACGTCCTTATCCAATTAAATTAATTGAAATAACAGATGTTGTAAGATCTATCCACGCTTCTGCCAAGCCTACAATTCAAGCAGGCTCAGTGGAAACCATATGGTTTATATATAGGAAGCCTCAGGTTTCAGCAAAAATATAAATCAAATCAAATGAGAAATAAACATTAACATGTGTGCCTCATCATGAATTCAACATCTAAAAGCAATTACATAAACAGGATTTCATCGTCAAAATGAACAATAAATAAATAAGCACATTACTCAAATTTGTCCAAATAAAGCCTATAGGAAATAAGGTCAATGCCCCAACCACTGAATGTTGCGGAATTTTCTGAAGCCGAAGAGTGACTTCTGTTATTACACCTAGAGTTCCTTCACTTCCAATCAAAAGGCGAGTCAAGTCATACCTAAGATATGCAAATTTGGTGTTAACAAAATTTTCAAGAAAACCAATGCATGTGGTACACAAGCCTTTAAATTAAAACAGTTCCATTCAAATGTTAATTCAGAAAACCATTCATGTTGTTGAACTACATTAATTAAGGCCAACCATAATTTTACACACTGTTACTTAAGTTTCTTAACTAGAAAAATCATTTATAATGCTCCCAGTTGTCTTTCTGTGATGTTATAATGTGGTTTATAGATTTGTTGCTTACTTTCAGGATATGGATTTTTGTGTGTTTGGATGTTTTGAAAAATTTATAGTTGAACTTTATTGGATTTTGTTTTTGACATATAAACAAGTGAATAATTCCTTCATGTGAAAGCTTCTTGGGAAAAGCTACCTAATAGCAAATAGATTAGGACACCAGCATTGTCGTAATTAGTCAGTGTAATATTATTTTTGGTAAAGATTGCATTTATTAGCTTCTTCTCTATCTCCCTACATCCACCTTGTGCTTGCACAAAGAATCAGGGGAAATATGTCTACCCTTAGTCAGAGCTTTAATGTGTATTTGCGATGTTTTTCCTGTGTTATTATGATTATTATTTGTCAGGGTAAGAAATCTGCTATTCCCTATTGCACAATATTACAGTAAGGTTATGACTCAACAACAGAGTCAGAACATCTCAATGGTTTTACTGTTCAGACATAACTTTAATAAAATTAACTGTGATGCTGATAAGATTACTGAAAATACTGTCTCTGCCACTACAGAGGGTATGTCCCTTTTCTAGTGTATTAATTCTCAAAGTTAGTTTACAGGAAAAAAAATCTACCCTGCAGCACTCTTTCGGGCACGAGATGCTGTCTTAACAACATCTCCATTGGCAAGAACTACCTGGAACATAAACAAACTTGCATTATTATCGCATATCATGAGGTAAGTGTTAACCAACCTTACAGATAATTTTTTTTCTTTGAAAAAAAAAAAACCACCTTGAGACTAATGACATTGTCGCGCATTGTTCCATACCTACATGCTAAAAACAAAACTCATTAAAATCAACCCCAATTATATAGCATCAAAACTGTGCCTCACAAAGCATATTGTCTATAGTGTACGGTAAAATCTCATTCACAAAAAGCCACAATATTTAACATAATGAAGGATTCAAACTGTATTACAGTGTATGTATAATGCATAAACAAAAACATTGGTTTTTTAAAAAGAAAAATAAAAATAAGTTAACAAATTTCGTCAGCTGGTTATGAACTCATGAAGAATCCAATAAATATATCTCAGGAGTCTTTATATGTCAGAGATTATTTAAATTCAAGCATGAAAGTTGGGCATGTCCAACATCAAGATATTGCTCAAACTATGTTGAAAAAATAGGACCAAGGCTAAGGTCATATCATCATATAACGGCCTAAAACCATAACTACATGAACTATATAATTAAATTAAATTTTGTTAAAAGTTCAACCATTCAGTACTCAGTTGATAGGCAAGGGCTCAGCCTGAAGCTGCCAAGCTTGAATTCTGATATCGAGGAAGATAACGTAAATGCAATCAAATATCACTAAAAAGATCAACAGAGAAGGAAAGTTGGAAGATGAAGTTATTAAAGGAAAGTTTCATGTAACAATAGCGTGAAAGTAAAATTTAGATTTAAAAAAAGGCAGAACTACCTGACAGCTAAGGAGCCGGAGCAACGTGTCGCACACATTCCCCCAATGGTTGCACCAGGCCCTGCAAGTTTTTAAGTGTATGAAAATCTATATTGAAATATTGACCCCAACACAAGAGGGAATTCAAAACCTTCACAATGGCACATTCTCTTAAAAAATAAACTAACCTGGATCAAGGGGAAAGAAAAGACCATAAGGCTCCAGGTATTCATTAAGCTCCATCCATCCAATACCAGGTTCGACAACAACATCCATGTCCTCAACATGTAATTCTTTAACTTTCTACAATGTGAACAAGTAAAGCAATATAAGTACAATAACAATAGAATGATCCAGAACTATGGATAACTACTATTAGACAACCTCTAGGTCTAATTAAAATAAAAGGTGAAATTTTGATCAAATTACCAGCCACGTACTTCATATATAAAAATAAAGTTTAAAATTTGTAGCACAACTTGGACCAAAACCAGCAATTTAAGAAGCTAGATGAAGGAAAAACAGAACCAACAAACATGTGCCAGAATAACAGCCAGTGATGTTAACTTCCGCCAATTTTTCATTTGCTGAAGATTACACGTATCTATTAACTTCAAAAGTATGAAAAGAAATAAAATAACAATAACTATAGTACTAAAGTGAACAATAAATTACTTAACAAGGGAGTAGAAGAATAAATTCTCAGGACAGCATGTATGAATTAATTGGGCAAGGACATATTGATAAAGTCCAACCAACTGAAGCTTATAAGCATGAATTGCATGAAAAACTATTCTTGAATCATGATACACCAAGCAAAGAAAAAGAAAGCCAAGAAGGACAAAACTAGATCAAAGAGTTTCAAATCAGAGTGTAGTAATTTTATCTTGAAATTAAATTTCCCATGATCAACTGCGTTGAAACTTTTAGGTTTCTTGTACATCAAAGTAACTTTACTTTTTAATCAGCTGGCGTTGCAAGGCAGGTACTTGCAAGTTGCAACAAAGTAGAAGTAGGTGATGGGTTCAAAACAGACAAAGTTAGGCTAAAGTGCTTTTTGATATTTGACAACCGTGGTAAGGCCAAAGATTTTTACTTGTCTAATTCAAGAGCAGCACGAGGCAATATATGTTCAAGACTCGAGTATCTAACACTGAATAATAGAAAGTACCCAGCACATACTTTCATCAATGACATGTCAATACAAACACCTCCATTAGGAGACAAAGTGTGACCTTCAATTGACGTGGCCCCTCCATATGGTACAATAGGAACCTGCTTATGGAATAAAACAAATGAGCTAAGTATGTAAGAATGTGAAATTATTTATCAAAGAATGTGAAATTATTTATCAAACACTAATGGAGAAGGGAAGTAAATTAAAAAGATCGCAGGTTTGCTTTCAGTATAAAATAGAATGTCATCAATTCTTAGAATTCATAAGAAGATTATAGGTACAAAGTAATTGGATATTCAAAATTAGACCTTGTCACATGGATCAAAAGAAAAGTTAAAGGGCAGAAAATTACAGCAATAAAATATATATATAGGGCACCAATCCAGTAGGTATTTTATTTTTTTTACCTATGTATAAGGTAACATTTAGCCGATTAAAATTTATCATGCATGTTTTTTTATAGTAAAAAGTAAAGAAAAAAAATAGCATTAACGATATACGTCTTTTCATGCAAACCAACGGCTAAAAAAAGTACTTATACGTAAGTAAAAAAAAAATTACCCACTGGATTGGCAACCATATATACATACATATAGCTACAAAATAATTGGATATTTGAGAGTAGAACTTGTCACATGGATCAAAAGAAAAGTTTAAGGGTAGAAATTCACAGGCAAAAAAAAAAAAAAAAGAACTATTGAAGGGGAAAGCTCAAACCTTATGCTGATCACATAACCTTACTATCTTGGACACTTCCTCTTCAGAACTGCAGATTACAGCGGATTTTTAGACAAATAAGTGAAGCGTAGAAAAACATGACCGGAGTAAAGAAACAGCTATTGCATATAGTAATTTTCTATTTGGTTGGACAAGGAGGCTGGGGGACTGAAAGAATGCATGTCCAAGATCACAAGTTAAATGTGGAACAAAGAAACTATCGAGATAACTATTATCTTTTAACAAGGTGCATTCAACTGTAAATAAAAAATTGTTCTCACCGAGGAAAAACAACAACATCAGGCACGTTAACAGCTTTGTGGAAGCTATTTTGTGGTTTTCCATGGATATACCTCTCCTCATAGTCCCTTGTCAGGTTATCCTGTAAAATAGGTCATATTATAGACCATCTGACAAATGTTAAACTGTAACCAAAACAGCATTCCCTATGAGTTTCAAGTTAAGACATACACACACACAGATGCTTAGAAACATTAAATATTCTACATTATTTTTCCTCCCTTAAAACGAACAACCATTAACAAATCGAAATAAAGTTATCATACTTGACATATAGCCTTCAATTCATCAATAAACTCTTCTGAAACTTCCTTGTGTGAGCCTTTCACCATGTAGTCGATGCTACGTTTGCCCCCAAAAGTGACACCTCTGATATTCAAAAATTAAATTATAACTCAGGATCAACCAATACCATTAACACTGATTACCACACAAATTCAAAAAGAAGCATTTCTCACTAACTAAACCTTCAAAAATATATTTATAGGTAAATAATTGCAACATATTCTGCCCAGAATATTTTTTGGGATAAATTTACATAATTTCGATGGCCATATCTGGGGCCAAAGGAAGTAAAAGGACTAAAACCCAGTTGAGCCAACAGGATCAAAATCACATCTCATGAATTACACCAAGAATATTTGTAACTTAAAAAACCCAGATTTTATATTTTGTTTTCCCTCCATATTCTCAGCAACCAAACAAGATAAAGAATTTTAACCGAACCGCGTTGATCAACTAAGACCAACATTAACAATGAATTCAACAATCGATTAGATGTAAAAGCTTTCAACCCAAATCGATCATATTCAGATTCATTAAATTTGAAGAGAGAGAGAGAGAGAGAGTGAGAGAGTCACCGAGTATCGCAGAGCGAAGGAGTGGATAGGGTCAGTGAGCCAGCGGAGACAGCGAGCGCCAGTGGAAGCAGAGAACTTGACCACCATGATGAGAAGAATGGGCTACCACTAGTTCTGTGCCGATAATGGAAGAAACCATCAATGGCGGGTGGTGGTGCGTTCAGGTGGCTTCTGCCGAAGCTGTGCGAAGAAGAAGAAGAAGAAGAAGAGCTTCGGAGGTTGAGTTTGAGGGAGTTGAATAAGCATTTTGAGTAAGAACGCATCGAAGAAAACCACGAAGACGACGACGCCATTGATGAAGAAGTTCTGCTTTTAGCAGAAGGAACAGAAACCAGAGTAGAAAGAACAGAAACCAGCAATGATGTGGTAGGTAGCAAACAAGATAAATTAAAAAAAAAAAAAAAAAAAGTGAGATCAATAAATAAATAAATAAAATTAAGGGCTTAACTGCCTACGTGTGCTTCTTACATATGCAGGTCTTTTTTTTTTTTTAATGAAAAAAAAAATACATGGATTGAATTATTAGTTTTTTGGATTGGATGTTTCTGAACAATACCGTGTTTGATGCACTACACAGGACTAAAATATTAAATACGTAATAAAACATTGTAATATAGCTTTATATATATATATAATATTATTAATATATGATATTCTTTCACTCCTATTTTTTTCTTCCTTCAGCTTTTTTTTTTTGGTTCGTGCCAAATATTGTTTAGGGTATGTTTGGTAAAAGGGAGATCTTTTTGAGAATCTTGGGCTCTGTTTGGTAGGAAAAAAAGAAAAGTAGAAGGAAAGAAAAATTAGGAGGAAAGAAAAAAGGAGCGATAAAAAAGAAAAAATATTTTTCTTTGTGCTGTTTGGTGTATAAACAGAAAAACAAAAGGACTATTTGATAGAATTACAATTTAGTATTTTAAATATATTAAATTATTTGGAAACTAAGGGTAAATTAGTAAATTTCTTTAATTCTAATTCTAAGTGTTACAAACTTTCTTTCTACTTTTCTCCTTATTTTGGAGATGATAAACTACGGTAGGCGCCCCACTCTCAAAATTTGCCCCTTTTTCCCCCCCCCCCTTTCTACCGTATTTTCTCTCGTATTAAACAAAGATAATTTTCACTTTCCCACTAACCATTTCTTCTCTTCCTTTTATGAAACTTGGGAATTGACTATTACGCTCTGATTTTTTAATTTATAAAAAATAATGTACTAAATCTTATCATAAATTAATTTAATATATTGATTGAAACATGAGTGTAAGTATAATATTAATCATGCACGATTCTAATAAAATGCCAAAATTTTAGATTGCAAAAAATGTGGAGACCAAATAGTCAAATACTACGTTGAGTTACTTATTATTTTAATATTTTAACGATGATCTTAAGTTATGATTGGTTCGTTGGAATGGAATAAAAAATAAAAATAATAATGCGAATTGTAATTAAATAAGATTAGAATGTGGATATGAATAATATTTTATTATTTGGTTAATTTAGTAAAATGGAATAAAATAAGTTTATATTGACTAAAATAGATTTATTTTAAGATATTTTGATTGGGTAAAAATAAAAATTGAGGTTTTAAAGAAATTAAAAAAAAAATTGAGTCATAATTCTACAATTTTTTTTTGTGAAATTATAATTTCATTATTTAATAAAATTAAGATTACTATAAAATAAAAACTCTTTGCGAGTTTTTGAGTTTTTTTATTTGAATGACTTTTCTATTCCAATATTCATTCTATTGAACTAAACACGACGTTAGTCCGACGATAAGACCTTATATCCGGTATTTTGTTCATCCAATATGGTGGTACAATAACGCAACCACATTTAAGTACAATGCTGGCATAGGCATCGAACATAATTAGATCCTTTTTCGCATAACAAAAAGTACCTTCTTCCTACCAATGCATAATATATAAGTTGACATTTGTTAGATTAAAATAATTGTACTACAACCATAGAATTACTAGTTTTTTACTTTATTAGTCTGTTACGTGTTAAAGTGTTATATTTGGTAATGCATTGTATTAAAATATTATTTTTAAAAGGCATTTATAAAAATATTATTTTTGGAAAAGTTATTTTGAAAATATCACTTTTTAAAAGTTATTTTTCAAAAATAGTGCTTTGTAATTTTAATTTTTGAAAACATCACTTTTAAAAGTTCTTAGAAAAATGCTATTTTTGAAAAGGATTGAAGCGATGTGAAAAAAAAAAAAAGGAGAGAAAGGGATGAAAGAAAATTTTTTTCATGTTGTATTAAATAGTACAATACAAAAATACTTTAATTAATACAATACAATGTCATGATACAGTATACGAACATGGCCAATATAAAGATTTAAATTTATTTAACTTGTGCCGTGTAACTAATTAATCTTTAAGAATGGCTTCAAGCTTTGGGGCAATTTACCAAAAGAAAGACTTAGGGGTAGACAAGAAAACAATCCACAAAAGGCAACCAACCAGTCTACAAGTTTTTGTATATCAGAACACTGAGCACATTTCTAGATTGAACTTACTTCAAAAGTAAAAGTAAATATTAATAAATAAGCCAAAGTAAAATGATGAGCTCATGAAAAGCCACAACTGGCAGCCAATTCTGAAAGGAAATGAAATCCACTAAAGTTAAATGATTTCATAGCAATGTGGTCTACACGGATCAAACTAGCATTATTGAGCATTTGAAATTTTCTTGAACTAAGATTCTTGAAGCTACCGTCAAATATGATGGCTGCCGTTATTTAGTCCCATGTGGTGTTTTCCGGGCTAAACTAAGAGAATAGGCTAATAGCTCCTCCACTAGTACCCAATCATATACTTGGCCTGTAAATCCCAAAACTCCTTGGTTTGCTTTAAGACTTCCACCCTTTCTGCATTCATCCTCCCCTTCCAGTACTCCTTGCACCTGGAATGTTTTTGAGAGTTAGAAGGCAAAGGCTTTTCACGAAAGGAGAAAGAGGATTATCAGTTCTATTTTTACCTTCTTTTCAAGAGCAGATCTAGTTCTGACATTTTCACTGCTTTAGCATACACTCCAGCCTACATCATAAAAAGAAGAAAATAGTAACGATATTAATAAGATTGAAGTCAATGACAGGAACTTTGCTTGATTTCAAATTTGAGTATAAGAGCTTAGGATATGACTATGAGATAGCAATGGTAGCAAGGAATGTGTTCTGGTAGGTCATGAACTGCAACAATGAAAATTTCGTCAAATATCACATTTCAATAAGTTCTTCATAATTACCGTATATATTACTTGCCATGCTTTTAGAACTGGTTAAAAGACAAAAAGAAACAAAAGCGTGAGACAAATGGGAAATTAAAACTCTGTAGTTCTAGCACTTTCCGTATAGATCTTTTAAGGATAGGTTTCTCTCCTAGACAATTCTTATTTATCCCAATCATATCGAAAGGGGCTCTCAGAAAGGGATATGGAAAATAAGCCGCGCATGTTTCCACAAACACTATACACAAACCTCTCTGCATATTGGGCACTTTGATTCTCGGCTGGCCGCTTTAAGTCCTTGAAAGATCATCACAGAAGCAGCAGAGCAAGCACACGACTTGCAGAAAAGATGACCACAGCCCAAAGCATAGGGGTTGAACACAATTTCCTGCCAGGTAATCAAAATACACATTAAGAGATGAAAAACATCACTTTCTTCCTTCATATAAGTTGAAAGATCTTACCAAGCATATAGCACATGTCAGATCGTAATCCAGCTTTTTAGAATCTGGAAGTAGCATAGTCATTACAGGTGGTGTTGCACTGAGATCACAGGAAAAATGACCAGAAAGTTCACTAAGGTGTCCCCCATCTGATGCATCGAGGTTCAAATAAAAAGCACCCAATTCAATAAGCCAAGGTGACTGCAAGAGTTCAATATGTTCAGACTGCATCTTGGATTTAAAATTCTTGCCATTGTCAGAGCTATGTACCTGCAGTATGAGTAAGAAGTATCATTATTCTGTACACAATATACAAACCAAATTAGAAAAGATCATAGACCGAGACTGGCAGGATCATACTTTATCGTACTTCTTAAGGATCTTTCTAATTGCAATTGCATTCATGGTAGCATATTCAATCAGCATCTTTCCTTCTTCTACCATGGATTGCTGATCGTTCTTGAAACATTTCCGCAATTGCAATAAGTATCGCTGCATTCCAGTAGCAATGTGAAGATGAAGGAGATCCCTGACTCTTGAACTAAAACATCCAACAATCTCTGAGGCTTCTTTCATCAGCTCTGAGAAAAACGTCTGATCACACACTAAGAAAATGCATAAAAACTTCACTTGTTGGGTACAGATCAGAATATGAAGTAAAAGTTTCAAACAAATAAAGTAAGAACCAATATCAATAAGCTGATAAGCATCAACTGTTTCTAGACAAACATTAAGGTTCCAGTCATTCATTAATGAGTATGATACAAAAACACAAAGCAACAAATTCCATTCTCTCTAGAACAATATAATTCAGTCAAAATTCATTCCTTCATCTGAATAAACTTCCATGTTCATGTTGACAAGTGCGATAAAAATGACACGATTACATGTTTCATTACAAAGGGAACAAATCGAGTACATGTGAGAAATTCTCCAATAACTTTAACAGTTTGATGACGTAGACTGAACAATAAAAACAACCACCTTTTCAAATGCTTCCATAAAAAATTCTCTTCTTTCAGTGTTAGGAGATCCCAAACACAATAATTTGAGCATTAAAACTAGAATTCAATCCTCATTACTTTCTAGTACAAAGTCGAAGGATTTTCCTCGAACGAAAAATAGCTAGCACCTAAAATTTTTTCAAACTTCTACCAAATATTTGAGACAGCTAAATTTATCATCTTGGGATGTATAACATCTTTCTTCTTCCCCCTCTCCCCCCACAAAAAAAAAAAAAAAAAAAAAAACAAAAACAAAAACAAAAATACAAAGAAAACCAAGAGAACCCCACCAATTAATTTTCATCCAGCATTTTCCTACACACACACATAATGCATTTTCACGTATAAAATCAACAAATAATTCTCACCATTATATAATGCAATGTTCTTTTACATAGGCATTATTGTAATATATCATATTATATAAATATATCAGGGGTAAAAGTGGAAAAACAATTACATGGGCAGGATTGACATTGGCATAGTTGTTGGCTGGCAGTATCATCAGCAGCTTCTTTCTCATCATCGCAAAAGTCCTCCAATGGTTTACAACTTCGACAAGTCTTAAGGACTTTCTTGAGCCTCTTATAGTCAACATGAGAGCAATTATTAATAAACCCCTCTTGCTCTTTCAGCAAATACTCTCTAAATGTCTCCCCATATTTCATATTCAACAACAAATCCAATCAAATTTCTCCCAAACCCTTAAATCCCATTAAAAAAAAACCCCAAATATCTGAACAAACAAAGAACAATAATACGGAAATTCCGAGTGCTATTATCGACGCACACCCACTTTTTTAAAAATCAAATATTCACTTGTTTTCTTTTTCTACCTTTTTTTTCCTGAAAATTTTCTCGAGAACCAAACAGAGGGTCTGCGTTATGGAATTGGAGGAGAGGAGAGAAATGGTTTTAAAAGCTGAAGGGCTCCACGCTCATATCGGAGAAGAATAGAGATACTTACGCCTTATATTCGTATTGTAGCTCGCTCCGACTCTTTTTTGGTATGTGAAAATTTGGGAGACGTTGCCACGTGATAAGCACGTGTCTAATGGCAGCTGACTTTTGCTTTCCTTTATTTTACTTTGTTTTATTATTTTTCTAATTATTGAGGTTGACTTTTTATTTTTGTCCAATCTGTATCCATTTTGTTTGTTTCTCTGTCTGTCTGTACTAGATTGTACATCGTTAGATACGTAACGGGGTCTTCATCTGATGAAGAAAACAAAAAGAAAAAGAAAATTATAGTAATAATCTTTATTTGTATTAAAGCTACACCCACAAATCGTGGATTCGGAAAAAATAAAAATAAAAAACGAAAAAAGCTTTTTCACCATCAAAATTTTCATTTTAGAAATAAAATTTATTATAGAAGAAGCAATTAGTAGCTTACCTAATAATTTGGTCTCGTTTACGTATTTTTAGCTATTTTCAGCCAAGAGCCTTATATTTACATTTTTTCTAGCCCTTAATTATTGTGAGACCTACGAAGGTCTCGTAATAATTTTACAAGATTTAAGGATTGAGATCGATTAGTTGCGTCAATCAGCATAATTATGTGTAATTTTTATTTTTATTTAAAAAAAAAAATTAAAGGAAGTTATCCTCCTTATTTTTTTAAAGCGTGTATTATTGACAATTTGACCTAAATTTTTGTTTTGCTACGTTGAATTATGTTTTTGTAACATTTTGGTTTTCGAAACTTTCACATATTTCGGTTTATTATTGAAATATTTTTCATCTCAGTTTTTCCTATGATCATTCACATTTTTTTTTCATCATTTTTCTACGTTCCTATACTTTGCACAATCAAGGCCTTGAACTCTAACCATAAAATTGTTCTATTAAAGTTTTTTTTTTTTTTGAAATATTAAAGTTTTCTAGGTACTCCAAATAGGTATTAGGTGTAACTAGCTAGTTTTAAAATCGTATACAAATTATTCTCAATGAAACTTTCACATACTTATCATATAACACGATTGAACAATTATGAACGTTTTGGAGCATGACCATTCTCAAAAGTTCAGAAAATAAAGACGGTCAAAAAATTTATTGAAACAAAAATAAAATTTAGAAATTCGACAATTCAAAAACCCCAATACCCCAATGATGATTCCTTCACTTGACTCCATGTGAATGGTGAGACAAATTTAAAAAGCAAGGGAAAAAAAAAAAAAACTAACGGAACAAAAAAAAAAAACTAACAGTGAAAATTTAACTGAGGGAGCAAAAGTTTTATTTTCGAGGGAGCAATTTTTTAACTGAGGGACCAAAATGTCAAACTAGGAAAAAGTTCAGGGACAAAACACGCCAATAAAAGAAGGTGATTTCCGGATTGCAAACACGTCAGCTTTGAATTGGAGGTTTCTTCAGACCATAACCAGGAAGGCAGCAGCAGATCACAACCAAACCCTAGTGTACTATTAACTGTCAAATACTAAAGTACTCCCGAGCCGGCTTTGCCCTCTTCCATAATTTCGCTCAGAGAAGCTTCGTAGCCGAATATCAAAACCCTAGGAGACCGCATATTCTAGGCCAGGTATCAAAATCACTCATTCTCAAAGCTTTTATATATATATATATATATATATATATATATATATTATAGCTATAGATTCCTTCTTGTTATTGCGGTAAATTTTGATGATCTGTGCATTGATATTGGTTTTATAAACTTGTTTGGTAGCCGAGAAAAAGAAGGAAAATTAGATGTTAGTAAATGATTTTCCACCATTAACCTAATTTGAAAGTGATAACATTATTTTATGTCCTCTTTGTTCGAAGGAAATCTTAGTTCATTGTTTTTTTTGTTTTTTATTTCTAATATGTATTTTTAACCTTTGGAGTAGTAGTTATGTATCTCTGTTGCATCCTTCATTGTTCGATAACGATAATGTCAAAATTTGTGGCTAATAACCCTGATTTGGCCATGGTTTGGGAGCTCGGGTTTTGGGTTATAATTTATTTTTTGTCCAGCTATTGTTATGAATTTATGTTTACTGAATTCTGACCATAGAAGTCTTAAGGAGTTTTTGTATTTTGTAATTTTTTTTTTCGGTGACCATCTTTCCAAAGAACATATTTTGGAACTCTTTCTTATTGAAATCTAATTAATTGAGTAGTTTTGCTTTTGTTGATCATATTCTCAAGAACCGAATGTCTCATAAAAATTCGATTAAGTAGTTGTGTGGATATAGTGTCTCATAGGAACTCGGCTGAGTGGTACTATGTCTACGATTTCAAGAACTTAATTTCTAGCTGTATTTTTGTTATTTTCGGCGGCAATCATTCATATTGCAATCATAACGAGTAGTGTGGATGTCATGTCTCATAGAAACCCTGTATTGAGTGATTTTGTATAGCTATATGTTTTTCGCTTTGAATGAGTGGCTAACTCCTCACGTCTCATATATATATATATATATATATATATATATATATATATATATAAAACATATGTGTTCTTATCGTTTTCAAGATTCCATGGTAAGAACCATAGATTGAAGAAAAGGGGTTTTGCTCTTTCCGATTTTTTTTAGGGAACAAAACTACAATAAATGAGATCCCATTAAAGAGAAATAGAAGTACCCCAGTTCTAAATCTAGAGCTAAAATTAGTCCCAGTAATGAATACTTGAATAAAATTTGTTTACTACTGTATTGGGATTTTGTTCCAATTGCTTGAAATCTATGCTTCTGTTGTATCATACTATAATGAGTATTTTTTTTTAAATATTTTTTTTTGCGTGGCTAAGAATTCTGTTACTATAAGTATTTATTCGTTGCTTTTATTGATTTATGAAACAATTTGCTTTTACATCTTATCTAATTAACCGTATGGGCATGATATTATATTATGAACTTCAAGAAAGATATGTATTTTTACGTTAGGTGTAATTTACATGAGAAATTGCGTGTTTGATATATGTAACATTCCATTAGTTTGAGATTATAAGACTCGTCTTCTTACGTACAAGTGTTTTATATCACTTTTAGGGGAACATTTGTGATCTGAATTAGCTTTAGAATTAAGGTTTTGACTTAAAACTGAAGCTCATCAATATCATTCATGGGTTGATTTTAGTTCAGTGTAAATTTATTTGTAAAATATAAGTTATAAGAAGATGTCCATGATAAATTTTGTTTGTCATAGTCACTTTCATGGGAACAAATATGAGCTGAACTAACCCCATGAAGGTTAGGTCGAGTGGTCAGGCTCATGCTCTGATGAGGTTTGGGGTTAGATTCCTCATGGGGACCTACCTAGCAATATGCTAAAGTCTCTTGCCTCCCAAAGATTGTAGGTTCAGCGGGAGGACAAGGGACCCAAAAAAAGTTATGAGCTTAATTGGCTCTAGAAATAATGTTTGGACTTGGACCTAAACTGAAGTACATCAATTTCATTCGTGGTTGCTTTTAGTGCGAGATATATTTTTTATTTTTTAACTATCATAAAGTCATGCGCTAGTGTAGAAATTATTTTAAGTCTTGGTACGGAGTAGCTTTGTACATCAATTTCATTCGTGGTTGCTTTTAGTGTGAGATATATTTTTTATTTTTTAACTATCATAAAGTCATGCACTAGTGTAGAAATTATTTTAAGTCATGGTACAGAGTAGCTTTGTTATTTTAAGTCATGCTATAAATTAGTCTGAATGAAATTCTAATTTTGGCCAATATATCATAAAGTCGTGCACTAGTGGAGAAATTATTTTGGGTCATGCTATAGATTAGCTTTGTTATTTTGTGAGGAGAGAAATAGTAGAGAGATGATTACAAACTACCTAATCGGTTAGCTATAAGTTGCATGTCCTTTTGTCTTTTTGTGCATTTAAAATAAAAGCAAAATAAATTTAAAATAAACCAACCGTTGGTTAAAAAAATGAATGGGTGAAATTTGGGAGGCATCAGATGATACCCCTCAATATGGGTGGTGTTGTAGAATTCACCTAAAATAATGTTACACAGTTAAATATGTTAAAATTTATATTTGGATTCAGACAAGTAATTAGTATTTAACCAAGTCGGTGGTCTAACGGTGAGGTTTACCGTAAATGAGTTCATGGTCATATATAGCTGAAAGTAAATGTTGTTATGAGAACAACTAACTGTAGAAAAAAATGAAAAAAAAAAAAAACTCATCTCTTTGTTCTCCTTGTTTTCTCAGTCACTTTTTAAGGTTGATTGGTCCGATAATACCAATTTGCAGTTGAAGTTACAAAGGTCCTAGCTTTGAGACAGAGATAGGTGAATGAGACCCATGTTTGATACCCGAACTCTGGCACTTGTCAACGGTTTTTCAAACTTTAAACTTCCATGTATCTCTATTTCTTCATGCTCCACAAAACCTTTGAAATTGATTGGAAGCAAATCCATAAACGACATTGCGATGAACATCTTTTCTGAGTTGCAGAGATGTTCTAGCTTAATCACTCTTAGGAAACTCCATGCGAAATTCATTGCACATGGGCTAAAGGACACTGGTTTATCTACTAAAATTGTCGTTTTGTATGTTTCATTCAAAAGGGTTGATGTTGCAAGAAGTGTATTCGAGTGTTTGAGTAACCCAAGTAGTTACTTATGGAATATTATGGTAAAGGGTTATGCTACTCAAGGTTTGTTTGGTCATTCTTTGGGACTTTATTGGGAGATGATGCAAAAGGGTCTAAAACCTGACAAGTATACTTTTCCTTTTGCTCTTAAATCTTGTGCTGGATTGTCTGATTTGAATATGGGAAAGTTGGTTCATCAGCATTTGGTGTGTTGTGGATGCAGCCATGATGTTTTTGTTAGTGCTGCTTTGGTTGATATGTATAGCAAATGTGGCTACATTGAAGCTGCCCGCTTGGTGTTTGATAAAATGTCTGTGAGGGATTTGGTTTCTTGGACTTCCATGATTTCGGGCTATGCCCACAACGGTTGTAACATTGAGACGATGGCATTTTTTAATTTGATGCGTGATTCAGGGACTCAATCCAACCGGGTAAGTATTTTGAGTGTTCTTCTAGCTTGTGGGAATTTAGGAGCTTTGAGGAAAGGTGAATGGCTTCATAATTATGTGATTCAAACTGGGTTTGAGTTTGATATTCTTGTTGTAACTGCTATTATGGATATGTACACCAAGTGTGGGAGTTTAGATTTGGCTCGCAGATTGTTTGATGGTACACCAGGGAAAGATGTCGTTTGTTGGAGTGCAATGATTAGAAGTTATGGGATTCATGGACAGGGAAAGAAGTCCCTTGATCTTTTCAATGGTATGTTAAAAGCAAAAGTAAAACCAAATCATGTTACGTTCACCTGTATTCTTTCAGCTTGCAGCCACTCAGGATTACTAGAAGAGGGCAAAAAATGCTTTGAGTCAATGGTAAAGGATTTTGGGATTTCACCACAACTCAACAATTATGCTTGCATGGTGGATCTTCTCAGCCGTTTAGGACAACTATCTGAAGCAGAGAAATTGATTGAAAATATGCCACTAGAGCCTGATGCAAGCATTTGGGGTTCGTTACTTGGAGCATGCCGAATTTATGGCAATCTAGATTTAGCTGAACGAATTGCAGATCACATTTTTGCACTCGATCCCTCTCATTCTGGCTATCATGTTTTACTCTCGAATATTTATGCTGCAAAATGTAGATGGAAAGATGTTGAAAAAGTAAGAAAGGTTATGGTGCGAAGAGGAGCCAACAAAGTTCAAGGCTTTAGTTTGATTGAATTTAACAATGTTGTTCATAAGTTTGGGGTCGGAGACAGGTCTCATCCTCAATCGCACAAAATCAATGGTCTTCTTGAGGAGTTGGCTGCTCCAATGAAACGCCTAGGTTATGTACCATTAACAGATTTTGTGCTTCATGATATTGAAGAGGAAGCGAAAGAGGAAGCTCTTCTTTACCATAGTGAAAAACTAGCCATTGCTTTTGGCATCATTAACACTCCTCCAGGGACTTCCATTCGTGTGACAAAGAATTTAAGGATATGTGGAGACTGTCATAATGCCATTAAGGTTATCTCAAAAATCGTTAATCGGGTTATCATTGTAAGAGACATGCATAGGTTCCACCATTTTGAGGATGGACTCTGTTCTTGTGGAGATTATTGGTAATCAAATTACACATATGGACATGATTCTTTGACTACTGTTGGTGGATGTGCTCTTAGCTTTTGTTCTCCTAAAAAAGTTCCGATTTTAAGTTTTTTCAATAGCCGATGAAACCAATTTATAATAGGAAAGAGCACCAAGTTTCAACTACCCCAAAAGAGTCTTGACTATTTAGTTTGATTGTGCATGAAAAATTTCAACTATCAACCACGATCGATGGTCATAGTTCCCCCAGTTGTGTGCTTTATAAATTACTCATTTTCATTAAAAATTTAGCTGTTTATGACAAAAAGCCTGCTATTGCAACAATTGCATAATTTAGGGTAATCCATTTGGCTAATTCAGGGGCCAAATTGATACATGTATGGTTTACATGTTATTGATACAATTAACCATTCGTACTTACAAAAGACAATTTAGGTATTTTGAGGGAGAAAAAGAGCCCTTGATTTTAACATATAAATGGAGTTGTTCCCTGAAAGCTTGCACGTAAATTGCTTCAGAGAGGGCCATACATACAAACATACCTACCTGGCGGAGTTTCAGCCCCAAAGTCCAACGGAATCTGCTTCAAGTTCAACCAGCTCAACTCGCTTTATTTCAAAGGTGATTGTTTTTTTTTTAATATATATATATATATATATATATATATATATATATATATATATATATATACACACACATATACATATCTGTTATTATCGTTTCAAGATTCCATGGTAAGAACCATATGATTGAAGAAATGGGGTTTTGTTCTTTCCTATTTGTTTTTAGGGAACATAACTACAACAAATGAGATCCCATTAAAAAGAAATAGAAGTACCCCAGTTCTAAATCTAGAGCTAAAATTAGTCCTAATAGTAAATATTTGAATAAAATTGTTTACTACTTTATTAGGATTTTGTTCCAGTTGTTTGAAATCTATGCTTCTGTTGTATCATATACTATAATGGGTATCTTCTTTTTTAATTTTTTTGGTGGCTAAGAATTTTTTTGTTATTAAAAGTATGTATTTGTTGCTTTTATTGATTTATGAAAGAATTTGGTTTTAAATCTTATGGAATTAACCTTATGAGCATGATATTATATTATGAGTTTCAAGAAAAATATTTATTATTACTCTAGGTTTAATTTACATGAGAAACTGCTTGTTTGATATATGTAACATTCCTTAAGTTTGAGATTACAGAAGACTTGTCTTCTTACATAGAATTATTTTTTATCACTTTTAGGGGAATATATATATATATATAAAGCTGAATTAGCTCTAGATTAAGGTTTGGACTTAAAGCTGAGCACATCAATATTACTTATGGGTTGGTTTAGTTCAGTATGAATGTATTATAACTTGAAAAATACATGTTATAAGATGTCTCTGAGAATTTTTGTTTCTCATAGTCAGTTTCATGGGAAGAATTATGAGCTGAATAGACCCCATGAGGGTTAGGTTGAGCAGTAAGGCCTATGCTTGGATGAGGTTAGATTCCTCACGGGGACCTACCTAGCAATATGCTAGAGTCTCTTGAGATTGTCGGGTTCAGTGGGCATTAGTGTTTGGACTTGTACCTAAACTGAAGTACATCAATTTCATTCATGGTTGCTTTTAGTCGAGCATGAATTCGTTCGTGAAATACACGTTATAAGAAGATCACCTATTAGAATTTTTGTTTGTTGTTGTCTTTCCTAAGTCAGAATGTTAGGGTCTCTATGTTACTGTTGAAGTCCAAATACTTCTCATTCTATACTCCACTCAGTATGCATCCTGATTGAAGAATGGATACTGGTTTTGTTTGACTACTTTTGAAGGACTGGATGAATTATTATCAGTGAGTGTGTCATTACTTGTCTTTAGGATGGAAAAGTGTTAATTTTGTATGGATGATTGACATTTGTGTGACATTTGTTAAGTAGATTTATATGTAGCGAACTGCTTAATTTGGTTCATTTAGTGAACATATGTTTTTTTACTCCGAAGTTGCGTATATATAGTTTTTGTTCTCGGCCAAATAGGAATTATAATTGTAAGTTTTAACTTTTGTTTCATTACACAACCATATTTATTCATTGTTGGGTCATCAACGGCTTGCGTAGAAGCTGTGTATTTTCATAATCTGGTTCGTTGACTTATTTAGAAGTAATAATGTTTCAGCTTGATGGGTAAAACGAAGCCAAGGCAGCTTGTGGCGGTCCCTAGAAAGCAGAACAACACCTCAAGCAGCCTCATTGATTCTTTAAATTTCGATCCTGATCTGGATCCACAATCAGAAACTAGTTGGGTGATTGTCAAGAAGCAGAGGATCACCATTCTGGTGCCTCCACTTCCTATTGCTGATAGATCTCCACAGCTAAACTTGGAACGGAGTCAGTCCCAAGCTGTGCCTAGAAAAAAGGTAGATAATGGAGCAGAGCAACCAGCTGAGACATGCCCCAGATTGCCAGCAGCCAATGAGCGGCAGAAGAGGTCCGTGTCTGCTGCTTTTGAAAAAGGTCTCCGATTTAAGAAAGCTTCAACTGCTCAAAAATTTCCAACATCAACCCAACCTTTCAGGCAAGATCCAAGAATGGAATCAGTGAACCCACACCACGTTCGAACCTCCATGTCTCATAAATTACTTGGAATATCTAAAACCTCAAGAATTATCATGGGGCCAAAACTATCACTCTATGGCCATAGTGATTCCCATGATGGTGGCATGCCATTGAATCAGAGACTGAGGGCTCTGAATGTTGAGAGGAAGCTCCAGAAAGCCGGTGGGTTGAGCAGGTGGCTAGCTTCTCTTGGTCTGGAACAGTTTGTTAGGATCTTTAAGAGGAAGGGTCTTAGCAAGTTTCAGTTGGTGAATCTAACCATGAAGAAGCTCAAGGATATGGGTGCAAATGCAGTAGGGCCCAGGAGGAAACTTATGCATGCAATGGACTGCATTTGCCAGCCTTACTGTTTTGAGGCCTTGTAAGATGTTTTTAGGATTTAGGAGGTATAATGCAACTACAAGGTGTCATATTTTTTCCCCCCCTAAAAGTACAAAAGTGAAAGGTAATGAACAATAGTCGAATCGAATGCGATTTTGTTGTAGATTATCGTGTTGCATATATCAGTGGAAGAATGTTAGACAATGATTCATCAAATTATGATCCATAATCCATCATCTTTTGCCTTAGAAAACACGAATAATTTCTAGCTCGCAACCGAAAATGAGTCTCAGGGGATAACCTTGTGAGCTAAATCAAACTAATGTCTTGCTCTTTCCCATGTATACAATGGCTTGAACCGATACTGGTTTTTGTGCGTGCGAGTTAAAGGATGATGACTGGTATCTTACCTTTCTTTAACAACTTGTTTTGATCATAAGTTACTTAACTATTAAAGGTCAAAAAAAAAATTAGGATATTATATTTCTGGTCTTTAAAATTATGAGTGAATTTTTGTTTAATAATGAAGTGGATTAAATTTCGAATTAATATATGAAGTGCTAACCAGATTCCTTGATTGAAAAAAAAAGTCGATACCTTTTCTTTTAGCATAATACATTAAATTTGATAAATATATTTATATATATAGGTTGCCAATCCAATAGATATTTTTTTTTACTTATAGATATGTATTTTTTTTTACCTATGGATATGTATTTTTTTTAGCCGTTGGATCACCATTTAATGGTGATCCAATGGCTATAATAAAGTGCATGAAAAAAAGTGCATCATTAATACTTTTTCTCTCTTACTTTTTACAATAAAAAAATATGTATGTTAAATTTTTATTCGCTAAATTGATACCTATGCATAAGTAAAAAAAAAAAATACTTACTAGATTGGCGCCCATATATATATATATATATACATCAATTCAGTATATATTTTTTTTTAGCTATGCATAGGTATCAATTTGGCTAATAAAAATTTAGTATGCACATTTTTTTATTGTAAAAAATAAGAGAGAGAAAGAATATTAATAATGCATGTTTTTTCATGTATTTCATTATAGTTATTGAATCACCATTAGATAATGATCCAACGGCAAAAAAAAAACCTACTTATAGATAAAAAAAACAAAAATACTTATTGGATTGACAACCTCTATATATATATTTTTATTGACCAAATTAATACCTATGCATAGGTAAAAAAAAAAAAAATACCTACTGGATTGGTGCCCTATATTTATGGTTGCCAATCCAATAGATATTTTTTTTCTTTACCTATAGGTAGGTATTTTTTTTTCTATTTAATGGTGATCTAATAATTATAATGAAGTATATGAAAAGACGTGCATCATTAATATTTTTTCTCTCTCTTACTTTTTACAATAAAAAATATATATATATGCTAAATTTTCATTGACCAAATTGATATCTATACATAGGTTAAAATAAAAAATACTTACTATAAAGGGAAGTTATAAAACCATCAAATTTTCTCCGTCCTGGGTGCTTCTTTAATAATTAAATGCACTCTTCTAAAACAAAAAGTCAAACGCAGTTATAATTGTTATACAAATCATCAAGGGAGCACCCCGGGAACGAGAAAAAAATTGAACAGTAAACTATGAAATTATTCCTTAAATCATAAAACGATGTTGAATTTTCTTTCTTTGGATCATCCAGAACAATTAAAAGTGGAACAATAATACCCTAATAAAAAACTAGAAGAACGAAAAGAAGGATTAATAGAGACGTGTGTTTATAAGTTTCTTTTCAACTTTAAAAATAATTGCTATCTGTTTGCTTTGTTGTATAAAAAGTTCTGTTTTTTTTCCCCTGATCAAGATATTATGGTATAGTATAGGCTGAAAAAGATTAAGGAGACTTTAAAAAAAAAAATACAGGTAATATTAAAAAAAAAAAAAGTCAATCGTATTATATTCTCTGCCAAACAATAAGGAGAAATGCATCTTGTACTGGGATACACACGCTCCTAATTAAAACTTTATATGGTCGAAAAAAAATATATGAAATAGGATTTTTCTTGGTATTTAGATTTACTTGTAAAACGATTTCTTCCTAGTTATTATATTACTAATTGATGGTGCATGTTCAATATCACAAACTTACGTGTGCAAATCCCTGTGTTGAGAACAACAAATATATCATGGAAATCCTTATTTCCACTTATTTCAATCCTATTGTATTTGATTCGTTTATTTCATTCTATTATCTCCAGCACTCTAAACAAGTGAATTTAAACTATATTCTTCATTTTTATTTATTTTTAACTAGAAAATTAGATAGTTAAAGTCAAATAGAAGAATATATTATGTATGAAAATTGGGTATTTTTGGAATATGAGGAATGTATGAGTAATAATATAACTTTTTAGAATTATTTTTGTGATGTAAAAAGAAAATGAATGTGCAAAGTTTAAATGGTGATGTATTTAGAACTTCTTTATATATATATATATATATATATATATATATATATTATAAGAGCTAATAATTGATAAGTACGAAGTTTTTATTTACGCACAAAAAGAAAGTTCAGTTTTAAGCTCAACATTGAAAATTTAAAAGTAGATATAGTTACAAAAATAAAAATATAAATATAAAAAGGAAAAAAACACCTGAAATATTAAAAAATAAGGTATCGTGACTTGTGTTAACAGGGCGTGGGAACGACATTTCGTTTAGTAGTAAAATCGCTCATTTCATTCGTCAGTGCGGAGGCTGCTTGGCAATTTTTTTCTTCATTGGACAGAACCATTCATCACTTTCTAAAGGCCATGATCTCACCTTGTAGGCTGTATAATTCCGCTGGTCCCAATAGAAATCGGGTTTTCATGGATAAGTTGCTTGTCTTCTTTCGCACATTTTAGTACATTTTTGATCATATTTGTAATGCGTTGGCTATTGTGATTGTGGTAAAGAAGGCATATACAACTAAGTGTTGAAGGGTCAGTTTTCTTTTAAAGAAAGATTGGCCATACCATCCAAGATAAGGGTGTTTGGCCTTTGCTGGAGGTGTTTTGCAGTGTTTTGTTTTGAGGGGTTTGGTATGACATTGGCAGTGGAGGCTCCAATGAGAAACAAAACGACATTCGAAAAGGTGCTTGCTCGGTCGATTTTTGGGGTAACTCTTTTGTATGTTTTGTTTAGATTCTTTACTTATATGGATTATGGTAATCAAACAAAATAAATAACCACTCTCATCTCCCGAAAAATTGTTGTGCACTAGCGGTGCAAGTGCCATGTTTACCAAACTTTAATTTATTGTGTGTTCTCTTAGCACATGTGCCTCACCGGAGATGCAATATTAGTACATATGTAGATTTAATTTCTTAGTGTGCCTTAACTGTGGACCATATCTTGATCATGTTCGACAAAATTTAATCACATTACGTCATGATATGCTTGAAGGTAAATATTATTTATCAAAAGTTAACTTTAAGGCCTATTTAAGCACTCAGTTTTGTGCTGGAGCCAAAAAAAAAGAAAAAAGCACGCAGTTTTGTGGTACTTCTTATGTAGTTTAAGGTTCAGTTTCTATTTGACACCTACTTAACCAATAATGGTGACTTTATATGCTTCTCAAAGAATATATAACGTATATACTTCTCAAAGAATATATACGTAGAGAATTTGTGGAAAGCTCCAAGTTCCATACTCGTGCATGCTAAGCAGATATAAGCAAGGGGTTTTCAAACCTTCCATTTGTGAGTTTGCCATATGAAAACAATGATTTTAGGGTTACTATGTGCCTTAATCTAGTGAATCTCTACAGTTTTTTCTTGATGTTTTTACTGACTGGCAATAGATTCGCATGTGCTTGGAGTTTCTATTCATATTTCCAATTATGCCCTATCCTATTAACAAGCTCATAGAAGAAAATTGAAGAACATATTGCATTAGAAGACTGACAACAACGACGGTTATTAATAGATAAGACTAGAAAAATTTGGAATATATGTCAATTTTGGTGATTGGGTTGGCGGTACTAGCCTTTTGTGTGTTCACCTCGCGTATTGGGAGTATGGTATTTGCTCTAATTGTATTTGTTTTGCCTACCATATATCACTTTACACTGTTGGGTTCTTTTCCAAATTTTTGGCTGAGAGGCTCTTGTCGCGAGGCGTATTTTTTAATAAATTAGTTGTATGTTACTTTTTTTTTTCTCTATTAATTAAATTTAAAATTATACTATTTTCTAAAATATACTATTTTCTAAAAATAAATTGATGTTAAATTTTTGGTGAATTTTTGACGATTTTAACGGATTTTTGAATGATTTTTATTATCGACACTAATCTTAACGGATTTTTGATAAATTCTTTACGTCGATGGTGATCTTGACAGATTCTTGAATATATGTTAAATTCAGGTGACCCTTTTTTATGTCCCATTAATTAAAAATGCCACCTTATTAAATATGCTACCTCACATTTAATAGAGACAAACCTGTCTTAAAACCATGTTTGCTAATTTTTGTTTGCACTTTTTTGGAATTTTAATTTTTGTTCCATACGAGGTGCGTTCTCTTAATTTCTTTCTTAATTGTTTATTTAATTTTAATAGGTGGGACATGGAAAGAGAATATCGTTGTTTTTTTTCCTCGAGGAATTTATGAAACATAAATGTTCTCCCTTTAAAAGTATAATAAAAATTAAAAAGATAAAACCAAAAACAAAATTTAAGTTGGTTAGAAGGAGGGTTAAGTAGCTAAATGATATTTTTTAAGATTTTTTTTATTTGAGAAATAATACTCTTTAAGATTTATAAATCAAAGTTAACAACTGTTTTTTATGCTCCAATATTTACTATAACTATCAACAACTAAATTTCTTTTCTTTTCTCTCTCTTTTTTTTTGGAATTGATTTTAGTGGATACAACTTACAAACAAATAGACTTTTTGAAATGAAAAAGTGGCATAAATTAGAGAAAAAAAATAGTGACTGTAAATAATAAGTTGGATCTAATAGGTGGTAGTAGTGGTATAATTAAATTTTTTTAGAGGAATCAGAAAGTTAGGTCAGTACTATAATTTCTTGGGTTATGCTTGAAAGGAGTGGACTTTAAATTGAAATGAATGTAGGGAAATGGACGAATCTAGGATTTTTTTGGGGGCAAATTTGACTTTTCAACGACTACTTATATATATATATATATATATATATATATATATATATATATATATATATATATATATATACCGTTTTTTAAGAACTGCCATAGGTAGTCCTGAAAGTTACTATCCTAATTTTAGGATAAAAATTATCACCATTAATAATTGAGATCATAAAAATTAAAATAATGTTACAAGACCCGAATAATATCCAACATAATTATTAAATAATTTTAGCTAATAAATTAAATTTCACGTGATCTAACTTAAATTATAATTAATTAATAAAAAATTGATTAGATACTATAAGATAAAGTTAGAATAGTGAAAAAATTATTTTGCGCAAGTTGTTCCTTGCTACATCCAAAATCCATGAATGTATGAAATCAAAATGAGTGGGGCATTCCCTTAAGTTTGATTGGAGACACGTCTAGAAGAATGCTATAAATAATTTTCCTACCTATAAATAATTTTCTTTTTGCCCCCACTACACATGGCTAAGAGCTCGGCCACTGCCTCAAGATAAACCTTTTTTTCCTGTGAGGGGCCTATGTAATTGATTTTTTTAATCCCATATGATAATCGTTAATTTATATAATGGCAGAAAAATATTTTATTATCCAGTATGATGTTTCTTTTTCTGGAGGCAAATTACTAAATAGTAAATATGATGTTGATTCTTAGGGGGAAAATTCTCTTTCATAAGACTTTTGTTTATGGAGGTTTTGTTAACAGTAAATTTAGAAAAAATTACGAGATGTGGCTTGTGTAAGTTGGGTTATTAATCAAAGTAAATAAAAGAGGCTAAAATTTTATAGTAGTTCAACTCCGAAAAAGATGAGCTTATATCCACTGTTTTCACTATTTTCTGGAGAATTACAAGAATTCAAAATTACAATGTCGTCCTGAAAGAAGAAGAAAACAATCTTAAGAATTCCTTAGCTTTTCCAGATTCGGAAAAAGAAATAATATCTATCTCTTGATCAGGAAGAAGTCTCCAAAAATCCCTCTGGGAAAAGATCCCTCACTGAAACATTGAGCTCCCTTTATATATAGATGAGGGTACTCAATGTTCCTAATTGTGAAAATGGTTACCTATACAATCGGGTAATACAATTTGAGTAACAACATAATTGGATAATCACTTAAATTAGGTAACTGGTCAAACTTGAAAGAGAAGCTTTTGTTTCCCGTTTGACGAAGCAGAGACTAGTTTGACGAAGCAGAGACTAGTCTTCTTTTCTTTCGGGTCACACAACCTATTCGGAGGAGGTCACACATAACTCCTGCGGTGGAGGTCACACATAACCTATTCGGAGGAGGTCTCACGTAACTCCTGCGGTGGAGGTTGCACGTAACATATTCGGAAGAGGTCGCACATAATTTATGCGGTGGAGGTCGCACTTAATCTTACTCATGTGACCTGACATAGGATTTTAGACCGCACAATAATTACCCCCCAGCTCCATTAGTTCTTTAGGACAAAATGGAGTTTCCTTTTAATGTAAGTGAGTGAGAACTTAAAAAATGCGATGTCACGACCTAGACTTGAGATCCTTGAAGAGTCAAAGAGTCGCCAGATCTCAAATCTCACATTTCTCAAGATCACTCGTACCTTTTTCTGACAGACGAAAACATGTGTTACCTTTTTTAAGAAAGATTACAGAACTCGAGGAGACTCAAAGATATCGATGATGCCAACTGTCATTTTTAAACCAAATCTTTTCAAATTTCGAAAGATTCTGATTTATCTTCGGAAAAAATTAAATCTCGCGTGAACTTCGGCCTTTAGATCTGAAAATTAAATACCTTGATCTATGACCGTGATTTAGCGATGCTCGAGGTATAAATATCAGAAATCAATCCACTTCTGCTTCTTCATTACAGACTCTTTTCATCTCTCTAAAAATCCCGAAGTTTTTCAGAGAAAATCTTACAGCACCCTTTCGTTCTTCACCTCGCACAATTCTAGTATTTGCTTCCGAAGAAAGGTTAGTTCATTCCTTCTCTCTTATTATTCTTCATCTGTTCTCGGAAAAACTCAGTTTCAATTTCTAGGAATAGAAACACATCCCATATTTGAACGAAATAAAATGGAAATTTTTTTAATCCCCATTTACCGGTTCATAGAGTAGATCCTTACTAGATAATAATCAAAGATAAACTCGTGAAAAGAGTTTCTAGGGTTTGATATCCTATTTTATTTTCTGACGAACTGCTCGAATAATTTTTATGAATCCGTAGACCAATTAGAAAAAATCGATGAGCTTGATTGTTAGTATAATCGTAGGGTGAGCCCCCAAAATTTACTGGTATAGTGAAAATCCTTGATGCTCGCATAGGACTAAATCCAGCTGTACTTCTTTTCAGATGTCTAGTAGTGAGGATTTTAGGGAAGGGAATGCATTTTCTGGAGAATCTGACTCCAGTATTAGCTCCATAAACCTCGAAGACTATCTTGAGCCAGAACCCGAGGTAGAGATAACAGAGGTCAGGCAAAACAGTCCTCGTATAGGCGATCTCCCCCAGGACCAGTGGCCTCGATATAACAGGGATGCCCCTGCATTTTCATCGGGCTATCAATACGTAGAGAGGAATTGGTCATGTACCAATATAAGGACGAGCTGCACATCGAACAAACTCAGCAAAATCGCGAGCAGCTATAAGATCGCCATCCCTCTTTGCCTGCCCATATAATTCAACCGACCACACACACCACCACGCGGAATTGCTTCTTTCTCTGAAGCAGTTCTCAAGTGTAGTATCCACCTCCCGCTTTATGCGTACATAAAATCAATTATCGACTACTATGGGGTCGTCCCTTTCTAATTGACTCCTAATAAATATAGATACATGGTAGTTTTGTACATTCTTTACAACAAACTAGGTTTATACCCCCCTTCTCCTGAAGAGTTCGCTTGGTTTTACCAAGTGAAATCAAACTCGTCAGATCTTGGCTTCTTCTATGCGAGCAAATGATCGAACCAGGCAATAAAAACGATCTACGGGGTTCACAACAACATGGGAAAATGGAAAAATCCATTTTTCCACTTTGACTATGCGGATAACGGCTTCTTTCAAAATCTCGGTAGGTAGTCTTCCAATTTATCGCATTTTTCTATTTCGTTACTTTATACTGATCGCATTCGAATGTCATCGAAGACAATAGGAAACGGCCTGGACTTTCCAGGGAACAACTCACAAGGGTATACAAAATCAACGACCTTCCAATTGAGGAATTTAATTGGAAGGTATTAGGTACTTCAAATAATCTGGTCGCTTGCGGTCTGCTTCCAAAGGGAGCCGCGTTCTCTGACCCCTTGGTCATTTCGTCCAGACCTTCGAGCTCGAAGAAGAAGCCAAGGAAGCAGACGGATATAGGTGCCTCGTCTTCCAGACCTAGGAAATGAAAAGCACCTGCCACCCTTCCATCCTCGGAACTTTCCTCTCCAGAGACAACGTCACCACCAGCTCCTCAATAAGAAGAAGGTAATCATATATATATATATATATATATATATATATATATTCTAATTATCTTTGTATTATATCTCCTCACTCACTGATATATCTGTACACAGATGGTTATCGGTAGCGGCTTGCGAGCACTACCCTCCACTCTCGGGTCTATGGCAAAAACCAAGACACCCGAGAGCACTCCGTCATCAAAAGGGAAAGAGAAGGTTGACAACTCCAAAAAATGAAAAGTTTCCTTAGAGGACATCCCAGCAAGCTCGCCTCCTCCATAGCCTCAGCCAATGAGCCATTCCGAACTACCTAAAGAGGCTGCCACTTCTTCAGAACCGATCCTGGCAGATAAGGATGAAGAGCTCTTCGCGTTTCTCAATCAATTACCAGAGAAGGCTAGTATGAGCGCAGCCTTCATTGACCGCTTCACATCCGAGGAAGGCTGGGAGCGGATGAAGTGACGATCTGCCAAGGTCGTTTTTGGTTCCACTATGAGGATGCTGGCCAATGTAAGTACTTTTCTATTCTCTTCTTATGTATTATTTCTTGGTATTAATGATTAGATTTTTCAGACCGCGGCTGCTGCTGTCCTGATGCATGACCCGGTCCTCGAATGCTTGGAGAAGGCCGAAAAAGTTGAAGAGATAACCCAAGCATTCGAGAACTCGGAGAAAGCTCGGGAGGAGGAGAAAACAACCTTCGACTTGGAGAGGTAGCAGCTGCTTGAAGACCTAGCCAAGGAGAAGCTCGAGAAGGAGAACCTCGAGGAGAAAGTCAAAGAGCTCGAGAAAACTATCACTGAGCATCCGGATCGCATGAGGGAGGTGACCACTGAGGCGGTTCATAAAGCTATTGAAGAGTTCAAGGCGACTGAAGTCAAAGAGCTCGAAGATAAAGCTAGTGATATCGCCTCGTCGACCATCATTTTTAACATTTTCTGTGAGCATCTGGACTTTGACTTCTCCATCCTTGGTGAGGATATGGTCGAGCTCGTCCAGAGTTGGAGGGAGGATACTGCCAAAGCTAGAGATGGTGGTGCGAGCCCTTCCGCATAATCACTTGTATATTTTTTTTTTAAAATATTTTTAGAACAATGCAGGCTTGGTCCCCCTTCCTTTCTGCTTATGTACGGATGAATTCTTTTAATAAATATTATTTTTTCCCTGTCAGATATTCCTGCAAAGTAAAAAACACAACACTAATTTTAACTAAGTAGTCAGTCACAGTGACTGATAAGTATGCTTTTTGCGATTTGAATCTGAGTAACTTAAAACGAGTTTTAAGTGTTAGGATAGGTTAGGTCGCTTAAGAAAACAGTCAATACGAGTGATGCAAACTCAACTGTTTTTCAAAAGTTCCATATCAAAATAGGATATAGCAATATATCACATCGAACAGTGAACGTTTGGCTTAGTTAATTTTTGTTCGAGGAGGGAAATTGCATAATATGACATGCTGAGGCATAAAGCGAGGAGAAAAATTTTGGGATTTTAAGGAATTTCAGATACTTCAACGATCTAAGTCTCCGTCTCCTCTAAATGGACGTCTGCATAGTCCCTTAGGAAACAAGTAGGAGATAAAATTCTGATCCCACTGCCCCCCGAGTTTTATGGTGTCTAAAAACTACCATAAAACTATAAAAAGATGAACCAAACGAAGTTGAAGTAATAGCCGAAGAAATATTATTGACGAATGACATCGAATGATGAAATAACGAAGATACAGGAAGCCGTTGAAAACACATGGAAGATAAACATGAAGATTCATTGAAAATAAAGATGAAGTTGTTCTGTATTCCAAGCATATTTGATCTTTTGTCCACCGATCGAGCTAGGTTGTATGTCTTAGGTCGAATGACGTTATTAATAACATAAGGCCCTTCCTAGGAAGGTCTAAATACGCCAACACTATGCTCTTTATTATTTGGTAGAACTCTTCGAAGAACAAGATCTCCAACTTCAAAATGTCTACTTTTGACTTGGAGTTGTAATGTCGAGCAATACATTATTGATATGATGTAATTCGAAGTTGAGATTGTTCACGCCTTTTTTCTTAAAAATCGAGTTCAATTCTCAGTAATACATCATTCTGACTCTGCTCATAAACAGATCGCCGTAGAGAACTTGTACCAATTTCAACTGGGATCATTGCTTCATATCCATAAGCCAAAGAGAATGGACTCTCTCCAGTAGTGGTTCGTTGAGTGGTGCGATAAGCCCATAAAACTTCTGGAAGTACTTCTGGCCAAGCTCCTCTAGCTTTGTCTTTATATTCTGTTTAAGTATTTTGTTTATCGCTTCGACTTGCCCATTGGCTTGCGGATGAACAACAGCAGAAAAACACTTCTTGATGCCCAAGTTGTTCCAGAAGTCACGGAACTCATCACAATCGAATTGTTTCTCATTATCAGAAATTATAGTATGCGGTATACCATAACGACAGATTATAGATTTGTAAACAAAATCTATCATCTTCTTTGCGGAAATGGTACTCAAGTCCTCAACTTCTGTCCATTTTGTAAAATAATTGACTGCGACCACCGCATACTTCAAACCTCCTCGTGCTAATGGAAGCATCCCGATAATATCAATTCCCCAAACAGCAAATGGCCATAGACTAGTCATTGTAGTTAAAGGAACATGTAGTTTTCTAGGAATAGTCACAAATCGTTGACATTTATCACACCTGCTAGCAAATTCCAATGTATCCTTCTTCATAGTCGGCCAAAAATACCCTTGTCGAAGAATCTTGTTTACAAGTGCTTGCCCCCCAGAATGATTTTCACATATTCCTTCGTGAATTTCCCTCATAATATAGCGTGCTTTTTTATCATTGACACATAATAATAATGGCGAGCTAAAACTCCTTCGATAAAGCTTTTCATCCTGGATGATATAGTAGGCTGCCTTCATGCGGAGTCACTTTGCATCATCTTTATTCTCAGGAAGATCGCCATTTTGTATATGCATTATGGGATCCATCTACGATGGTTTTTTGTCAACTGGCATAGCCACTTTGGGTTCAACCTCGATGCTTGGAGATATAAGAAATTCAACAGGAACTACCTTCAGCAACTCTGCATCTTTCGTCGAAGCGAGCTTAGCAAATGCATCCGCCCAGGTATTTTCAATGCGAGGAAGAAGTTGAATGTTATAAGCAGTGAAGGTTAAGAACAATTGTTGCACCTTTTGCAAATAGGCCATTATTCTCTCTCCTCTCGCTCGTTAATCACCCTTAACCTGACAAATGACTAGCTGGGAGTCGCTGTATACTTCAATCATCTTGACATTCATTTCTTATGTGAGCTTTAGCCCAGCTATCAGTGCTTCATACTCAGCCTCATTATTCGACATTGGGAATTTGAAGCGAAGCGCACAATGAATGTTGTGCCCTTCAGGACTGATTAAAACTAGGCCCGCACCTGCTCCATTTTCATTTGATGATCCATCAACATAAAGTTTCCACAACCTTGATGTATCTGAAGAGGGTTTTTCGAGTACTCCCATGGGAAGATCGACATCGTATATAAATTCTGTAATAAAATCCGTGAGGGCCTGACCCTTTATAGTAGTGCGAGATTGAAAATTGATGTCAAATTGACTCAATTCAACAGCCCACTTAAGCAGCCGTCCTGATGCCTCAGGTTTCTGTAGAACCTGTTTCAACGAAAAATTCGTGAAAACCCTGATGGAGTGAGCATAGAAGTAAGGTCGAAGCTTTCTTGATGCGATGACGAGCGCTAATGCCAATTTTTCTATCTTTGGATAACTGGTTTCAGCATTAAGTAATCTTTTAGTTACATAATAGACAGGTCGCTGTATATTTCTCTCCTTGTGAATTAATGCAACACTCGTCGCATATTTGGAAACAGCGAGATATAAGCATAATTCTTCTCCTGGGTTTGGCTTCAATAAGAGTGGAGGAGAACCCAAGTACTTTTTCAACTCTTGGAACGCCTGCTCGCATTCTTTCGTCCATTCGAACCTCTTTGATCATTTCAATACTTCAAAGAAAAGTTGGCATTTATCGGTTGATCTGGATACAAACCGACTCAGTTTATGCTTTGTATATCCTTGGGTTTACGAGGAGATTGCATATCAATCAACGTTTGTATCTTCTGAGGGTTCACTTCAATACCTCGCTGATTGACCATAAAACCCAGAAATTTTCCAAATCCTACCTCGAAGACACACTTCTGGGGATTCAGCTTCATTTGATATTTCCGGAGAATTTTGAACATCTCATCAAGGTACTTGATGTGATCTTCGGCTTCTCCGACTTTACCAGTATGTCGTCGACATATACCTCCATTGTCTTGCCAATTTGTTTTGCAAACATCATATTGACAAGACGCTGGTAGGTTGCTCCTGCGTTGACAAGTCCGAAGGGTATCTTTTTATAGCAGTATAATCCTTGATCTGTGATGAATGAGGTATGCTCCTCATCTAGCTCGTACATAGGGATTTGATTATATCCAGAATATGCGTCCATAAAACTTAAGAGTTCATGCCCCGATGTTGCATCTACAAGCTGGTCGATTCTCGGAAGTGGGAAGCCGTCCGTCGGGCATGCTTTGTTGAGATCGGTGAAATCGATACACGTTCTCCACTTCCCATTAGGTTTCTTCACCAAAACCGGGTTTGCAAGCCAGTCAGGAACCCAATTTCGAGTAGCTTCTCCACCTCTTCTCTTAATGCAACGTAGCGTTCCAGATTCATAGCTCTTCTTTTCTGCCGTACAGGTTTTTTTGTCGTATCTATGTTAAGACGGTGGCATATGATCCTCGAATCAATCCTTACCATGTCCTAATGTCGCCATGCGAAGACATCCAAGTTAGAATTCAGAAAAGCGACCAATGAAGCTCGCACAAGTTTTTGAATCTCCGTTCCACTCTTTAAAATCCTAGAAGACATGTCGAATAATAAATCCTCTAGGTCTTTAATGGGTCCAGTTCTGACTTCTTCGTCTATTTCTCGAGGATTGAAGTCTTCGCTGGTCATATCGATTGACGCTTTAACTGACGGTTCGACTGACGCTTTGTCTGACGACTCGGCTGGAGCTTCGACTGACAGTTTGCCTGCTACTTTGACTGACGCTTTGCCCGCTGCTTCGACTGACACTTCCTCTGGTAGCTGGACCATCATTGTGTGAGACATCGCATCCTTTGCTGCGAGTTTCAATGAGTTGTTATAACAAGTCCTCGCATCATATTGGTTTCCTCGTACCTCGCCTACCCCGTGTTAGGTCAGGAATTTCATAGTGAGATGGTAGATTGAAGTGACAGTTCGAAGTTCCCTCAGTGTCAGTCTTCCCAGCATAGCATTGAATGCAGAGGGGCAATCTACCACCAAAAATTAGGTCATTATCGTTTAAACCCTAGGATAGGTTCTAATGTTGACCATTAATTCAATCATGCCCATAGGCATCAAGCTGTCACCAGTGAAACCATAGAGTGGAGTGACGGTAGGCTCCAAGTCGCTCTCATTCAACCCCATCTTCTTAAAGGCGTTGTAGTACAGGATGTCTACAACACTTCTGTTATCAACCAATACTCACCACAACTGTGTGCTTCCATAATTGATTTTTATGACCAACGCATCATTATGTGGATAATGGACTTCCCTTGCGTCCTGTTCTGTGAAGGTAATATCCAGGTCTAGTACTCGTTGAAGCTTGCGTGGTCGCTGCTCAAGATGCATGACGTTAGTTAATGGTTGTTGTTGAGCTTCTCGCACATACCTGTCTTGAGTCCTTTTCGAATCTTCGCCAACATGCGGTCCTCCAAAGATAGTTCGGACTTCGCGTTGAATTTCTAGAGGTCGCTGTTGGTTTTCTTCTCGCCTTTCATCGTTCTGCCAGGTGTACTATCACAGTCGTCCCTCTTTAATCAACCTTTCAATTTCATCCCTCAGGGCATAGCAATTATTGGTATCATGTCCAATATCATTATGATACTGGTAGAACTTATTGGGGTCGCACTTTGCCCTGTCCCGTTTCATCAGTTTCGGTTAATGGTATCACTCATTCTGGTTTATGACCGCATAGATATGATCTATTGGCGCATTTAACACAGTGTGATTGTTGAGCCGCATGGGAGCTCTTGAAATCTCCTACTTTTTGGGTCTAGGCTGATTCTCCGTCAATTGTTCATTACTCCTTTTATTTTTTTTCTTATCGTTATTGCTGGTTATAATCGTATCTTTAGTTGCATCTTTCCTTCCTTCTTTCTTTGTCTTTTGAAGATTCTTGCGCGAAGATTCTATCTCAGATGCTGACCAACTCTTCGGTAGATGTCTTCTAGAGTTCTACATTCTCGCTCAAATAATTTCTCCCAGAGTTTAGTTTCTGGTCATACCCCAGCCATCATGAGAGTTAAAACTCCCCCCTCAGGTAGATTGTTGACCTTTGCTAACTCTGAGGTGAATCGATTGAGATATGATCGCAGAGTCTCCTCTGGACCTTATCGGATTGCAGACAAGCTAAAAAGTGGAATAGTGAAATTCTTTGCAGCTTGAAACTATCTCAAGAACGCCGTCTGAAGTTGTTGCCAGGATGAGATCGAGCTGGATTTGAGTCCTCAGAACCATTTCTTTGCTGCTCCTAAAAGAGTTACATCAAAATATCTGTAGCGTGCATGATCATTGACACAATGGAGTTCCATCAAGTTGCTGAAGTGATCCATATGGTCCTGTGGATCAGTTTTCCCATCAAAAGTGTTAATGGTGGGAAGTCTGAATCCAGTAGGTAGGGCTGCAGCTCGAACTTCCTCGCTGAATGGCGATTGATGATATCCATCAGCAAGCTCATCGTCCCAACCAGCAAGTGCGTCTAATGCGATTCTTAAATTGTGAACATCGATGTTCGGAGGGAGAGCATTATCTCTTGCTGGCGGCAAGGGCGGCCTTTGATTGTTATCTTGATGTATGGTGGTTTGGTCATGCAGAGTCTTCTGCGATCTGTGAGAGGAATCCAATGAAATAGTGCGATGAGACCGGCTTTGGTCGTTATGATGCGATACGGATCATTCATGGTTACGTCGCTACTCCAAGTATTGTCTTAGGTCCGCAGGATCTTGCCTTGACACTCTGCTGATTCTTTCGAAGACGCTTCTCGATGGTTGTTTTCATTCGCTGCTCAAGCGATCTTGACTATTAGTGGATTTGCGAGAAGGTTGTTCACGATCACGGTTAGTACTTGAACTCTCCGTACCAAATTCTGAAAGTAAGTTTGCGACTTTGCCTTTTCCTTTGGAGATGCAATCCTCACGACGCTCTTGCTGGGTTCTTGGCTGGTTGCATTTCCTTGTCTCTAGGATCTGTATTCCTTTCTCAGGTAGTTTAACAGGACGTTCTTTGGGACGTTCGTGCTGTGGTGGGGTCACTATCTACCCTTCAGCAAGTTGTCGTAGGGTGTCATTGATCTGGTTAGTGACTTGCTGAAAGTTCACCAGTTTCTCCTCTATGCGATCCTATCTTTGGACAAGGTTTTCTGAAGCGGTTATGGTAGGCTGATCCTGAGCAGGGTCTGCCTGTGCAGCAGCAGTGCTTTGCGGTTGGTTTTGGCTAGTTCTGGTGACTCTGGTAGTGTTTCTGGTATTTGCCATTATTGAAAAAGTGAAATTTGACAAACTGTTTTGCCAGAATAGCCCTCCTTCTAGCGCCAATTGTTGATGGAGGTTTTGTCAACAATAAATTTAGAAAAAATTACGAGATGTGGCTTGTGTAAGTTGGGTTATTAATCAAAGCAAATAAAAGAGGCTAAGATTTTATAGTGGTTCAGCTCCGAAAAAGATGAGCTTACATCCACTGTTCTTCACTATTTTCTAGAGAATTACAAGAATTCAAAATTACAATGTCGTCCGGAAAGAAGAAGAAAACAATCTTAAGAATTCCTTAGCTTTTCCAGATTCGGAAAAAGAAATAATCTCTATCTCTTGATCAGGAAGAAGTCTCCAAAAATCCCTTTGGGAAAAGATCCCTCACTGAAACATTGAGCTCCCTTTATATATAGATGAGAGTACTCAATGTTCCTAATTGTGAAAATGGTTACCTATACAATCGGGTAATACAATTTAAGTAACAACATAATTGGGTAATCACTTAAATTGGGTAACTGGTCAAACTTGAAAGAGAAGCTTTTGTTTCCCCTTTCTTATAGGTTACCCGTTTGACGAAGCAGAGACTAGTCTCCTTTTCTTTCAGGTCACACAACCTATTCGGAGGAGGTCATATATAACTCCTGTAGTGGAGGTCGCACATAACCTATTCAGAAGAGGTCGCACGTAACTCCTACGGTGGAGGTCGCACATAACCTATTCGGAAGAGGTCGCACATAACTTATGCGGTGGAGGTCGCATGCAATCCTTTCGGAAGAAGTCGCACTTAATCTTACTTATGCGACATGACATAGGATTTTAGACCGTACAACAACTTCAAAATATATAATTTTTTTTTTCATATTATATATGCTAGCCTTCTCAAGCCGCATCCTCTCCCCCGCCTCTTTTATCGAGAATGGGCTCTTCACTCTTCATGCTATGTGTCTTTTTTTTTTTCTAAATAATTATTCAGTTTATAAATATAATTGTCTACATTTTTTTTGTTTATATCTAGATCTATAATGTTTTGAACTTATTTTTTAGTAAATATATATATTCTTTTTCTTTTTCCTCGAATCTGTATTATTTTTTATCCATATCTAGATAAGTATTTTTTTTTGTTTGTTTTTGTAAGTTTATTACACATTCTTCTATATCTAAAGTCCTCGGGAGCAAGAATTAGAAGATTTTACCATGTTAAGATCTTCTCTTGGAGTCGCCTAATTTGGAGTTTAATGGGCCTATAATTTGTGCCCGAGGCAGGATTGTTATAGTATTTGCTAATGAACATCGTTAAGGATAGTATATTGTGATGTCGTATATGAAGGGAAATAATTATGGATGCATTGAAGAAGTTTTTTTTTTTGGTTAGTGAGAGATTGCATGTCCAATCAAATTTCTCGTAATAAAAATATGATAGCCTACACTCTTGTAAGATTAAGGTGATCACGAATATATATTTAGAGATGTTTCTATTTTATTTAGAAATTTGTACTTTTTATAGCCAAATTTAGCAAGTTATCAATTTAATTCTCTTGAGGAACTCTTTAAAAGAAAAAAAAAAAAGCTATTTCATATATAAAGTCCATTTTGGCATTAAAATATGAATCTTCAGTCAAATCTTTAAAATATCTATTATTTCATTGGGTAAATTGTAAAATAATACCCTGAAGTTTAGGTATTTTTGGATATTTTGCAATTTAAATATTGAACTTTAAACTTTGCAAAATAATACCGTAAGATTAAAAAAATCTGAAAATTAATATACTTTGAGTTAACTTTTTGAATAACTTTAACTAATAAAAAACAATAATATATTCAATATTAAGGAGAATAATAAAGATCAATCCAATTTTAATGGATATATTATTATTTTTTTATTACTAAAATTAGTCAAAAAAATTTCAAAAATTCTTAACTTCAAAATATTATTTTACAGAATTTAAATTGCAGATCACTCAAAGTTAAGAGTATTTTTTTGCGATTCACATTATTTCATTTTTTGGAAGATCAAACAATACTAAATCAAAATTTCAATGCTAACACAAATAATTACAAATTAGACAGAGCAAAATATTAAAATAAATCAAGAGAATACAAATGTCATCAAATTCTTTTCAGGATTAAGTTAAAAACGAGAACGGGTTTTTGCAAAAGAAAAAAAATTTAAATCCAATTCGAAAGTTAATATACATATATATATATATATATATTAATATTATATAGGTACATTCCAAAAAGGAAAAAACAAACATGATCACCATACCATATCCAGAAAGCTATGTGAACATGGACTGTCTCTTTTATCTGTTTAATAATTCTTTTTCTAAAATAAAACCAAAATAAAAAAAAATAAAAAATCAAATTTCAGTTTTCAGTGACAATGGTTACAGATTATATTTATAAGAATATAACCTAACCAAATCCTTTACTGCTCTGAGAGTGAGCTATAGAGAGAGGGAATATGGAAGATAGAGGCAAAACGACATCATCAACTGTTCCATTGTTGGAGTCGGCCAGAAGTAGTACTACTTGTTCGGGAACATCTTCCGCGATTGAAACGATAGCGAACATTGTCGTTTCGATCGTTGGGACCGGCATTTTAGGTCTCCCTTTCGCTTTTCGGGTCGCGGGTTGGCTTGCTGGCTCGCTTGCTGTCCTCGTTGCTGCCATCTCCACCTACTATTGCATGCTCCTCCTTGTTAGTACTATATATGTTCATTATATATAACACTTTAATCCAATAATCCAATTATATATGTCGTTTGCCATGAAGATTAACTAGTATGTATTACGTGTATGTATATATTTATATATATATATATATATATATATATATATACACATATGCTAGAAACACACATGCACATACCATATATATCGATGTTTAACGTAATTCGGTCATGTATGTAAATGCTAATCAGCCTTAGCTATCGTAAATTCCCTAAATCATTTCAGTTGAACGGTTCCAATTAACGTGTGGTGCGGGGATGGACAGGTCAAGTGTAGGGACAAGTTGGCATTGGATGAAGAAGAAAAAGAATCAGCAAACAAGAAAACGTACGGTGACTTGGGTTATGAATGCATGGGAACGACAGGTCGTTTTATGGTTGAATCCCTCATTTTCATTTCTTATTGCGGAGCAGCTGTGGCTAATCTTGTATTCATTGGACAAAACCTTTCATCAGTACTCAGAAGTCATTATCTCACCTCCTCGTCCTACATTCTTTTGCTACTCCCAATCGAAATTGGGCTGTCATGGATAAGAAGCTTGTCCTCTTTGGCACCTTTTAGTATATTTGCTAATATATGTAATGTGTTAGCAATGGGGATTGTGGTTAAGGAAGATATAAAACAAGTGTTACAGGGTCAGATTTCTTTTAGAGAAAGAATGGCCACAACATCCAACTCGGGGAATTTGGCCTTTGTCGGAGGAGTGGCAGTGTTTTGTTTTGAAGGGTTTGGTATGACATTGTCTTTGGAGGCTTCAATGAGGGACAAAACGACATTCCCAAAGGTGCTTGCTCAGTCGTTTTCCGGGTTAGCCCTTTTGTATGTTCTGTTTGGATTCTTCGGTTACATGGCTTATGGTGATCAAACAAAAGACATAATCACTCTCAATCTCCCTAGAAATTGGTGGGCACTAGCGGTTCAGGTATTGTATTCTAACATTGATCTTATAGTTAATTAGTACATAATGTAGTCGTTAATTTATTAGTCCATAGCTTTTTTCAGTTGACTGAACATGTGCCAATTCATGATTCCGTCTAGTAAATCATATGACATTGAAGTTAGGCTTGACAGCTTATAGACTAGCTGACTCTGAAAAAGTAGTTATAAAATTTGCATTGTCGCTTATTAGCTATAGTGAATCCGGTCTTCTTGTCACGACCCGAGGATGGTTCAGTGACAGAATAACTATTTCATAAAATAGAAATACCGAACAATATTTTTTTAAAAACGACTTAATTAATTCAAAAATTTGTCTTAGGGACTCTAACCTTTCAAAATTGACCTTCACAAAATTTTTAATTAAAAATAAAACCCCACAGCTATGCATCACTCATTAAATATAGACCGTAATTAAAACAATTGTTTAATAGTCATGCATCATAAATCATCTCACACTCAAATATATACATAAGTAATATAAACCATGTTCAAATCTCGTACTCAAGTTTATAAAGTTTAGTGAAATCAAATTCCTATTCAAATCTAAATATTTCATAAGTTTCGTAGGAATTTATCAAAATATAAATAAACTAGTTATTCTGCAAATGTCTCGATCTCATTCTTCTGGTCTAAATCACATTGAATACCACTTGAGAAGAAGGAGGTGAGCTAATGGCCAGTAGAGAATTGATTACAAGTTTATATATATATATATATATATATATATATATATATATATCAGAAATATACTCATGTTGAAGGTTCTGCATAGCTAGTATTCTATTTAAAACAGTTCACAAAACCTAAGTAGAAATCATAGTCCAATAGTTCAAACATTCCAAATTATTGTAAAATATCTATCAAAACCAGTACATATCTATTCAAGCCAACATATAACCATGTATGCAAACATGATGTCCGAAGTGTTTTAATGAATCATTTGTAAGTTTGAGCTACCTAAAGAGGTGTCGTAAGTCCGATCATCTTATGTGGGCATCGTAAGTTCGATAGCCGCGTAAGTATGTGAATGCATGTAATTGCTATATGAATGACAGAATAAGGATATACATCATTTCCACAAATCTCAAAATAACCATGCATTGTTCTTTAATCAAACAACATTTAGTCCTCAAATCATATTGGATTTTCTAAGAATTTTGGCATTATAACAACCATTTTTAATCAAAATCCAAAAATCCAAATTCCTGCAGATATATGACACGTCAACCAGTGTAACGTGCCTCTTAAGCAGTTTATATATTATATCAGGTCAAAACATATATAAACACAACTTTATAAATTATTTCATGAAATTCTATATTTATCAAAAATATATGAAAATCAAAATTAAACCAATTTGAAGATCAGGTAATCGAATCCCTACCTTAATCGAGCATCTAACTAGCGTTACAAGGCTATGGAGAAAGTATGGCGTCATTTAGGTGTCGTTTGGAAAAGCTAATGTCATTTTTGAACCTTTGATTCCTTAGTTTAAAAAATTGATTTTCAAACGGAACTTCAAATCATGAAACGGACTTCACCACTGAATTCAGAGCGCTCAAAAATACTACGTTAGACATATAATTTGTCAAATTTAGATACAGGCCTCACAACACGCAAATCGAGGCAAATCTGAGTCGTCCGATTTCATTTTTCGGACCCGTTTCAAAACATAGTCAATTTATATATATATATATATATCATTTTTCACCATTTTCAACATAGATTCAAAAAATAATATTGACTTTAAAGTCTAACGGTCTAATCAAAAAGTCAATTCCGTAACTATTTAGGCATAAAACTGTCCAAAGAAATTAAAATTAAACGGAGCAAAATTGAGATATGAGGTACCTACCACCAGATTTCCTGTGAGAAGACGAGTCAATAGTGTCAGTTTTGCGGCGAACGGTGGCCGGAGTCGGCTCTGGCAAGTAAAAGAATCCGCAGTGTTTTTCGCCATTTTTCGGTGATTATGGGCTCCAATGCGGCTGGTTATGGCGGCGGAAGCTTCATTTGGCAGGGGACGTCAATGCTGGTCGGTGGCACGGGGCAACGGAGGCCGAAGTTAGCTCAATGGAGCTTCGTCGGATTTCGGGTTTTGGGTTTTTGTTCTGGAGACTAGATCGAAAAAGAAAGAGAAAATGCAAGGATTTATGGACAATTTTTGAACTGTAGCTTCACGTATCAACTTCCAGTTAATTGGATATTGTTTTGCTTATTTGTACTTGGACCCAATTTTCTGAAAATCTTCTCAAAAATACCCTTAAATAATTATATTTTGATCCTAATTTTCAAAATTTTCTTACATTTTTATCCAAATGAACTTAAACCCAATTCCGTCAATTCATCCAATAATTTTTTTTATTATATATCGGGTCAAAAGGCTAATTTGTCCTTATAATTTTTAAGGGATTTCACACTTCTCTTTTAGACTTTTCTTGATCTGATTCTTTACTTGAATATGTTTTGCTTGGGAGGGTAACAGATTGGGATGTGCTTGGGCATTATATTCACGTTTCCAATGATGGTCCATCCTATCAATGAGATCATAGAGGGAAGGCTGAAGAAGAGTAAATGGTTTCACGAGGCTAACGACAACGATTGTTATCCAACGACAAGAATAAGAAAGTTTGGAATATATGTGAGCCGTATAATGTTGGTGATTGGGTTGGCGATGTTGGCCACTTGTGTGCCAGCATTTGATGTATTTGTGTCGTTTAGTGGATGCACAGTATGTGCTCTACTCTCATTTGTTTTGCCAGCCATATTTCACCTAAAATTGTTGGGTTCTTCCCTAAGTTTCAGAGAGAGAATGTTGGATTTGTTTATCCTGTCGTGTGGTGTACTTTTTGCCGGCTATGGTACTTATAGCTCCATATATGTTCATAGGAATCTTGATCCATAATATATATATTTTTTAAAGTCAAGCTTATGAAATAATTAAATACGTACGTACGTATTATTCCCTTAAATGGTAATGACTTATGTAATACCACAAACATATTCCCACTAGGGATGCGTTTACTTATTAATGATATATGAGAGTATAGATCTATTTATATCTTATTTGGTTACTTATGTATACATTAGTATGTTGCAATTTTATGTATAACATTCGCATTATATCCATAACTTTGTATTTCTGTATTACATAGTTTCACCAATTTTGTTTTCTCTATCTAAAGTTCTATTTTTGTTTCCAATATTTCTGTTTATTTATTTTTAATCCAATAAATTTTTTGTTATTATTATCATGTAATATCGATTGTGTTGAATTATATAGTATTTTATTAATTAGTTATTGTTTAGTTTCAAGGAAAAAGAATCAGTTATTAATAAGTTAGCATGTAAAATTTATGATCAATCAAATTAAAGTAAGTGACAAATGTAACTTTTTATTTCAATATAAAATTTCATTGCAAGAGAATCTACCTTCGCCAACGTGTTGAAGTGTTGACAAAAGTATACAAAACATGTCCATAATTATCGTTGATAGACTATGTCAGTGAAACTCCACAAGAAAGATAAGTTGTCGACGAAAGCCTGAAATACATCGATAAAAACAAACATTATATACGAAAATGAGATGTCAGTAAATTCAAACCGTCGACAAATGATGTTGCTCAAAAATCTTATGGTCAACCTTTCATTGACGAGTCATAATATGTCGACGAAAGATACCCTTTAATGATGTGTAAAATCGTCAGTGAAGAGATTTTTTAATTCATTAGAAAAATATTCATTGATAAACAAACGCGTTGGTTTTTTGCGGCAAAATCGAAATTGTCTTTAATACTTATTATTTATGGCGAAGTTTGTAAAAATGGTTGCTAATGTTCATCATGAGGGTGAAATCATTTTGTAGATTATTAGTGGCGAAAATAATTTGTTGCTAATAATAAATTTTGTCATAATTTTTTTATAATGAAAAAGTTACTCCAATTTGGGTAAGCACCAATTTTATTTGCAAGGAATTTAGCAAATTATCATGGATATTTTAATATTTTCAGCCAAACTCAAAAAAAAATTTCAGCACTAATAAATTAGAAAAATCAGCTGGCAAAGTTATACTTATAATTTCACTTATAAAATGTATTCTCTCTCTGATTAAAATGGGTATCTATACTAAAGAGTGAATATTAATTCACAAAAGGATAAATACAAGTTACTTGATTGGTAGGGTTACGGAGAAGTTATTACTAAGGGATGTTAGTTTTCAAGTAACTAAAGGTGATTGTTCATCATGTGATGCTTGGACCTGATGTGATGCGATGAGAGTTTGAGTTGACATGATAGAGAAACTAGAAACATTCTTATGGAAACCCACTTCTACAATGACTATTATTGAGAAAGATGTTAGTAGTAACATTGCACGGCAAGCTGATAAAATTATTATGGAGTGAGAAAAATGATAACTTTATTTATATGTAGAAACTATTTTATTTTGTTACTGTGGAAGTCAAATAGTACTAACTAATATATATATGTAAATATTGTATACCTAGGAAATGATTTGTTTGTCTTGGGTAGATGTGATATACTCTATGATATCATTGATAGGTATGATCTACTTAATTATTTTTATACTCCACGTCTACTTAATGATAATTGATTTGGTTGTTTTGGGCTACTACTAAATTATTAATATTTGGATTTTGAGAGCAATCACTTATTATACTTCCTTATCTTGGTGTCTTTGTATGATTAAGAAATATTTATATAGTTAAATCGAAATGCATTATTGCTTTGAATCAATTGGTGCGAAGGGTTTATAGAATTTTATTTACTTATTACTGTTATGTGGAAAAATAATGAGTAATCAGTAGAGTTATTTATAGCTGGTCCGATCAATTTGTACATAGAGTAATAGTTGCTTGTTGAACAATTTTTTGCGATCACATAGTATTTTTCACCACTCACAATATATACTTAGGATCACTTTTAAAAAAAATAAAATGGGGTTTAACTAATGACACTACTTACTATAAATTTGAAAGAAAATAATACACATATACCATCAATGCTCGAACTCCTGATCCCCGCAAACTCACATATACATCTCTCAAATTTTAGACCAACTAAATTAGTGCCAGTTAATATATACTTATGATCACTTTTGGAATAAGTTTATATGACCGTTTGAGCTACAATGAAGATGGAACTAAATAAGTATATATGACTAACTAAACTTCTTAATAAAGAACTATACTATTAGTATATTGACCTAACACTTAGGAAAATCAACATGCATGCAGATATAGAAAATACATGATCAAATCATGAACGCAGCAGAATAATAGCAGATTTAGGTTTTAAAATTTTACATAAAAATAATTTTTATAACCATACAACACACATGCATCATATACAGGATCATGTAGAATTTAAATCAAATCTAGATACAAAACTCTAGAGATGAGATTAGGTTTACTTCTTGTAGTGTGTTCTTCCTTGATCTCCTTATTGATGGTGATCAGACCTCCAACCTAGATCTTCTTGTCTATGCTCTTGCTCTTGGTTGATGAAGCGAGTGGGCACCAAGTCAAAATCTTCGTCAGAGAACGATTAAGAACGCCTTTTTGTACCAACCTGACTGCTTAATTCTGACTGCTTAAACTCAAACTCACGACCACGACCACGTCCCTCGAACTTGTACCAACCAAATCATTCAGTCTAGTCTATTATAGACACACAAAACAACAATATTACCACAAACTTTGAAAAAATGCATTTATTGATCGGTCATTTTAAGAATTCAATTAAAACCTGACTAGATAAACATGTGTGACGTGTCTGATACATCAATCAAATTACAAACAAAAACTCCTAAAAAATGAAAATAAAATTACAAATTTCTAAAAATGAATGCAATGATCTTTTAAACAATAAAATTATATATATATATATTTTTAAATAGACTTAATTAGTAACCACTATTTACCATAAATTTAAAGAAAAATAACACATTATCAAAATTTGAATTCCTGATCTACTTAAACTCATACACATCATTTGAATTTTAGACCAACTAAGATAAAAATAAAATTGTATATAAATATGTTACCAGTTTTAAATTTAAAATTAACGTTGATATTAACTGAAACGTAAGAATTAGTCAAAATTGAAGGAATAAAAATATTATTATTTCTCATTATCATTTATTGTTTGTTATTTTTTTATTTTAAAGTCTCGCAGTTGTTTGTCGTTGTGGTTTGACTCGTTTTGGAAGCTACTATCAGAAAGCGGTGTGAACCGCCTCAAGCGTCAAAGCCCCATCTCCTCCCCTGGATTCCAATTTCCAACTCAGTCCCTTTACTCATTCAGTTATTATAGATAGAATATACGAGTATATATATACATATACATATGTATTATACATCCCAGAAAAAAGACAATTCTGCTCTGAGATAGGTGTCGTTTTGTGGTTTCTGAATTTTCTTGGCAAAACCCCATTACTGCTTTGTTCCACATTCTCTAAACGCAGAGCTTCAAAGCAGATAGAGATAGAAAAAGGGTTGAGCGAAAAAAGCTTGAACAAGTTTCTGTGAAGCTCTAGAGAGAGAGAGAGAACAAAAATGGAGGACTATGGAGCTAAAACGACATCGATTCCATTGCTGGACTCGGCGACTCCGGTGGGTGGAACAGCTTCCAGGCTTCAAACGCTCGCGAACATCATCGTTTCGATTGTGGGCACTGGCGTTCTGGGTCTCCCTTTCGCTTTCCGGATCGCTGGTTGGCTCGCTGGCTCGATTGGTGTCATGCTCGCTGGACTCGCCTCCTACTATTGCATGCTCCTCATGGTTAGTGAAATAGTATTTGCTCTGTTTGTTTCCCGAGAAAATTAGCAATGGGTACTAGTATTATTCTCACTAATAAGGTGTTTGTTATTCGTTTTATTTGGACAGGTCAAGTGCAGGGACAAGTTGGCATCAGAAGAAGGAGAGGAAGAGGGTGAATCACCAAACAGGACAACGTACGGCGATTTGGGTTACCAAAGCATGGGAACGACAGGTCGTTTTATAGCTGAATCCCTTATTTTCATTTCTCAGTGTGGAGGCTCAGTGGCCTACCTTGTATTCATTGGTCAAAACCTTTCATCAGTTTTCAAAGGCCATCTCACTTTCTCTTCCTACATACTCTTGTTGGTCCCAATTGAGATTGGTTTGTCATGGATTAGGAGCTTGTCTTCTTTAGCACCTTTTAGTATATTTGCTGACATCTGTAATTTGTTGGCTATGGCGATTGTGGTTAAGGAAGATATAGAACAAGCTTTGAAGGGTCAGTTTTCGTTTAAAGAAAGAACAGCTATAACATCGAATGTAGGGGGGTTGCCCTTTGCTGGGGGCATGGCTGTGTTTTGCTTTGAGGGGTTTGGAATGACATTGGCATTGCAAGGTTCAATGAGAGACAAAACGACATTCCCGAAATTGCTTGCTCAGGCTTTTACTGGGATAACCCTTTTGTATGTTTTGTTTGGATTCTTCGGTTACATGGCCTATGGTGATGAAACAAAAGACATAGTAACTCTTAATCTCCCTAGGAATTGGTGGGCACTAGCGGTTCAGGTACTGGATTCTCCAACTTTAATTCTTTGACGTTTTAGTTTCTTATTTTCGTTTGTTTGTATATGGTGTCCCATTTTTTGTTGGCTTCTCATTGGTTGCCCTTCTCTGTTTTCTGGGTTAGTTACTACTTCATCTAAGATGCAGTAATGGGTAGCTTCAATTTTGCACCATGGTTGCTTGTTTAAATACTTGTCTTCCCCCGCTAAACCCTTCAATCTTTTTGGGGTGGGAGGCAAGAAGCTCTAGCTTATTGCTAGCTAGCTCCCATGATAATTGAACCCCAAACTTTAGAATAATGCTATGTGCTCAGTATCATAATTGGTCAGTAACATGTTAACACATATATGGCGTTGAACACTCTATAATATATTATAGCATTATCATAGCATTACTCAATAAACCATCAACCTGACCACTCGACTTACTCTTTTGGATGCTTATTAATGTGTTTTTTGTGGTGAAAGTTCTTTTTTTTTTTTTTGTGTGTGTGTCGTAATACATCCTCAATAGATTGGAATCAAATCATCCATTACTTTCACCTACTGTCTTAGAAAATAGATATATGCTTTTTGTAGCAAGTTATGTCCTTTTGTCCACGTTCTATAATTTATGGGATAACCGAGACAAGCATTGTTGTCATCTGCATATAGTTGCTGTAATCCTCAAGATCAATTATTATAAAACGAGATAGATGCACTTCCATTCTTTGTGAAGATACCGTATGAGTTTATTTGTATGAGTATATTTCATTTAATTAGCTGGCTACAAGAAATTCTGTGCAGTCATGTGGCTAAAGGTCTTTCTTTACTTTAAAATATTACGGGCCTATTTTGGATAATTTTAATTTCTAAAATAAAAGATCTAAGAATATTTTTTTGAAAAAGTTAGTTAGTTCATAACTCATTAAAGTCTTCTAATTAAAAAAAAAAATTCTAATAATTCATCTAAACAACCTCAAAAATAACTTGAGAGTTTAAAAAATATCTTTGGAAGTCGCATAACATATAGCCATGATGGTTTATTTTAATATACTATATACTGTCCCATTAGAAATACATTAGTAAATGATGTAGCCCTTAATTTATTGGTATATTGCATGAAGTCACTTTTTAATGGTGGATCCGTATAATGATTCTGTCTAAATGAACCTAATCACATCATATTGTTATACGGAATACATATAGTTGTAAAGATGGAATTGAATCACACTATATGTTTATACGGATAACGGAATACATATAGTGGTAAAGAAATAGTAATTTTCAAAAGTTATCCTTGAAAAGCTAGTTGAGCAGTCAAGGTTGTGGCTGATTTACTCTCACATGTTTTGGGGTTTAATTTCCCGTGGTCATGTACCATGTAATTCTCAAAGATTATAGAATATAGTGGCAGCTCCATTTCAAACTCTATCCCGGCATGACCTATTTTCGGAGACATAGAAAAAGATGGGGGTTTTGAAAATTGAATTTGAGATTTTGCCACATTTTAAATAAGGATTTTGAGGTTAGGCACCAGGATACAGTAACTTCGAAAAATTATGATACTTATGCAGTATGGCTTGCTTTTGGTGAATAAATTTTCTCTGTAGTTTTTTCTTGATCTTATTTTTCTCTAGCTTCATGCTAGAGGCTGAAGAGGCCAGGCCAGTACAGTTTGCTCAAAACTACAACTTTTTTTTTTTACATGGGTGGTGGAAGTGATTGTTTATAGCTCATTATTCGATCCCAATACATTGGAATCAATTGCTTTCACCTATTTCCCTTGAAAATAGATATATGCTCTCTGTACCAAGATTCGTCTGTTTGTCCTTGTTTCGTAATTTATTGGGCATCCAAGATTGAGCATTACTGTCATCTGCATTATTTTGCTGTAATTCTCTAAGTATTGTTTTAAAGATTACAGAGATGCATGTATCTTCCATTGTTTACGAAGACACTACATTATTTTATTTCATACTAACTAGGATGCCTGGACCACATGGCCATTAATTTATTGGTGTAATATTTGAGTCACTTTTTATGGGTGACCCATATCATTATCCACCCTAATTAAATTGAATCACATTAGGTTGTAATACATGATACGTACAACTGAGATAATAGCAAAATTTAAAAGTTAAACCCCAAAGAGTTATTCAAGCCAAAAAAAAAAAAAAAATGAAAAAAACCCAGAGAGTTAGTTGACTGAACAGGTTGTGGTTTGCTCCAACATGATTTGGGGTTCAATGCTTCAGCACTACCTACTTGATGAATAATCACAAGTTTCACACTTCCTAAAGTCATAGGATTAGGCAGGGGCTCAAATTTCAAACTCAAGCCCATTTAATGAGTTTGAAGGAATTTGGGAACATAAAAACACATTAGGATATTTCAAATGTTGAATTTGTGACTTCCGTATCACATGCCTTGTCAGATACAATTTTCTCTTCAGTTTAATCATCATAATATTTTTTTTTTTTTATTTTTTTTGATTTTCTTCTTCTCAAGTCTTTGCTGAATGACAACAGATTGGCATGTGCTTGGGGCTTATATTCACATTTCCAATCATGGTCCATCCCATTAACGAGATCATAGAAGGAAGATTGAAGAAGAGCAGATGGTTTCAGAAGGCTGACGACAACAATTGTTATTTAACGACGAGAATAGGAAAGTTCAGAGAATATGTGACCCGTTCAATTTTGGTAATTGGGTTGGCCTTGTTGGCCTCATGCGTGCCAGCCTTTGGTGTATTTGCCTCGCTTGTTGGGAGTACAGTATGTGCACTAATCTCATTTGTGTTGCCAGCCATATTTCACCTAAGATTGCTGGGTTCTTCTCTAAATTTATGGCAGAGAGCCTTGGATTTGTTTATCTTATCATGTGGCGTGATTTTTGCTGCCTATGGTACTTATAACACCGTAGCTGGCGTGTGATTAGGTCCCGGGAAGCATGATCCTGATCATACTATGTTGAAGTCAAGCTTAAGAAGCATATAAGTAAACTACTGGTTTACATGAAAGTGATACATGGAATATTCCAGCCTACCGGTACAAACAGAACAATGTTCAAAATCCTTTTTTTTTTTTTTTTTTTTTTTTTTAGAGAGTTATGTGCTAGCATCAATCGCGACTACCGGGACTACACAATCTCTTATGAATGGATCCCACAATAGGAATCAAACCACTGTGGCTGAAATGCTATTGTAAGCCAACTCAGATTCTCAATCACTAAAATTGTTCTCAAGGCTTTTAAGTTATAAATTTTGCTATCATTAGATATTTGGTAGTGGATTACTGCAGAATTTTATTCTCATAAAATCTCCATAATTATATCTTACTCAATGATAAAGCTAATGCATTTGTATAGTTTAGTTTAGCTGTTTCACAAAACAAAGATATTTACAGGAAGGGGGAAAAATAAGAGCCTTTTCACTTTGGTTGAGAGGTGACAGCATTTATGATTTAGTCCAAAGGTAACGAAATCTAGTATGCCCTTATCTAATAAGGGGGCTGCACCAATCTTACGGTAACGGTTGTATCCTGGTCATTTTTCATTACATAGTTCTCGTTTTGTTCCGTCTTTTAATTTCGTTTTAGCTGCCATGTATTTTTCATTTCACAAAAAATGCTTGGTTTCATTATTGGCTTTGAATAGTGACACCTGGGTATGGGCATAATGCCATCTCTACTTCTTTTTGCCTGAAAATAAGCAAAATTGAAAAGCGAGTATACAAAAAAGATGACATGTTTATCCATTAAGCTGAAAAAGGCTTAGTGGACTTTTAACTTTTGCATTTCTTTTCTAAACCAACTTGAAAACTTCACGGTACACTTAAGCAAAGCTTCTATGCTCTATATGTATTTCTTCTGTAGAACAACAAAGGGTGTTTGATTTAATAGGCATTAGTACCTTTTGTGATTCGTACTTCAATTTTCTATAGGTAGAAAATTAACCTTCATTTTAGGGGAAACAGAGGAGGTTCTATGTATTCACACTCCGTATTCAAACACACACGTGTATATATATCTATATTATTTATGCACATAAACACAGGTATACATAAAATATATCTCAAGGGGCACCATAGCTGCAAGAATTTGTAGTGAACCAAAATTAAAAATTTATTGGTAGCTTTAAATTTCTTAGTGGATTTCAATTCAAATTTATAGCTACCTTTAGTGGTCTATTTCGGTAGCTTCGCGCGTGCTACCAAGTGTTTTGTCTACAGTTTTCCAAAATATTAGAGATATATATATATATATATATATATATACACACTACGTTACTATGTGGCCGTGGGAAAAGTAATCTGAGAGTACCAATGATAATTGTCAATTCTACAATCTAGAGTTTGGAAAGGTGAAAATGACGTTGGACAAGTTCTTGGACACGCGCATGTTGACATATCAATGACCCGAGACATATATGTATGGGATAGCATTATAGGAAAGCAGTACTATCTAGTAAATTCCCTAGTTGGGGGGAAAAGAAAATCACTTAATCCATACGATTTTGTCCGATATTTTTTTAGGGCGAGTGCTAGAAAGCAGCAGCAATAGTACTCTTTTTTACACCATTTTTTACGTTATTATTTCACACTTGAATTTAATCATTATTTTATTTTTATGAAAATGTGTGATTTTTTGGATAGAAATTACATAAGTATTGAAATAAGAAAAATATAAATTAAAATAAAGCCATGCACTATTACTAGATGATTAAAGTTGGCACTACTCCAAGAAGTTCATGAACTCGATTACGAAATACATACTCGGATTAATTGAAAGCTAAGAAAGTCACCATAGAAAGGGAAAATACAAGAGAGTGCTTGCATTGGACATTCACCAATTCTCTTGTCACATAGCTGTAATCCCAACATTTCTATCGCTACATAGAAATGATCTTAAAAATGATTACATTATTTGTTGGTACATGTTACTTTTCGGGTGATGGACACATTTGGATGCTCCAAGGCTAATGCTCAACCCACTCAGCCTAGCTCTAGCTCTAGCTCTAGCTCAGATTTATAAAGTGGAGGCGAAAGTGAAAGTGGGGAAGAGAAGGACGGACAAGTTCCTCATTCTTTAGTCACAAACAAGCCATAATTATTAAAATGAAATTTAAAAAAAAAAATCAGGTTAAAAAGGCAGAAATGTCCAAAATCAATAAATCACGTCCGTTTCGGAACAAAAACCTTTTGTGGCAAATTACAGCCACAAATTTTTGTTATTCTTAGTATCTAATTAAAGATATGCCACTTGGGCAATCCAAAATATTCATCTGGGGAGGGAAAGAAAGAGAGAGAGAGAGAGAGAGAGAGAGAGAGGGGAAGGGACAGTAGTACTTTGGTGCTTCAGAGATAGAAAATGGGATTTTTGTTGGCGGATTTATATGGAGTGAAATGACTCCCTCAGTGCCAGAAAAGCAAACATGAGAACTTAATGTGTTCCTTTTATATCTTTCACTTTTTCCCAAGAGAAATAACGTAAAATATGCATGAAAATAGGCATATTTTGGTCTATATGTTTAGTTTAAAAATTCTTTGAAAAAATATACATTTAGACGAAATTATCCTTAAAAATACTAAGAAAAAAATTATGTCTATCACTCTTAATTGATCTGAATCTCTCTCGTACAAAAACTCTTTTTCGACTGAAAATCTCAAGTAATCCAAAAATTATAGTACTCCATAGTCCATACTCGTACAAATCTCGTTCTTATCTCTTACAACGCAGTCAAACTCATCATTTCCCTATCTTCTCTCTTCATTCTTCTCCACATAGTTATGGGTATAGTCTAAAATAGCATATTATCAAATTTCGAGATATCATGAGGTAATTTATGTGTGGAAAAATCATTTTGAGATTAATTTTTGCGAATTTTATAAAAAATTGCGATAATTTTTTATGGTTTTTCGATGAATTTTCGATGCATTTTCGATGATTTTTCGATGATATTTCGATGAAAATTGTATTCTCAGCAAAATTTCAATAGAAATGGTATTTTTGATAATTTTCGATGCTATTTCGATGAATTTTCGATGCATTTTCGATGATATTTTGATAAAAGTGGTATTTTGTTAATATTTCGATAAAATGACATTTTTGACTATTTTCACTGTAATTTTGATAATACTTCGATAAAAGTGGTATTTTTGACAAAACTTGATTGAAAATACCACTTCATCGAAATTATATCCAGATTATGTCAAAAATTGTCGAAAATATCATTTTTATCAAAATATTAACAAGAATACCACTTTTATCCAAATATCATCGAAAATACCTCGACAATTCATCGAAATTGCACTGAAAATTATCAAAAATACCATGTTCATTGAAATTTTGTTGAGAATACAATTTTCATCAAAAAATATCATCGAAAAACCATCGAAATTGCATCGAAAATTGTCAAAAATACCATTTTCATTGAAATTTTGCTGAGAATAAAATTTTCATCAAAATATCATCGAAAAACCATCGAAAATTCATCGAAATTGCATCGAAAATTGTCAAAAATACCATTTTCATTGAAATTTTGCTGAGAATTCAATTTTCATCGAAATATCATCAAAAAACCATTGAAAATTATCGCGATTTTTTTTTAAACTCACAAAAATTAACCTCAAAACGATTTTGCCACACATAAATTACCTCATAATATCTTGAAATTTGATGATATTCTATTTTAAACCATACCCATAACTATGTGGAGAAAAATGATGAGAGAATATAGGGAAATGATGAGTTTGACGGTATTGTAACAGATGAGAACGAGGATTTGTGCGAGTATGGATTATGGAGTAGTATAATTCTTGGATTATCTAGGATTTTAAATCGAAAGAGAACTTCTGTGCGAGAGAGAAATTCGGATCAATTAAATGTGACGTGCATAATTTTTTTTTAATATTTTTAAGGGTAATTTCGTCCACATGAATATTTTTTCAGAAATTTTTTAAACGGAGCATATAGACCAAAATATGCATCATATCTTAATGCATATTTTACCTAATTTCTCTTTCCCAATTATTAGAATAATGTCGCTCTAGCTATCTTTGTGAAAATTGTGTTTGTTTTTTAATATATCTATGCGTTTATAATTATACATGTACTTTTTTTTTTTTTTGAAACAGTTGTTAGGGATTGCCGGGTTAGTGATCGAACCCTATCCCTCAAACTTCTCATAGAGAAGCATTTTACACGAGAGCTACTAGCTCGTGGTTATTTATACATGTATATGAGTTACCAAAATTCAAGCAATTCTTGTTTGGTATATTTATAAGTTACGTAGTCTATCTCTTTTCTTAGTACTATAGCTCCAATAATCAATGCGATCGGACGACTCAAACTAAGACTTTTAAAAAATAATTTGAGTAAGTTACTTAGAAGGCTCAAACCAAAACTTTTTAGAAATAATTTGAGAACATTACTTCATTTAAGCTATTTGTTAATAAAAGAGAATACGTAACGCCTGTAATTTTAGAATTATGATAATTCCTAGTACTCCAACTTCATTCATTCTTTTTTCTTCCGGTTCTAAGGAAGAGAAATCTCAAAATCCGTCAACAATTGACTGAAAACAAGGCTAAGCAAGTATCCCTAAGCATTGTTTCCTTTATTTTATCCTTCTTAATACCGTTGAACACGCCGAAAAGAAAAAAAAAAAAAATCAAAGCTTGGATCATGCCACTAAGCATTTAAGAAATATCATCAATCATCGTCATTTTGATGACTGCTTAATGTATTAACTATTAAGAAAGTAGCTTAATAAAGTTCTCCACCCAAAAAATAAGAAGCGTAACTCAATGAAGTTAGAAGGGACGTAGTTCTGAAGTTTATGAAAGGCTATGTGAAAGGACTGTTAAATTGACCTTACCATTATCGTGTAACTCTTTGTTTTTAGTTTGGCCTTGCTATAATTAGTCTACTATTTTAAAGATAAAAATAGACTAAATAGTACACATACAATGGATCTGACTCGTAATTTTACGTTTTTCTATTTCGAACTCTAATTGAATTCGAGTAAAGAAAAAATTAATCAAAATAATAATAAGAGCATAAGCATGAAGTTGATAACTAAGATGGCAATGTTTAAAAAATTCCCTGGCCTAACATAACCCACCAATCAACATTTTAAAATCTATAATACTTGGTGTCCAATTGGCCAAAAACTAAAATTTCGGTTATGGAATTTTAAAAGTTCGACTTGGATAAAGTTCCCAATCTAATGAAGTTAATAACCAAGATGACGATTTATATGTACATGTGTTCTGAAAATCTAGGGGTCTAATATAATTGACTTTCTTATATTAGATCAACCAACATTTTAAAATCGATCATATTAGGTGGTTTGATACAGACCGGAACAACATGCATTTTGGTTACCAAACTTTAAAGTCAAAACTTAAACTCGAAACGTCGTGCTATGTTCACCATTGGAAGAGTAGTCTTTAACTCAAAATCCAAACTCTAAAAGATGCTTACCTCTCTGTTAAGAGGAAAATAATTCTTTGATACGAGAGTGAGTTAACAAGTGGAACGAAGGACTTTTTTGATTAGATGGGAAAGAATTGGAATAATAACGAGAATTTTAACGAAGTAAAATTAGAATAATAAAATGAAATAAATATTATATTGATTAAAATAATTTTAAGTTTTGATATTTTAATAGGAAGAAAAAGAAAAATTAATTTTTAAATTAATTGACAAAAATTTAAAATTATTCCTTAATTTTTTTTGAAAGGAATAAAAATTATACCAAATATTAAAATTAAGATCTAAAAAAGTTTTAATTCGATATTTTAAAGTCCAACAAAAAAAATAGAATGAATTTTGGAAAAAAAAAAAAAAATGACTATTCTGTTACAACGTCGGTTGTCGATAAATATCTAACGTCATTGTCATTTTTATAAACCAAACCGCCTTTTCAATTCATGGAATTACAAGCGTTATATATCCTTGTGGACCCCACTTCACTTCACTTCACTTCACTCACTCATGAGTAGCGGTGAACAATGGTATTCTATACACTACAATACAAATACAATGCTCCTGATACCTTTGCCTTCTCCCCACGCCTTCGAAACTGTCACGTTTCAGGTTTTTCACACTTTGATTTTCACATCACACCCCCCAATCCCATGCTCTTGTTCCTTCTTTTCTTTTATTTATTATTTTCGACATTTTTATAATATTTCGAATCGAACTCAAAAAAGTTCTCTTCTTTAAATCACATCCATAGGACCATAGATTTTGCTCCTTAAAAGCTTATATTATACAAAAGTATACACCTTCGGCTAAGATCAAGAGTATAGTAGTATATCATGTACCATGGTTTATAATTTCTATGATTTTCACTTCTTCGAAGCCAATAATCATTCATTATTATTATTATTTTTATAATAATAATGAAACGACAATGAGGAAAAGAAAACAAAAACAAAATGTTAAAAAACCTCTATCTCTCTCTTGTTTTTTTTTAAAAAAACAAAACCCTATAAGACTGTGTGCCAAAAAAAAAAAAAAAAAGAAGACCCTATAGGACTATACTAACACAAGCTATAGACATTTTTATTTTCTGTTTGTTTCCCGGGAAAACAAAGCAAAAATGGCTCAGCTTTGGCCCAAGTCCACAACCATGTTCACAGCAAAGCCACCACCACCATTAGCCACCTTCCTCTTCATCATCATCCTCTGCATTCTGGGTTTTTATACCCTGCATTATGCTCACTCCCCACCACCGCAACAGACGCCACTCTCAAATCCCCAAAATGCCCTCCGCTTCCGCCAAGACTTCCTCTCCACCGCCTCGAACTCCACCGTGGCAGACTACCTCCGCGCCCTCACCATGCACCCTCACCTCGCCGGAACCAAACCCTCCAACGAGACCGCCAGCTACGTCCTCAACCATTTCACGGGCCTGGGCCTCGAGGCCCGCTCGGTCCCGTACAGGGCCCTCCTCTCCTATCCTGCGCACTCCTCCCTCGCCGCGCATTTTAGCAACGGCACCAGCGCCGACCTCCCCCTGGCCGAGTGGCGGGACCGCGAGAACCGGGATGGCGTCGTCAGGCCGTACCACGCGTACTCGCCGTCGGGCTCGGTGGCGCAGGCTAAGGCGGTGTTCGCGAACCTCGGGAGGGACGAGGACTACCGCGCGCTGGGCCGGGCCGGGGTGAACGTTAGCGGGTGCGTGGTCCTGGCGAGGAAGGGGCCTCTCCCGAGATTCGCGGTGGTGGAGAAGGCGGCGGCGCACGGTGCCCTGGCGGTGCTATTGTACGCCGAGGAGGAGGGGGAGGGGGGCAGGTTTAGGAATGGGTTCGAGAGAGGGACGGTGATGAGGGGCATGGGGGACCCACTCAGCCCCGGGTGGGCCGGGGTAGTCGATGGTGGCGAGAGCCTGGACCCGGACGACGTCGATGTTTCCAGAAGGTTCCCGAAGATTCCCTCCATGCCCTTGTCGACCGAGGCCGCCGAGACCCTTTTGGGCTCCCTCGGCGGGGCCCTGGCTCCGGCCCAGTGGAGGGACTCGCTTCCGCCGTGGCTCGGTCGGGTCGGACCCGGACCGACGATGGTGGACTTCAATTACCAGGTTGGTTGGGTTTTATTTTCAGTTTCAGGTTTATTTTGTTCTCTATTTTAGTCAAATATTTTGGAAAAGGAAAGAAATGGTCGAAGGATCTTTGACTTTTGGGTTTTTCTCCTGAGGTTTATATTTTTGTCGTTTAGACTTGTTCTTGTAGAAAAGTCAAGTCAAATTGGATACGGCAGTTGTCGTTGAGATGCTAAGGGCCGGTAAATGGTCTCATGTTCAGGTTGACATGTGTGATTAATAAAAACGTAGTAATCAATTTTGAGTTTTTTTGTTTTTTTTGTTTTTTGGTTTTTATTTTATAATAATGTGATGACCGGTTATGGGAATGTCTAATTCGCTTTAGGGAAACATGAGGAGTTGCCTAACTGAGTTTGGAAGCTGGTTTCTTCTTGGGTTTTTATGACAAGGGGCCCTTGTTGTTCGCTTTTCATGTTGAGTTATTTGTGATAATTTAGGGAGAGAATAAAGTGGCAACAATTCAAGATGTGTTTGCTGTGATAAGAGGACGAGAAGAGCCCGACCGGTATGTTCTGCTTGGTAACCACAGAGATGCATGGACTTACGGGGCTGTTGACCCGAATAGCGGGACTGCGGCCTTGCTCGACATTGCTCGTCGGTTTGCTCATATGATGCGTTTGGGGTGGACCCCGCGAAGGACGATCGTTCTCTGCAGTTGGGATGCGGAAGAGTTTGGGATGGTAGGTAGTTTTTCCATCTTCCACATTGGTAAAAATATGTGTCCGCTGCTAATTTGCTATGTGCTCTTTGACTGATGCGGTCACTTCTGGTGAATCATTTTATCAAAGAAAAAGGCTTTTCCAAGTAATTTTTGTTATATATTCTAAGTTATGTGCTGTTTCATGTGTCCAGATTGGATCTACGGAGTGGGTTGAACAGAATCTCGTAAATCTGGGATCCAAAGCCGTCACGTACCTTAATGTAGATTGTGCAGTTCAAGGACCTGGGTTCTTTGCTGGGGCAACTCCCCAACTTGATAATCTCCTTCTTGAAGTTATGAGAAAGGTAAAACTGAAAGAAGGAAAATGGTAAACTTCATGATTGGTAATACTTATTAACTGCTGTTAAACTAAGTTCAGGTCAAAGATCCTGATTTGGAGGATGGGACACTGTATCAGAAGTGGACAGCTGGAAATAGCTTGAATACCGTAAGTAGAACACATTTTTGTAAGTCCTCATAGTGTTGGACAAAGTTGTTTTATGTGTATTACTGATATATTAGATGAGCATAATGCATTTATAATACATGCTTTGTATTCCTTAGTGTACATAATTTGTTCTGTCCCCAATATTAACTGTGGAAGAAAAGTAGAAATTCATTTTGAAGTATTTGACCAAGTTACTGCTGACTAGAAATTTGGAAATACTTTTCTTACTTTACAGGTTTACTTTCCTTTCCTTTCTTGATACTTATTCATATTATCTGCTATATGTCTCAGTTGTGTGAAATTCTCTCTGCAATGCAGATCAGTAGACTTGGAAGAGTTGATTCTGATTTTACTGCATTTGTGCATCATGCTGGTGTTCCGTCTATTGATATATATTATGGAAGAGGTAAGAATTCTTATAGACATAATTTGAAAAGCAAACAAACTTGCTCCATGAAACTAAATTTAAACAAAGTGCAGAAGTAGTTCTTAGCATTCATGGTTTTGTGGATTGATGGGTGTGTAGATGCTTTGAGGCTTTGCATTTAATCTGTACAGCTGTTTTCTATAGAAGATCAATATGTCCGCTCTACTAGTTTTTTTTTTTTTTTACGTATTCTTTGACCCCTAGAAGCATCAACTACACGTAAAACACTTGAATATAACTGGTGGAAATATTTCTTCCACAGTGCGGTTTGGTACCCCTTTTGATTAGTAATTTTAAGTAGCTTGCCAAGGTTTATGCAAAATAGAATCTTGATACAAACTCTTCAAGGCTGATATGTCTTTTTTGTTTTCAGATTTTCCTGTGTATCACACTGCTTTCGACTCCTACGACTGGATGAGAAGTTATGGAGACCCTTTCTTCCAGCGCCATGTGGCTGGTAATTTTTATTTTTTTTTTAGTGAACGTATCCATGATTTCAAGCTCAAGCCCGTTCACATATTTATCATTGTTCTCTGTATTGAACTGTCTCAGTTGCTGGAGTGTGGGGTCTTCTAGCTCTTCACCTGGCTGACGAATCAATTATACCTTTCAACTATCTCTCTTATGCAGAGCAGCTAAAGGTATACATTTAGGCCTGTCATCTTCTCTTAGATATGCCAAGTCACTTTAGACCAGTTTAGGATTTATTGTTTTTCCTTATCTTTTTCATGTAGTTTCAATTTAGGCTACGTTTGCTCGAGTATGGATGCTAAATATAAGTTAGTGTTATTTCCCTTGCCAAAAAAAAATAAAAAAAATAAAATAACTATTAAATGTATTGTTAATTTGTGTTTTTGTCAGGTCCATACAGAGGTTTTGAGCAACTCGTTGGATGCTACATTGTCTGTGTCTCCTCTAATTTCATCGATTCAGGAATTTGCCTCTGCAGCCAAAAAAGCTGAAATTGAAGCACAGGTAACTCGGAGAAAAGTTAAATGGAATTAATTCTATGTAATATATAGTCTCTCGAATTTTCAAGCTATGGTTTTGATCTTTCGTAACAAGAACAGTTCTTTTTTATTTTTTATTTTTTTCTGACTGTTCTTTTTAATGCAGAAGCTTAGAGAGCAAGAAAGTAGTACAAGTGAATCGGTAACATTGAAAAAACGAGCATTAAATGATCGTCTGATGCTTGCTGAAAGAGGCTTCCTCGATGCAGATGGACTCGTCGATGGCAGACATTGGTTCAAGCATCTTGTAAGTCTTCTCCTCTTTGCTCTGTTTAGCAAAGCAGAATGCAAAGATTAAATAGTGTTTTAAGAATCAGAATCATAAAGTCCAACTTTTAAAACAACTCAGCAACTATTCCTTCTTTCCCCGTTTTTAATTCTTATAGTTTCTCCCAAGGGCTCTCATTAAACTCATTATATGATTTTTGTGTGTATTTTTTTTTGAAAAAAAAAATAAAAATAGATATATGGGCCTCCGAGTGACCCAGAAAGCAAACTAGACTTCTTTCCCGGAGTAGCAGATGCAATTTATAGATCAGCTGGAATGAGTTCGAGAGAAAGACAAGCTTTAATTCAACATGAGATTTGGAGGGTAGCCAGAGCCATACAAAGGGCTGCCAGTGCCCTCAGAGGAGACCTTACCTGATGCTCTGATCCAAAGTATAAAAACAAACAAGACTTAGAACTGTTAATAGATATTGGGAGAGAGTGAGAGTTTTACGTTACCTGTACCTGTATCTGTATATATGAATGGTATACTTACTATCTCCCTGTTAAAAAAGAGTGCGACTAAAGCAATTGATTCAGAACCATTATCCATTGCTTTAGTCGCGCTTTTTTTTTTTGACTCTTTTAACTCTCCCAAGACCCCTTTTTTCTTTTCTTTTTCGGTTGTCGTTGCTGTGGGAAGCCGTTATATATGGAAATTGGATTAGGATTAAAATCAACAGGAAAAAAAAAAGTGAGTCGAATGACAATTCTATTAAAAGAAAATAATTTATATGTTATTTATTTATTAAATAAAAAATTTTCCCAAAAGAGTTCCGAAAAAAAAAAGGAAAATTTTAAAGAAATGGGGAACGCGCCAGGTAGGGGTCGAACCTACGACCTTCTGCTTAGGAAACAGACGCTCTATCCACTGAGCTACAGGCGCTTTGTTGATACTCCACGTTAAGTGTTATTTTATATTGTTAGCATCCATGTTATCCAACCTACCTACCCCATTGATTGATTCGTCCGAATTTATTACCACTTTTTTTTTAATATCACTTGAAATGACTAATAAGTTATTGCAATTTAATTGGTAAGTAGAGATTTTTCACAAATAAGATGAATGCTATTTTATTGCTTGTATAATAACAAATTATATGCTACGTTCCGAGGTATTAATAAAAGGGTGTGAAGTGGAATGTTTAAAATTATTCAAATGAAAAGCCTTAATAGCAGCAAAAAAGTAAACAATGAAATTTCACCAAGCGTGGACGTTTAAGGAGAACTGTTGGTTGGTGGCTTACATAAGGGTCATTTCATTCAGCTAAGCAGCCCTCTGGCTTTTATGCAATTCAATTAAAGTCGAGTCGTCTATAAGCGCATTAAAAATTAAAATTTAAAAAAAAAAAAAAAGAAAAAAAAAATAAAAAGAAGAAAGAAGGAAAAAATAAAAAGTGCATTTCAGCAATAAAAAGAAATTTCCCGCTCACTTATTTTCAATATCTGAATTCAAAAGAGCGTACAGAGAGAGAGAGAGAGAGAGAGATGGAGGAATCGATAGGGAGCTTGTGCGGGAGCTTGGCGTCGTTCAGCAACCATCTCGAAACCAGCTGCGACGCCCTCAAGCAATCCATTAACCGTCGCGCCATCCCTCTGGGTACCTACTCTCTCTCTCTCTCTCGCTATCTATTTTTCTTTTCCCTTTTCCCTTTTCCCTTTCACTTTCTCGGCAACCAAACAGGAAAAAAAATCACCACAACCACACTTTGAATAATCTCACATTCCATTCCATTCCATGTCTTCAAGTTTGCTGATATAACACATATACACCTATTTTTTTAATACTTCTCTGTACAGATTCGGCATCGTCGACCTTCATACAATGTCTGAATCGGAGGGTTTCGAGCGCCAGTACCGAACTGAACCTTCTGGAATCCATGTCGTTTGGAACTGTTTCTTTTGAGGAACTGTTAGGGCACTGCAACGAGGTCTACAAAAACAATCAGATCCATCTTCTCCACCTTCAAGATCGCCTCAAACCCTTAGGATACGTCCCTGGTACTAATTATTCCTTAAATTTTTTTTTTTTAATTTTTTCCCTTTTTGTTACTGTAATTAGTAAGAATTTTTTTTTATTTATTTTATCGTATTAGAAAAAAAAAAATTATGTAATTAAATATTTTTTTTTTTGGGGGGAGGGGGAACTTTGGTATAGAATTGGAGGTCGAAGATGAAAATGAGCTTCTTAACAATAATTCATCAATGGCGCTTGATTTAAATCCGAAGGTCATGAGTTCAAACCGGGGACAGGTTTCTTTGGATGACGACGACTTGTATCCTTGTCTGAAACCTTGTTTGACGTATGAGAAATTCGACAAAGATTAATCGGAGAATTTCGTTTCTTTTTGAAATTATGTTGATCGTAAACAATTAGAAAATTAGAATGTAAAATTTAATACAGTGAGAGTTTTGGGCTGAAAAAATGAAGATGTTGATTCAATCCCAAAACCAGGTCAGCCAACATTACTGTCACTGGTTTTTCTTAATTTCCTTTCAACAGATTCGACGAGTCATTGAGTTTGAAGAAATTTGGCCTTTCCAATGTTTGTCTTGCCTCTTTAGCATCTGAAGGTAAGTTTGCAAGCCTTTTGGTTTATAATTTTTCAGAGAATTTATTTCCTCAAAATAATGTTGGAGAAGCTTTTGCCTTCTCAAAATTTACCCTTTATTTTCTTATTCCTTTTTTCTGATGCAGCAAATGGTAAGATTGATGATCTAGATGTATATCTGCAAGAACCCAAGAGGTAGTTTACAAAATCTCAAAGTTGATTGTCTTGTAAAGGATCTTTTACTTTGTTTTATTAATCTTGTTTGTGATACTTATTATACCGTCAGAGGTGATTTGTTACTCTTTTTTGTACTCTATAGAGACAGGTCACAGGACTTTAAGGTGCCAGATTATCCAAACTTGGGTTCCAAAGTGAAAATGCACTTAGATTTTGGTAGGCTAGCTTTATCAATGCACGTTATTCACAAGTTCATTATTCCAAATATGAAGGTCTAACGATTTCTGTCCTTGCTCCCTCAACTGATGTAGAGGAAGTTGACGTTGATTTAAAGCCTGTCCAAGCTCCTTCATTAACTATAAAGTTGTCTATGGATGATTACGAGAACCTCCCTTCCTATATGAAAGGTCTAGCGTCATGGGAGGTACGAAGTTGTCCTTAAATGTGTCTTCGTGATTCAACCTACATCTGTTTAAAACTACGATCTGATTATGATATTTAGTTTGAGTTGTTCTTATTTTATAGCTAGCTAGGAATGCTGATTTAAAACTTTTTGAACTAAATACTAATGAATGAAAATAATCAGAGACTACAATGGAACTTTTTTCACATTGCCAATGTAGTACAGTGAGTTTTTTTTTTTCCCCCTCCTCTTCGGAAAGAAAGTGAGTTTATAGACAAGAAAGTGGTAATTTTTGGGGTCCTAGCAGGATTATACGAGGGGAAAATTGTCTAGCGAAGTAACAAGTTGCTTCTTGGAACGTCCTTTTCTTGTTCCTTCTTAGTCAGTCTACGTGATGAACGGTTCTGATGTTTGACTTTGACTGGTTTATTATTGTCTCTTACCTCTCATCTCATGTACTGGACGTTAATTTTACCACATTTTCATCAAGCATTAGAATGACGTAATGGGCCTTCTCCGGAATGAAGATGAAGAGTTCTGATTGTATAATGATTGCGTTGCATTTCATATTCTTTCTAGTTATAATTTTCTAGCTGAGGATAATTGTCTAAATTCTTTGCATTTTTCTTGCGTTCTATTGAACTTAAAAACTGCAAGGATCTGCTCACGGCTGTTGACAAGATCAATTCAAGCCTGAACCAGAGAAAAAATGGAAGTAATTTCTTTGGCCAAGATGAAATTTCATCTCTGGGATTAGGTAGGTACCTGCTATGAACTCTAATCTCTCATCTCATACTAGTAAGTTTTACGTTAAATAACCACAAATAGCTTATTGATGCGGAATGCGTATTTTAGGAATATTATTATTATTTAGTTTTTATTTAATTATTAGGGTTATTTTAATTGAGTTACTAGATTTATATTTATTGTTTCCGCTAGTTTTCTGTTTTCATCTAGTTCCCTAGTTGTGTTTAATTGTCACTATTTATGTAATTGCATTTTAGATTATGAATGATTATTGAGTTTTTCTCCTCTCATGGTTCTTTTCTCTCTAAGAGTTCTGTCTAATTCTCAATCTATTCTCTTTCTTTTCTACCTACTGATCTGTTTCTGCCTTTAATTCTTTTCTTCCATTTTTTTTATTTATATTATCCTACATCACTTATACTTGCACTGTTGCACATAAACACGAATTGTCATGACGGGTGCAGTCCGTGATTGGTATATACACAAATGTCTTTCACTGCCCCCATTTTCAACTGGAAAATATTTCTTTACACGTTGATAATAACATGTTCAGTCTCACTGAGATTACTCATTCACGAGTGGTGCTGTTTTTGTTGGTTTAGGGCCAAAAGCGAGGTCTTATCTGCTGCTGCTTGTCCGCATGAATCGGTTAGTTGTCGAGACTATAAATGGGTTGATTTGCTACCGAGTTTTATAGATGAAAGAAGTACTAGCCAGACAGATTTTTGAGTTATTTTGGCTATCAATAATAAATTTTGTTGTTCGTCCAACTCTCAACCTCTTAACATACAACCCACGAGGTAGATATTACTGTCTACGAGAGAATGTAGAACAGTTTCTCGTCTTCCCAAATCTTACCTTCAACATTGTACTTGTACAGATGTACTTGAATCTATTTCAACAAGTATAAATAAATATTTAATTTTCTTCGGTTCAAGACGAGCAAGAAGAAATCGGTATTTTTCCTTTTTTATTTGGTTGCAAAATGTGTGTCGAGCACAAAAATAAGTTTCAACTTCGTGCACTACTTTTTTGTTCACCGGAATTCCGTTCACATTTTTCCTTTTACTCTGTTCCTTGTTTTTCCCCACAAGACTTGGACATTACCATTTCCCTATTGTGTTATAACGTAGCAAAAGAACAAACAGAGATGCGCGAGTCTTCAGAAAAGATGAGAATCAGCACTATCAATTGAGCAAGATGATCTATAAACAATTCATACTGCCAAATAATATAATGCTTTCTACACAATCTTAAAGCCTGAGTCGTCACCTAGGACAAGATTTTCTTCTTTTTATTTTTTCCTCCTTTTTGACATGTCGTGACTTAACAGCGAAAACTAGAAAATGTAACTAAAATGTCGCCGACTATACCAGGATTCACACCCCCTCAAAATCTCCTTATGTACTGTGCTACATTACAATGGAGCTGTATATATGAAAAGCCACCAGCCTCTTAGAGCAAGGAGGTGTCTTCATATGGAAGAAAAGAAATGGAAAAAAAAAAACGAAGAGAACAGACCAGTACTCAAGCAGGGAGTAATAAATAGATAGGCTACACATCCAGGAGATGATCTCATGATGATCTCTCTCTCTCTCGCCATGTTTCCCCCACAAGCATCAAAGCAATGAAAAACAAAAACAAAAACCTAAAAAACCAACAATTTGAATGCCTATCCAAATCGCCTAAAGATGAGCTTCGTGGTCTTCTTTTTTCAAACGGGCTCTACTTGTTTTTCCCTTCCTCACCAGTTCCACCTAAAATATATATTGTGGCCGCAAGGACTGACTGCTTTGTACACCCCTAATGAGCCAAGCAGGGATCAGCAGCTGTAAACTTCAATTGTATATTTTAACAGGCTTCTCGTACGCATGACGGCTCTGCATAGTTTTACATGAAAATTGGAAATGAGAACCCTGGCTTCCTTTTTTTTTTTTTTCAAGCATCTTCACCAAGTTTACTAATCTGTAATGGACCATAACGGTAGGAAATTGTTTCTCTCCCAACCATTCGTGTGTAATTTAGTTTATCGCTCGCATACTTGGCTAAATTGGAAGAGATAACTCAAGTATTGATTCATTCTCATTCCACTCTAAACCCTTTCCCATTACATTCTTTTTATTATCGATTAACATGCCCTTAGAGTGACAAGGGTCTATCTGATACTTTTTATGAATTTTTAAGGCTTTATTGATGGGAGGACTTAAGTATTACCTGGTTTACTGCATAAGCCCTCTTAGGAGCATTATCAGAGTGCTCCAATCCAAGGTACTGTTCCCAAGCACCATAAACATCTCTTCTCTGAAGCACACCAAAAAAAGGGGAAAAAAAAAAAAGGGTTAAACTGAACTATCTGGCAGACAAAAATGTGAAAACCACAGTTGAGGTATGGATTATAATAAACCTGAAAACGACTTGAAACAACATCAGAATCCTGCAGGTACTCTGGACGGCCCAGCGACAAGAAGGCAAACTTCCACTGCTTAACAAAAAGGGGTTATATGCGGGAAGAAAGAGGCAAAGGAAATGACAAAATTCGGCAACAAGCACAGAACCTACCTTAGAAAACTCATCATCTGGAACCTGCAACTTCTTTTGAATACGCACTTTAACTTCAGCTAAGGTCTCACCTTCACGGATCACCAAGAAGAAGGGTTCTCCAAAATTTTGGACTTGCTGTTGAAATGGAAAAATGTACAAATAAAGGAGATAAGAATCACATAATCATGCTGTACACTTATTTACCATTTTCAAATTATGTACAAATAAAGGAGATAAGAATCACGCAATCATGCAAACAATTGAATAATAAAATCAATCTGAAAAAAAACTAGCAATCAGCTCTTTAACTTCAGTACCATCTGATTTTGTGCAGTCTCCTTTGTGAAGTGGTAAACATGAATCAAGCGATCATGGGGACCCAGGTTTTTTTCTTCTTCAGGAATCTGAAACTCAGACAATTAGAAGAATCAGCTCCAAATCATAAGGTGCCAAAATATATTAAGAACCAAAACTAATTCAAGTCGTATAGATGACAGTTCTGACATGAAAACCATAAACAAAACATTTCAGGAACTAATAAGAAAAGGTGAAACATGCCAGTCAGATAATAAAATCCATAGGAAGATTAGATTCTGAAGAATTCTCAATGAGAGGGAAAGGAAAAAGGAAATAAGACTTGCCTCCTCTGCTCGCAAAGTCCAGTATTGGTCATTTATATTCTCGATTTTTTCGCTGTATGGGAAGATCTACAAAATCAAATGGAAAAATTATAGTAAGAGAATCAGAATCTACATATTAGCCCACATAAAATGCATATCAGCATCACAAACAGAACCAGGTACAAGTGTGTATATATTGGGGGAAATAAGAGAAGACCGATATAACCTAAATGTCAATAATATTCCAAGTTAAACAATAAGCAAATACCTTGTAAATCTTGTGATAGAAAACCTCAAGCAGTCTGAGTTCTACATTTGGACGTGACAACTCTACCTGCTTCAAGTTACCATTTAAAGAGCAAATTCTTATAAACAAACCTATTCTCATTCTTTTGACTAACTAGTTTCAAAATAGCAATGATAGAAGAATGGGAGAAAAATTACCTTAGTTTTAAGTACACTGATCACATCTCCAACAGTGCTCTGTTTGGGTAATCTGATATTGTGAATAACCATCTAGAAACAACTTAAACAAAATTAATGATGTGCTGGAAACACATAAACATGACCATAACAAAAGACTAGATTTCAAACAGACCTCATCTTTTGTTGCATGATGAAAAGCAACTTTCAGATTTTTTAAACCTTGTAATTCTGGCAGGGGGATGTCCAAAACTTCATAGTATAAAATATCTGAGGTCTGGCAACAAGATCAAAAACTAATATTTACAAACCATTACTAATAGGAGTATTAACATAGAAAGAGCTCAATCTAAGATCTGCCTACTTGATTGTAATGGACGAGCATGTCTGACAAATGTTCTACTCCTCGATATTTAATAGGCTGGGGCTTAGGTTGCTGAGAATAACAGTTATGAGCCGTTAGCCTGATCTTGGATGGATCATCCAAATCTATTCGGCAAGCCACTCTCTCCACCACATCATCATAACTGTGTATCTTTGACCTAGAAAATAAAAATGGAAGAAGAATAATATCATATAGCACAACCAAAAATGGATTCTCCTACAAAAAGAAAATGGCTTCAAACAAGTCACTTACAGTTCTAAACAGAAATCATCCTCCTTTGGTCTATCCAATGCCCGAAAGTGAACAATCTACAAAGCATCAAAATACCAAAATATTTTACGCACTAATCTGGTTGTAAAATAGAGAACAGACAACAAACGAACAATAAAAATCATGTAAAAGGACGTAACACACCATGCTCAATCTTTTAGTTAATTTATAGGAATTTTATGTACGCTCAAAGTGTGTAGCACTAATTCTACTCAAAAGAGCAAGGAAACCAATTGTAAAATTTTGCACAGTATCAAGACAGGCCATTTAGTTAGTAATACAGGACATGGAAAAGGAGTGTGATTCCTTACAAAATAGATATTTGCTTATTTAACTCAGAGTAACAAAAATGATAAATTTTCACGTTGTCTTAAGTTGAACAAAATTCACAACAGATGGTACCTGTCGATTGTGTACATATTCCAAAAATGAAGGGACGTCAGGGTATTTGAATTCTTGTTCACTTTCGGGTGGAGAAGATTTCTGAAAGCAAATAATATCCCCATCTTCGATCTGGAAAGAGAAAGCACCCAAATGGTGAATTTCAACATCAAACTACTTAAAGATATACATAAGACGCAGGATAGCATGAGTTACCTGACTCAACCGAAAAGAGGTCCTCTTATCAAGGTGTTCACACATGACACAAGGTTCAAACTTTATCTCCTGAAAATTTGATAACATATGACATTTTAACCAAATAAGACGGGGTATGACATGGCAGAAACTCAGTATTTATTGATGTTTAACAAACCTCATAAAGTTCAATTTCTTCTTCAGGTGCAAAGCCAGCCATATGATTAAGTTTTCCCAAAATTTCTACTGGCTTACCAGTACTCTTCACAAAAAGCCTCCCAACATATCTGTAACATCAAAGAAAATATTCAGTAAGAAAGCACCGAAATAAATCAAAGAATATGGGATCAGAGAAGTAGATGCTCCAAGTACCGTAGCTCCTTTTTCTCAGGATCATAAAGCTTGAAGAATAGCAGAATATCTTCCTTAGTTTTGTCAGGTGGAGCAATAGGACGTAAATCCTGAAGAATTATGACATAATTAATCCGTAATTAGTATCATTTATACAGCAATAGCCAATATGTTTTACATTAATAAAGAAGACTCAAGCCCAAAAGTGAAAACAAGCATTACCAGCCCAAGCTCTACTTCCAAAAACAATTTAAGTTCTGCATTATGTGTTTTATTTGAGACCTCTCTCAACTGTCCAACCTACAAAAGGCATAAAGTTTCAATCAGCTTGATAAGGCCTGTACTTGCAGACTTTAACCAATGTATTTCAAAACACTAGTAAGCATTTAATTAAAAGCCAGAAACTGCAGGAAAAGAGGCAAATATATAATTACTGATTGTGCTTCCTCCTGAGGTGTCAACGGTCTATTGGGGCGGTATGTATGATTTTGCCGTTTTGCCCAAATCCAGAACCGTTGAAATTGCACAGGTATTCCAAACTCTTTTGCAACTTCTTCCTGTGAACCACAAAAAATACCTCATTAAAACTATATTCTATCAACCCAACAACAAAGAGAAGAAGAGGAAGTCCATATACAAAAAGGGATCTGACTTAATAAACTAAATCAACATTCAGTACTTAACTATAACAGTCTGGAGAACATAATATGAATAGAACACCACATTACTAGTAAATTATTAGTTGGTAGATCTATGAAAGCAAAATACAATTTAATTTAACAAAAAAATGACAACAAAATTAAAAAGACCTTAAGATTTCTCTCAGTGAAAAAGGTAACCAGAAATTAAAGAATAAAGAAGAATTCCAGAAGAAAAAAATTGCAACGTACGCAAGTTCAAACTAAATGCCCAAAGTACCTTAAAATATACCAAAGTACTAACTCTTTAGGAATAAAATCAATATTATCAAAACCAACGACAGACTTTTTTTGAAACCAGAAGCATATCATAAGTGTCAAAGGTACCTTGAAAAGATTAAAGGGTGTCTGTTTCTGAATACGGAAACTACGAACTTTGTCATGATCCACAAGGTCAAAATATATATCCTTTCCAATCTGTTCAGAAAGGTCCTCATCTCGTGCAACCTAAATGCATCAATGGATTGCCTCAGCCATTAGTAACCCAAAACCCAACCTATTAATTTCCAAACGAAACATCACAGAATAGGGAAAAGGAAAAAGTCAATACCTTTATAATAGTAAAAAGGTGGGCTTGTGCCTTATATCTTTTCTTGTCCTCTTTCTCTTCTTGTTCTTTCTTCAATCTTATCTGAAATTAAATAAATATCAGTCTGACTACAGAGCAAGCCTGAACATAAAAGTAACGTACAATAGATGCAAAACCAACTACAAGTAAATACATGCATTTACCCTTAAGTGTTCAGCTATGTCCTTCTCGTCGACATTACAAATTATTTTGTCCTTGTCACTTTCCCTTATATACACAAGCATGTAAGCATTAGAGTATTTTGTAAATTTGAAGGGAGTATTATTAAAGCCAGGATTGGTCTGTGGCAACTGTTCAACAAAGTGAAAAGGCAGCGAGATTAGTTCCCAAATAATTCAAGGATAAAATTTAAGAACGGATTCAGTCATTCTAAATAAATTTAAAAAGATATTTACCTCTTCCTCACCACCATACTGCTCCTCTAGTGCCCTTTTGACATCCTCTTTTGTCACACGTTCATCATCGAATTTGTACCTAAACCAAAAAGAATACAACCATTTCCGCGAACTGAGTAAAGACCTTACTAATAAGCAATCTGAGAGCGGAAATTCATACACAAGTACAATAAATTAGTAATTAACGAATGCATACCATTGATCCGAGAGTGTTGGCCTAATAAAAGCATAGTAATGTCCACCATGCACCCCACCACTATGAACCAAGACGCTGTCATAGGAGAAAGATTACAAAAATATAATCAGATTCCACTCGTATACACTACAAACACGAGAAATTCACAAAAAATCAATCAAGAGAAATGGTCCACGGTCTAACTGAAGAACAGAAAATCCTCAGCATGCGTATTTGAGATTAAACACATATACCTATGGAGGGTGTAAAGATTGCGGACACTTCTATCTGCTTCAGGTGATAGATATTTTCCATTCTCTCTGTCAAGATCAAGTTGAAGAGGAAACTCATAGCGGTCATTGATCTGCAAAGGGGGGGGGAAAAAGATATGGCTAGTACAAAATTGAGACATTAACAAAAGAGATTATTTAAACACCAGCAAAATCCCTAATTCCTCATCATGCAACTTAAGCAAATCAAATAAGTAATAGCAAGATATCAACCACAAAAGAAAGATGTACATTGTGAATAAAAGTAAAATGAAAGGATATAGATATGGTAATACAATAATTAGAGTGAGGAACAAAGGAAGCTCACCATCGTAAAGAAAACAAAGACATAAACAGCTACTAAATACATGAAACAAAAGATATGCAAATCCAACAAAAATGTCAATAAACCATAAATGAACCTGATAATGATACAAAGCAGGTTTCTAACACTAACCTTTACCATAGTGTCCCGCATAAAATCATATTCAAACCGCTTTAGTTGAAGTTGAAGGACTGGTGGGAAGTCAATAAACAAGACACCTTTCTTAGCATCCTGATTTTTCAAAAATGACACAATGAAATGAAAACATTCAGAATTTTCCTCGAGAGTATCCCAATAACTTGCTTCATAAGGTCAAAAGCAATTTAATACTCTCTATTTCTGTCAAGTCAAAAATGGAAACCAACCTGCAAACCATGTTCTTCAGCATGGTACTTATTGTCACCCTCGAGACGTTCGACTTCCACATACTTGTCAAAAGAGGCATAAACATCCCGACATCCTTTCACATCAAGCTGGAGGTCTGTCAAGTAATAAGCAAAATTATGTATCATGCTCTTATTTCAATAATAAGTTCTAAACTCTTATAGCTAAAACTTGCTCCAGAAGAAATACCATAAAACGATTCCTTTCTTGTAGATTTGTAGTCCACATTGATACACTCAATGTAATTCATGTGATGCCCCTCAAATAACTGTTGTATTGTCCCCTCCACAACAGTTCCCTGAACCAGTAGCAGAATAATCACAATAAGACAATAAAAAGAACCAAGGTATACATAAATGTCCAATCCACAACACCAAACCTCCTCTACCTTCATTTTGTCTTCAAGCTTTTCACAAAGTACTCTGTTGAGTTCTTGCACATCATGTTGCAAAAAAGAATCATACGTATCCCATCCAAAAGACTTGGTTAATTCTTTCGTTGCAACACTGCTGTCATTGTATTGAAGCTTATAGAATAAACTCTGTAGCGCCAATGGGATGCTTCCAGACGGCATGTCATTCTCAGTCGTTGGCATATGGTACACATTCTGATGAATATAGAAAAAATTAGAAAAATTCTTTTGACACAAAAATAGAGACAACCATAGTAAGTCTACGATGAAAATTAAAACACCTGCTGACCTTTCTGAAGTATGGAATATGGTACAATGTCTGGAGCAGAGAATTCATGTAACAAGTTGCTCCCTGATTCTTGAGCCCAACAAAACCAGTTTCCTTCTTTGAGTCATAGGACCAGTAATCAAGAACCTTGCGGACAGCTACCTCAGCTTCAACAACACATGTGTCATTCACTAGATACCCTCTACTAGGATCATAAAGATCACTTAGAGGCATGAATGATGTGAAACCCCAGTCACTTTCTCTTGCGTTAAACTGGTGTTGTGTGTCTACGAGATCAAGTAATAGGTAAAAATCATAAGTCACAACTTATTCATTATAATGTATAAAAATTAGTGGCTGCTACATCATAGCTTGATTTGTGTTTTATATAATTTTTGTAACTAAAACACACTCAAATTAGCACACAAATCAATATCAACTGGAACAACAAGAAACTCAAGTGAGAATTATAGTAAACAATGGAATCTTAGTAAGGGTTTGAATAGACTAAGAGGAAGAAAATTATTTCACGTTGGAAGACAACAGCCTCCAATGAGAATTATTGTAAACAAGGAATCTGAATCAGGATTTGTAATAGACCAGGAGATAAAATTTCTCTCAGGTTGGAAGACCAGCTTGATGATCAATTTGGCTAATGGATACCATTCACTCTATGATTTTGCAACCTAATTGTATTTTGAAATTTACTCTGTGAAGTACAAAATAATTTGAAGAGGAGTTGCATTTCATGTTGACACAATGATGGGTAGTCCTGGAACAACGTATAAGATTATAAGAACAAATTATCAACGGATGACAATATTCTTCAGGATAAAGAACTGAACAAGTATACTTGGAAATTAAGTGGGGAGAGAGCAGGAAAAGCAGCAGCTAGCTCCACAATCTCTTTATTTTTTTCAAGATACACTTGCAGGGCCGCTAGCTCTACAATTAAACCCCCCCCCCCTCTCACCCGCCCCAAGGGTGAGAAACAAGTGATAAGGCAGCAGTATGGCATTGGATTGAAACAGTCCAAGGGCATACAAGCCAATCAATCCACTTGAAAATTCCAGTCATAAATGACGAAATTAAATATGCAACTCTTTAGGAACAATGAAAGTACCTTTTCTTATCGAGTACTTGTTATTAATAGGGTTAACCACAGCCAAGCTGAACTGGGCATATCTAGTCCACCCATATGGCAATGTCGGAGAATCCGCCACATCCAAATACATTGACAAGTAGTCCACATTATTCCCCTTGGGAAAAATTAGTATTCGCCTGAACAAACCATCCAAACCAAGTCAGTTTCGATCACCAAAAAACAAATGAAAAAAATATAACGTGATGCTGAGATATATAATATTAGAAAGTACCATTTATAACCACCGACGACGAAAACATCAGAATAGTGCTTCTTAGTGTTCAGCCTAGTAAAGTTGTCAATTGTCCAAGTGAATTTTATAGTTGGCGGATCCTCCACCGGTTGATTCTCCACAGTTTGATTTTCGACCGTACTAGCGGGCTCCACTTGAGCAGCTACCATCAAATCAAAAACACAATAACGTTCCCAGTAAACAACAAAATTAAAACCCTAAAACATCAAAACAGATCAACAACACTCAATCTCCAGATCAATTAAGCAACATTGCAAACTTCAAAAACCACGCTTCATTCACAGAATTCATCGAATTCATACACCGAAATGAACCCGAAAGAAAATAAATAAATCAGTAAAAGGAAAAAACCTTCCATTGGCTGAGGTCCCTCGACCAAATCCGAATGCGGCACGAGCATTTCCTCATCTTCTTGCTGCTGAAACAAATACGCAAAAATCAGAAACTCCGATCGAGCAAAACCTAACCCCCTCTCACCAAATCCAAAACCCTAGAAATCAATCGAAACGCTCTTAAAAAAAGCTTTAAAGTTTTTTCCCAAAATCTTCAGCCAATTCGAAAATCTCCAACGACACCAAAACCCTTAAAGCGATCACAAATCACCAAAACGAAGAACAAAAGCCTCAAAAATGAGTTCTACTAGCTCAAACAAAATCAAGATAACGGTTTTCGCAGCGCATACATATATATACACATATATACGTACATCCAACGGCGGAGGAGTCATCATAGTCATTGATGGAGAGCTAGGGTTCGTCCGATCGACAAATCTGAGAGACGAAAGCGATGAAAATGGAGGATTGGAAAATCAGTGAGAAAATTCGAAAGAAAATAAAGCCAGACAGGAGACTTTTGGAAAGGGGGTATAACACTCTCCCGAAGGAACTTGGCTCCCAAAAAATGCTCTCAGAGAGTTTTTACTTCGCTCGGGCTCGGGGGGCAGGCCACAGAAGGGAGAAGGGTAGTTTCGGTATTTCTGAAAATATCAGGGGTATTATGGGAATGACTGGTCTGGCATGTGGAATTTCTCTCCGATGCGATATCATGGCTGGGGATGGACCACTTAGATTGAGCCACGTTGAGGAGAGCGAGTTGATTGAATATTCAAACAGCTGACGTGGCGGATTCGGAGGTCACGTGCGCGACTGCTCAAGCCAAGATCAAGATGAGTCTATGCAGTTCTTTCCTAGTACTGCCTTTTTTATATTTTTGGGTTTCGATTTTTTTTTTAATTATTTGTGGAATTGATTAAAATAGTTTTTTTGGTATTAAAATAGTTTTTTTGGTATTAAAATATTTTTTTTGTGTACGACTTTGTGTATTTTTACTTTTCCTTTATTTGAGTTTTTGTAATTTTTTTTTAATGGAAAGCATAGTCTTTTGTATTTTAGTTGTGCATAATCGTTAAGATAATGTTTTTTTGTGTGCGACTTATTTATGTATTTCACTTTTCTGCCTCTCTTTTTATTTTATTATTTATTGTTTTCTATTTATTTATTTTTTTACTCTGGTTATTTCATCCAGCAGTCGGTGGCCGCTACTGAGGTCGCTCCATGGGCCAGGAGTTCGTATATTGAATTGGGCCTTTTGGTTCAGGAATCCCGTCCAGCCCAATAACCAAACACAGTTTCATTTAGGTTTAGTTTCACTTTTGGACCCAAACTATAGCGTGATTCCCAATTTGGCCCCTAAAAATTAAAATGTGTTGTTTTGTTGCCCTTAAGAGTCAAGGGCCTTAGCAGTAATATTGTCTCGGTTTTAGCTCTTGAACTTTCCAGAATGAATTATTCAAGGCTCTAACTTGGGCAATAAAAAAATTGTTAGAGAGACAAAATTATGACAATAAATGATTCATGGGCCAAAACCTAACGTTTGAAAGTTTAAGGGCAATATTAACATATTTCAAATTTTATGGGCCTAAGTGGAACTAACCTACAATTTAGAGGACAACGATCAAAATAATATGGAAGTATGAGGGGTGTTTATTTTGGACACTTGATTTTTTTTTTTTAAATGTTTGTTTCAGTTAAAAGAGACTTTTAGGGCATGTTCACTGTTGATACTGAAAATTGGTATCACAATGGGAATGATGACGGAGATAAAAATGACAATGGAAACTAAGAAACATGCCAAATTTTAAGTAGTTTGGATACATAATCTCACTGATCTACGTCCATTATGGTCAATTTTATTGAGAGGGAAATATTTACAAGGTGTAATTTTAAATATGGATAGCCTACAGAATGGCTTATTTAGAGAGAATGACTATTTAATGTTTAGTATATGAAACTGAGTCTAGAATCTCATATTCATTATTTTCGGATATATTTTATAGAAGATGGTGAGTCAACTTCCTGATATATTATAATAGAGTAAATGATAGTGGTCAAGAATGGGTCGAATAAGTTAAAAGTTGTTAGACACTTGTGATGTTCCCTATAGAACGCTGCGATGTCATCAACAATTGGAGCAAGTTGAATTGTGGTCCTTCATGCGAGTTGTTTGGTCATAACTTCTAAGCGATCTAATCTGGTCTTATAAGCTATTTCATTCGTCTGAGAATAGTTCGTTACTGATCTTTGATTAGCAAACTCTTTCTGCACAAGAGGTGGAAAATTCACATATAACATTTACTAATTCATAATGAAGATGAAAAGAAATGCGAAAACATAGGGTAAATATATATTCACATATTTACGTACTAATTACTTGTATATAAAAGAGAATCCTAATGTTTGCCACTAATTATTTTTTATTCTCATCTATATTGTCTTTTATATATTTAGATATCAATTAGTTACACAAAGAAAATCATAACTTTCTCCACTTATTGTTTATTATTCTCCTCTATTCCTTTTTCACTTAGTTAACATGGCCTTAGTGTATATTTGCAATGCATATATGTGTTAATATTATTTTGTACAAAAAGAATTACTTAAAAAAGGAAGGAAAAGCCTGTCTCTCTCTCTCTACATGCGTCTCTTTCCAACAAAAAAGTCAGAGTCACTCTGCTTGGAGGTCGGAGAGGGGTTCTTCCTTTCTCTTTCTGTGGCCTACTCTCCTTACTATCATTTTCCTCCTCCCTACTTTTTTTTTTTATTTTAGTTTTAATAATTCCATATCTATATCTGGCTTGTAGTACTACCTTTTGTGTGAATTTTAGTCTGATCTAATTTTTTTTAAATAAAAATAGAGTTTTACTAATGACTATTATTTATTACAAAAGTAAAAGAAAATAACTCGCACACTCATCACTACCGAGCTTTGAACTCCTGACCCTCCAAACTCACACATACATTCCTCAAATCTTGGACCAACTGAGTTAGTCTCAGTTGGTCATCCGATCTAAATCTTAAATATGAGATTTCTTCTCATATATAGATTTGTTAATGACCAATTTTTGTTTTTTTTTTTCCACAGGCATGGATCTTAATTGATGTTAGTATCATATAGTCTACTCTGCCAAGAACGTAGTCAAGAGCAAGTATTGAAGACAGTAAATTGTTGGTGGTTATTGTTATTTATTTCTCTTAAAAATTGATAGTAACTCACATATTTGTTCTTAATTATGTTTAATTATATTTGTGATCCATTTTTCGTCTCATTTATTTATGGAGTTTAAAATCGTAATCTTTATGCTTATATTGCAATTTGAATTTTTTTGCCTTGATTAATGATATTATTTAAGAGCCATTTATATCAAATATATATATTTTTTCCGTACAAAACTGAGAAATCAGCTGACATTTTGTATATTAACTAATATACTATAACATAAACTAAAAATAGAAAGAAACTATATATTTTTGCGTGGATTTTTACTTTTTATGGATTATCATTACCGAAACATTTTTATGCTGTGAAAAGGAAAATTCTCATCTGAATTCTAACACTTCTACTCGTAAAATTACTATAAAGTTCTAAAGTAACAATCAGTTATACACTAAAGTTAACTATATAGTCCCTCAAAGAAATTAAGTACTGTACTCATAATGTCATTTTCTATTTTACCTACAACCACAAATATCTGTCGCTCAAAGTTAACACATAATAATCCCTTGTTTGCAGGAATATTGTTCTTTTCATCAATTATATATAGATACAACAAATTTAGTTAACTGAAGATGGAGTAACAAAATAGATATTTCAGGAAAAAAAAAACAAAATATATTTATATATATTAACGTGGTAAAAAGTTGAAATGAGATGTAGTAATTTTCAAATAGAAACAAGAGATTTCTGTGCTTGCTAAAGTTATTACAAAAGATTAGTCATAGTCTTAGGAATCAAATTACTCATTAGTCATTATAAACTCATTACTTAACTTTTCTCAAAGAAAGGGGAAACAGGTGAGTGTTGACCATAGTAGTACTTTTTTGAAGCGGGCTGATATATATTTGTACGGACCTACATTGATTTGTCTCAGTAGCCATTATTAAGTTAAAAAAAAAACTCATCAGAAACCCTAACTTGAAACTGAACTATTTATTTATTTTTTCAAGTAATGGATTTAAACTGTTATTGCACTGTTTTGGTTAGTACAGCTCTTTTTTGCCCATCTTTTGCTTTTGTAAACGCGTGAAATATAATTAACTTTTTATTTTTATTTTTTGTGTCCGTTTCCTTAAGCTACTTTTATTATTCATTACGTTATTAGAGAACCAAAATAATGCTATCTAGACTAATCACATGAATATCGCACTTTTTAGGTTATATTTCATCTAATCAACACAAATGTCGGTTTTTTTTTTTTTTTTTTACTTCTTCATATTCAAATTGCACCAAAAAAAAAAAAAGAGAGTTTAACTAATCCTATCTGCATGAGTTCGGATTGAATTGATTAGTCAGACGTCATCAGTTTATAATTATTAACTAGGGTTATACTAAATATTTGTAATTGGGTCGTAATTAAAAGATTTAAATTAAATAATATTTAATTAAATAAAGTTCTATAAACCTCAAAATCTAAATTTCAAGGGTAATCTAAGGTTGTTTACACTTAAAAAATCTACTATCTCACCATGAAAAATTGACTCATCTATAAATGTTATAAAAACTAATCTTCGTTACTATATCCTGCAAAAAAAATTATTTACGTACATGATTCCCTGACTAACTCTAAAACATATTTTGCTCCAACAAACTATAAACTGTTTTGCGACAATTGCCCATGTAGCACCCAACCAATGCTAGCTCAACGATCCTATTATTGTGCCTTTGTTCGACTGTGATTAAAATATTTCAACTTTCGATTTTGGTCGTTTTGACTGTAGTCAAAAACTTTCAACCATATTCGATTGCTTTTCTTGGCCAAGCTTCTTTCACTTACTTTTTTAATTTGGTTGAAAATTTTGGACTAAGTCGAAAAGCAGAATAAGTTCGGAATTCCAAAATTGTCGCTACATAATTAAGGTTCGTAAATATCATTTTAGAGGATTTATCCATTTCTTTTCATCACACTCTTTAAAAAAGGGGGCGGTAAAATTGATAATATTCTATAATATAATATTATATAATATAGAAAGGTTAGTAAAATTTTGAACTTCAATTTTAATTGATGTATTTTTTTGGAAGGAATTGATAAAAATTTTAAATACTGTATTTTTTTGAAAGGAATTGATAAAAATTTTAAATACGACTAAAATTACAAAATATATGTTTTAATATCTGCTTATAAGAAGGTGTGGACTGATTTAGATAGGCTATTTTTCTATGTAAAAAAAAAGGAATGGATATGCACATAATCGAGTTTTTCGAAATCTTATATTGTCACGACCCAAGGCCGGGGTCAATGGCAGAATGGGTATTTCATAAATCAGAAATACCAAAAAGAACTAAATAAAAAGACTCAATTCATTCAAAATTTTGCTCTGGGGTCTCTAACCTTTCAAAACTAGCCTCAACAAAATATTTAATTGAAAATAAAATCCCACAGTTATGCGTCATTCATTGAACATAGACCGTAAATAAAATAATTGTTTTAATAGTCGTACATCACAAATCATCGCACACTCAAACTCAGACATAAGTAATACAAACCATGTCCAGATTTCATATTCTAATTTATAAAGTTTAATGAAATCCAAATTCTTACTTAAATTTAAATATTTCACAAGTCTCGTAGAAAATTACCAAAATATAAATAGACTAGTTGTTCTGCAAATGCCTCGATTTAACTCTTCTGATCCAAATTACACTGAGTGCCACCTGAGGGAAAGAAATGGGTGAGCTACAGCCCAGTAGAGAGTCAATTACAAGTTCCTACATATATATAAAATATTCTCATATTAAAGGTCCTACATGGTCAGTATTCCATTCAAAACAGTTCACAAAACTCAAGTAGAAATCATAGTCCAATGGTTCAAACATTTTAAACTATTGTAACATCCATCAAAACCAGTACATATCCATTCAAGCAAACATATATCCATATATGCAATCATGATGTCTGAAGTATCCTAATGGATCACTCGTAAGTCCGAGCCACCTAAAGAGACGCCGTAAGTCTGATCACCCGATGTGGGTATCGTAAGTCCGATCACCCGATGTAAGGCATCATAAATGTGTGAATGTATGCAAATATTTTATAAATAACAGAATACGGATATGCACCATTTCCATAAAATCTCAAAATAACCATGCAATATTCTTTAATCAAATCACTTCAAATCCTCAAATCTGAGTTCTCAAACCATTTTGGATTTTTCTAAAAATTTTGGCATTACAACAACTATTTTCTATCAAAACCCCAAAATCCAATTTCCTGCAGAAATCAATCCAAAACAGTATATATGATATGCCAACCAGTGTGACGTGTCTCTCAAGTAGTTTATATCTTAAATCAGGTCAAAATGGACATAAACACAACTTTTATAAATTATTTCACGAAATTCTATATTTATTGAAAATATGTAAAATTCATAAATTAAATTAATTTTAGAATCAAGTAATCGAATCCCTACCTCTATCGAGCCTCCAACTAGCATTACAAGGCTATGGAGAAAGTTTAGCATCGTTTGGGTGTCGTTTGGAAGAGTGGACGTCGTTTTCGAAACTTTGGTTCCTTGATTTGAAAACTTGATTTTCAAATAGAGCTTCAAATCATGAAACGAACTTCACCACTGAATTCAGAGCACCCAAAAACCCTAGACTAGACATATAATTTGTCAAATTTAGATGTGGGCCACATGGCATGCAAATTGAGGCAAATCTGAGCCGTTCGATTTCATTTTTCGGGCCCGTTTCGGAACATAGTCAATATATATCTTATTTTTCACCGTTTTCAACGTAGATTCCAAAAATAATATCAGTTTTAAAATCTATCGGTCTGATCAAAAAGTCAATTTCAAAACTAATTACATACAAAACTGTCCAACGAAATTAAAATCAAATGAAGCAAAACTGACATACGAGGTACTTACCATCAGATTGCCCGTGAGGAGACGAGTCCACGGCGACCAGTTTCGCGACGAACGGTAGCCAGAATTGGCTCCGGCGAGAAAAAGATGCCGCGGCATTTTCTGCGTTTTTCCGGCGATCGGCGACTCCGACGGGGCTGGTTCTGGTGGTGGGAGCTTCGTCCGGCAGCTGGGCGTCGACGCCGGTCAGTGGTGCGGGACAACGATGGCCAGAGGTGGCTCAATGGAGCTTCGCCGGATTTCGGGTTTTGGGTTTGCTTCGGGGACCAAATCGAAAAAAAATGGAAAAATGTGGGGATTTATGGGCAATTTTCGTAACTGTAGTGCATCGTGTCAACTTTGGTTAATTAGGCATTGTTTTACTTATTTGCACTTGGACCCAGTTTTCTGAAAATATTCTCAAAAATACCCTTGAATAATTATATTTTGACCCAAATTTTCAAAATTTTCTTATATTTTTTTCCAAATAAACCTAGACCCAAATCCGTCCAAATTCATTTTTTTTATTAGGGTCAAAAGACTAATTTGTCCTTACAATTTTCTATGGGATTTCACATATATAATTCAATCCATCTTTTTATCGATTATCCACCTTTTGCAGATTTGATTGGATATATTTGGTCGGCTGAACATTAATTTCCTTGCCTAGTATTAACATAAATTGTGAACTGATCATAATATTTGTGTGTGTGTGTTTGAATTACGGGACCACATCTTTTTAAATAACATACTATAGATTAATGTCTTATTCATTTTTTTGTTTTCCCATTATTATAGTGAGTAGTGTCATACAATAACAACAATCAATTGATCGATCGGCTATATATAGACCATGTTCTTACTTCTCAAACACATGTGGCGGCGGCGTAAGTGATCACAAAATATAATTTAATCTACTTCACTATTACATAACAACTATTGATGAAAATTAAGAAATACGAAATAGTTATTTAAAAAAAAAAAAGAAATACCAAATAGTGAAATTTAATTTGTATGACAAATTATCATAAAGTACTTAGGGCAATATATCTATACTAATATATATAGAAAAAGCAATGCCCTTTGGGAAGTGTATATTATTCCAGTTGTTTCTCTTTTTTTATGTTATATTTTTGTTTAGTGTTTTAAAAGCACGTTAAGCATTATTGTCCATAATTAGCCCAATTATCTGATTTGTGCCAAGAAGTGCGATCATGATTTTTTTTTTTTTGTTTTATCTATTGTTTTAATTACGATAATTATTTATTTTGAGAAGGGAAAAAAAAAAGTTAGACTGCTACAATTTTATTTTGACTCAAAATTTTCACTCTTACTTAACTCATATTTATCACACTATTATTTAAATAACAACTCAATTGCTTAACGAATACATGCCTTAAGCACGCATTATTAATACTAGTATATGTCTATATATATTTATATTTAAAAGGTAGGAATACTAGTGTAAGGCAAATCCCTTCTCTCTCAAGAGTCACACGAGGGTCTCATGTGAGGTGGGGAAGTTTCAATTACTTAAAAGGATGTCAATATTCTCCACGGGTTAAATCTCAGCGGCCCCGCCCTTAATGGGGCGGGTTTGAGTTCAGGGGACGTTATCGGGACGGGGAAGGGAATCTCGAACCCGCCTCATATACTTATATAATTTAATTTTTAAATATTTTTATAATTAATATATTTTTATTAATATGTAATTAATGATAATTTAAAGAAAATTATATATATAATTAATACCATATTCATCATTAATTAGTTTAGTAGAATAATAATTATTAAGATAATAATATAAGTATCTTTTTCTTTTTTCTTTTCCCTATATGGCGGGACAAATACGGGGGAAGGACGAATATGGCTGTGGAGAGGATGATATGGGTACGGGAGAGGGGCGGGAATGGGGATGGGGACAGGGAGAGAAAATTTTATCACTCTCATTAAAATAAAAATTTTTATTCCCATCAACTAATGACCTCATTGTGAAAAAAAGTTCTCTTTAATCAATTTTATATATAAGTTTTAGTATTATATTACTTATCAAATTTCACTTAATTACCCTAATAAAATAAAAAGTTCTAAATTCTAATCTCCAGCTACCATCCCACTCTAAGTTTCTTAATTATAACCTCCATCATGAATCAATTTTTATTTGGTGGTGGAGATGCAGGCTCAATTTTGGATTTTCAAATTTTGATTAAAAAGGTTTTTTTTTCCGGTAATAGATTATATTTGTCTCATATTTTACAATCAGTTAGGATTAAAAATGATAATATCACAATTTAAATAAGGCATGCAACTATATAACTATTACGACGCAAAAATCTGGCCAATGGCAAAAGGAGAATTTCACGGAAATTCCTTAATTTATTTGAAAAGTGTCAAAAGATCTAGGTTTTATAAAATTGTCCATTTAAATAAAATAATTGGAATCTCATCCCGTGAACCACTCCCACAGTTCGTATATTCCATTAAACATAGATCGAATAATTATTTAAAAACGCGAAATCAAATATAATTCCAAGCAACATTATCATCCACAATGAAACTGAATACATAGGTTTACAGACAAAATAGAAAGTAGTAAATCTTAGTTCAATGCTAATATAAAGCCCAAACAATCCAAATACCAAGACGACAAGCTTCTAGTATTACAAAGAGACGAACTGCAATCAAGATGACCTCTTACTCCTCTTGATCATTGAGATCGCACTGGACACCACCTGAGGAAGAAGGTAGGGGGTGAACATAAAATGCCTAGTAAGAAAAACAATTACCCGATCGAAAAATATTTTAGTGATGGATAATTCTTGCATGGTTAGTTTAATCCAAAACATACATATATATATATATATATGTTATCCAAATCAGAATTCCATATATATATATATATATATATATATATATATATATATATATATATATATAAGCAGTGTAATCAAAACCATTCAATCCATATGTACATGACACAAATTAACCCATATCCATGAGCTCTCATCCTCTCATCTGTGGAAACCTAGGATGATGGCACTAAGTATGCCTAACAGCCTGCCTGATACCTAAGCCCATACCCGGAGGGAACACCCATGTGTCGCCTACCAAACCTGGAGGAGCAACCGAATTGCCTACGCCTGCCAAATGGGGAGGTAATCAAAAGTAACAAAATCCCGCGCGAGTTTACAGACTCTCACCAACGGTGAGGCATGCAGTGCCACACTGTAAACCCACGATGCTAACACGTTGCTCATGTATGATCCTATGACACGTGCAATACAGAACTGAAGTGTGAAAATAATCATGCTCTGGTTTTTCGATAAAATCAGCATACTAAGTTTTTATAGAAAAACGGGCAGCATAACGACCCTATTTTTAATATACCCAAAATAACATGCACTCAGAAAATTCTCAGAGCAATACAATACGTATACATCATATAATCAATTCCCATCACAAATGTTCAAGAAAACCAAAAATTACATTTGTTCTCATATGTTTCGGAAAATAAGTTTTATTCAAAAATGATATAAAACAGAGGTAATTGAGTCCCTACCTCGCTCGAATAGTAATACCATCCTACTGAATCCTTAAGGTATCGTTGACGATCGCCCGGAGGGTCGGGAACCAATTTCAAGTCATCGATCGTTCTCTTGCGAAAAACTAACTTCTCAACAGAGCTTCAATTCCACAAACGGACCATTTCGCTGAATTCCTAACACCCAAAATAGCTAGGTTAGACATATAACTTGTCCAATTCAGGTCCGGGCCAACACCGGGTCGGTGGCATGCAAATCGAGGCAAATCTTAGCCGTCCGATCTCGATTTCTGTACCGGTCACCAAACATATGCAATATATATATATATATATATATTAAACTTCTCTATTTTCCGAGTACAATAAAAAAATGACAACAAAACACAATTTAACAGCCAGATCAAAAAGTCAAACTTAAACTCAAAATATCCAAAAATGGTAATTTTCAATCCGGGCAAAATGGGGGTTGAGATATATACACCTTGATAATCCTGTGACGAGACGAATCCAACGGGACCGGTTGGAGGTCGAATGGTGACTGGAATCGTCGCCGACGGCTAAAAATCCGATTCGGGCCTTTTGGTGCTCTTCCAGCGTTGCAGGCGGCGGCAGCAACAAGGGACGGACGGCGTAGCTTCGGCGTTGCGCGGGAAAGCTTCGCCGGTCGGTGGCGCGGGTGGACGACGGCGGCGGCGCCTCCTGCGGCGGTATGGTGTCGACGGCAGAGAGAGGTCCGAGAGAGAGAAAATGAGAGAGAGAGGGAGAGAGAGAGAGAGAGAGAGAGAGAGAGAGAGATTGGGGGGAAGAGAGAAAAGAGAGAGAGAAAGAAAAAGGCCAGAGCACGTGGCCCTGTCTTATAGGGCTGTGCAATTTTTCAAAAATTGCACATAAGTCTCCAAAATTTTAAATCTCTTTCAAATTTGTCCCCCCAAAATTGCAATTTAGTCCTTTTGCATAAAATTTTTGCAAATTTATCCTCCTAATATTTTATCCGCAAAATTGGTAAAATGTCCAAATTATCCTCCCAAAATCCGGGTTTTTACAACAACTATATTTTCAAATTTAAAAAATAAAACACCACTGTTTCTCTCAAAGTCACTTTCATTCTTCTCCGTTAGAATTTCCCTACTTTTTTGTATTCTTTTTCTCTCTCAATTATATTTGAAGGTCTTGTGTTCACATATTTATCATCTCAATTATAATCCCTTAATTTGTTTGAAGGTCTTGTGTTCACATATTTATCATGTTATTATCTTATCAGATTCTAGATTTTGGAGCATGTTTTGTTTATTGTCATTATTCATTGGTTGTTTTCTTTTCTGGGTTTTTTGTTTTCTTTCTTAATATACACATCCTTTATAATTCAAATGCGGTAGAAATTTCTTTAAACAAAAAGTAATGCACAATTAACGAAATTGAGTTTATCGGAATTGGTGTTATAATTTAAGAGAAATGGTGATAGGATCATGTGGCTTCTTAGTTGGAGTTGTCCAAATGATCGAAAGACAATTTTAAGATTATTGTGGGCATGATAAAGTACTTCTCTCGTGTGGTATGTACAGCAATGATCTTACTATTACTAATATCATAAATTTTTTTCACTATATTAAGAGATAGCGTCAATGCCCTTGTCGCTTAATGTATCTTCTGTTTCGGAAACACTTGCTACGATCAGTCTTTCTTAGTTATATTTTTCTTTCTTTTTACCTTTAAAAAAAATTCGAAAAAGAACACATAAAAAAACAAAAAATATTGAAACAAAACAAATCAAAACAAATTGTGTTAGTTTTGCATGTGGAATTGGAAATGTATAAGTGCATGCTTGCCACGTACCACTTCCCTTCTCTCAACACATATATACCTCATCCAACGTCCACGTGGACCTCTTTTTTACTTACAAGCGTTCCGGTAACATACATATATATATATATAAATATTCTACTCGTCTCTGGATTAATAACACATACAATATATAGAGATCAAAATGGCGGAGATGATAAGGAGGAGGAAGATGAAGGTGATGGTGGCGATGGACGAGAGTGACTATAGTTTCTACGCTCTCAAGTGGGCTCTGGACCACGTGTTGGTTACGCCGGCGGCGGCGGCGGCAGCGACAGCGACGAGGGAGGAGGAAGCGAGCCCGGAGGAGGTTGACATGGTGATACTAATCCATGTTCAGCAGCCCTTCCAGCACTACGGCTTCCCTGCTGGACCAGGTGGATCCGGTTTGTACAGTGCTCCTCTAGGAGGACGTATATATATATATATATATATATATCACAAACATCCATCTCTTTTATTCCATTCGTATTTATTTTATACAGAATCATATATATATATATATATATAGAGGCACCAATCTAATATATATTTTTTTAGGTATCAATTTTCTAATGAAAATTTAGCATTTATATTTTTTTTATCTTAAAAATAAGAGAGAAAAAACACGTTCTTTCGTGTAATTCGTGTGGTCGATGAAAATTTAGTATTTATATTTTTTTTTATCTTAAAAATAAGAGAGAAAAAACACATTTTTTCGTGTAATTCGTGTGGTAGTTATTGGATCACTATCTCCGACTACTAAAAAAATACCATCTTATTTTTAAAACAAAAAAATATCTATTAGATTTGGCCATCTATATATATATATACATAAAAAGATGGATTTGAGGGGGGAAATAAGTAGTATGATTGCTAATAATATCCCTCGATTGTGTAGTAGGGTTTTGTGCCGTTGCTTTTATTTTGCACTTTTTTCTCCGAGGTTACTAAGCTATATATATATATATATATATATATATATATACTTTTACTTTTGTCGAATTAAAAATGCATGTTTTTTCATTATAAAAAATGAATTAGAGAAAAATATTAAACAGTGAATTTTTATTTTTATTTATTTTTTTCCAGCCACCAACCTATGATAGCAGTTGGATAAATTTTATAAATTTCGAAAAAAATTAATAGAAAATGAGTGTTATTTAACATAATTCGAAAGTGTATATATGCGTACGTATATATGTATTTTAGTTTTTGTTGTTGCTGGCAGCGGTTTATGCAACAACGGCAGTTGTAGAATCAGTGAGGAAAGCACAGGAAGAAAACTCCGCAGCTTTGCTTTCTCGTGCGTTGCAAATGTGCAAAGAGAAGCCGGTAACTTAAAATTTCATTTCATTTCGTTGGTAGTATACAGTTTTCTTATGACAGTAACTACGTAAAGTTGCATGTGTATAACTAACCCGATTTTGATAAAAATACTATCACTGATGACTAAGCTATACAATTTTGAACAGCTTGTGTAGCGTAATCACAATCATCTATATATCTCAAAGGACGTTGAATATATGTATAAAAAAAAAATGGTAGACAATATGACAAGTTATCTTAGACAAAATAATTTTAATGAGATGGCACTAACTAATTATACGTTGTCAGATCTGTCAAGTACCTTTTTTTTTTTTCTAGATAATTTGTCAAGATGTATACCATTACTCGAATGTATATATACAATGCAGAATATCAAAGCAGAAACACTTATTCTAGAGGGAGATCCAAAGGACAGGATTTGTCAAGCTGCGGAGCAAATGCATGTGGATCTCCTCGTCGTTGGTAGCCGTGGCCTTGGAACCTTCAAGAGGTAAACCTAATTAATCAGGTTCATTTTAACTATATACATATATATATATATGCTTCTAATGAGAAAAATACACACTATGATTTATCTTCATTTTCTTACAAATATCATAACTATAATTCATTTTTATCATGAATATTCATTTTTGGGTTGATGCAGAGCATTTCTAGGGAGTGTGAGTGACTACTGCGCTCATCATGTAAAATGCCCAATTCTAATCGTGAGGTCCGCAAAAGAAACTGGAAAGTAATTGTTCTGTAATTACTATAGATAAATAAAAAAGAAATGTTAAAAAGGCCCCTACAAACTAATAAAAATCGGTTCTAAGCTTCTATGTTTGTACGTGGGGGTACTCCAATGCAAGTCCTTATTAACATAGCTCTCGTGGAGTTGTCTAATAGGGGGGGAAAAAGTGTAAGAGTATGTGTAATTTTGTATAAGACTAAGTTGGGAAGGTGCTAATTTCTTGACCAGCAAATGTGTTTGTTTTCCCCCCTAAAAAAATTAGATAGCGAGCATCTCTTGTCCATTTGTGTTTGACCTTTTTTTTTTTTTTGGGGAATCCATTATTACCAAAAGAAGAAAAGAAAAAGGGCACTTGAAAATTTGAAAGTAGGCACTGATGAGATGAATAACCGAAAGAAGTAACACTGACGACTCAAAAGTAAAAACGACAAAGGCGGAAAGAAAGAAATATAAAGACAAAATTTAAAGCAGCCTGGGATTGCTGTTCTAGCATTTTAAATAAAGTTGAAAGAAAAAGGGGTCCATTGTTGTCAAGCTTACAGAGTAATTAATTGCATGTGTGTGTGGCAAGTAAGAACTGGTATGTAAATGGTTACATAATAAGAGTTTGGGTTTTTTGCCAGTTATTTTTTTTAAATAAAATAAAAACCCAAACTCTTAATTATGTAGCCTTGAGCTCAAGAACGTTTTACTAATTTGCTGTTACTGAATGAGAATAATTGTAATGGCTTCGTAATGAAAACAATTGTAATAGAATTTTGTTTGGAAAAGCTCCGAGTATAAAAGATCACGAATTATATGAGGCCAATTAAACTGTGAACACGACTTCTACCATTTTCATTGATCCACTACGAATTAACATGGCAAACGAGCAACAATTTTGAAATTTATTCTCTCATAACAGAGTTATAAAGTGAAAAATGCTCGTCTAGTTAGGGATGGCAATTTTACATGCTAAGCGTTTACCTGTGGATACCGCCCGTATCCGATTTCACGAAATATGAGGATAAATAAACTGCAAAAACGAGACTCACTATTTTCACTCTACAGTCCATTAAGAATTTAACAAAACATGGGAAAGTCTTGCGAGCAACCATTTTGAAATTTGATTTGTTGAAATAGAAAGTTAAAAAGTAAGAGATGCTGGTCCTGGCTAGCCTGGGAAAGAAAACGAAAATAAGGTGATCAAAAGTGCCACAAAACGAAAGCTACAAAACCATATTTTCAATTGAGTTTCCGGTTCATGTACATTGTCGACTTTTCTTCAGAAGCATGGTTAGTGTACAGTTGTTTTTACCGAGTTCAGAATGTTTTCCCCTCTGCCAAACAATGTTACACTCTAGAATCCGAAAAAGCTTCCTAGTACCCACATGTAAAACTTCAAAAGTACAATGAGTGGGGAAACAAGGTAACTGAACTGGTCACTGGATGTGTTTCTAACTTAACAGATGAGGTTAGTTCAACAAATTATCCCTGCAGATTAAGTCAATAATCGCTATTAGTCAAAAAATCGATCAAGAATCATCAAATATCGACATAAATGATTCTTAAAGACAGACCTGTTGGCTCATAAGAATCTCGACTGCCACATTCAGATCTCCTTCTGCGGCTGCTAGAGCAACTTCTACTTGTGTCTGAAATCATTTGAACGTGTTTTGTAGTCAGAATTTAATCATCTCCATTCAAGTGTATACTGTATTCAGTTAATTTGGTTTATAGAATACACAGTAACATGTTCTAAGTTCTAACAGGAACTCTAGATCTATCCGCTGTAAAAAAAAAGATGATATTACAAAAATGCTTGAGATGTAACAACTAATAAGCAGCTGAAAACAAATAATAAGTAAATTATTTAGCAAAATGTATTATAATGACAGGTCTGGATTTTACCTTTTCAAATCCCATTGCTACAAGTTTCTGGATTTCTTCGTCAGAAGCGACTGAATCCTGTACACAAATGGATAAGGAAAGATCTATAAACATGGACCAAAGTAACTGAGAAAATCACACTCATCTGCCTAAAAACAAAACCTGACGACGGATTGGGATCCTGGGAGTTACTGTCGCTACATTCTCTACCGCTTGCCTAAGAAAAATCAACAGCAGATACCATTGTCAATCATAACTATGGAGACTGCTTCCAAATAACTACTCAAGAATGTTCTTATTGTGTGAAAACCTTCTCGAAAAACACGACACTAAGTTAACAAAAGAAGTATGAATGGCTCTTGACCATGAAAAGTAAAATGTCAAAGTGATATTGGAGCAATTGACAAGCTTTATCTGCAATCCATTTAAGTAACCAAAACGCATAAAATTATCATTGAAACACCTTCCATCAGATAATTGCTGTCCTGTGCCAGTTGATGCAGTCTCTGATGGATGTGGGCTACTTTCATCCAAAAGTCTAACCTGAAGGTTTGAATCTGAATCATTAGCGGGGGCCGTCTGAGTTCTTCCAGAACCAAGTGCCCTTCCCCTCCCAGGAAACCTACTGTCCACTGTTGACTGTATCATTGAAAACAAATTCTATTAGATTCAGAAGACAAAACTACGACCAGAACTTAACTATGAGATGTAGGGATGAAAATGGAGTACAGACCTAAGAGAGTTTATTTCAACCTAATAGGATAGGACTTTTGACTATCCTGCGTCAACTGCATATTCTTTCATCATTGATTTATTATGTCCAAGAATCGGCTGATATTATTATAACCCGAATTCTATTTTGAATATTAATTTGTGTTTGTTCAAATTAAGATTCCACAATTCGGTTTTCATTTTTAAAATGTAGATTGAAAAAAAAAAAAAAAAATCCTGCACTGGTAGAGTTGGTGTATATGAAATTCATATAAATAAAAAAAAAAAAAAAGAAGTCTTAATTTTTAATCAACTATAAATTTTCCTCTAAACAGCACAGATTAAGTATCAAGACCTCTACAATTCTACTTTAAAAATTCAGTTCCGTGAAAGTGAATTGCAAAAAGCAAAAGGCCAAGATTACACCATTAGAGAGAAAAGTTAAAAGAAAAGTCAGTCATATAAAAAGTCTTAGGACTCAATACCTCAGTAGATGTTTCTCTCTGTGGCATCCATGAAGACAAGTTCCTCCATGCATTTCCAGAAAACAATGCACTGGTAGAGATAATATATCAGGTTTCATGTCTCATAGGAGGGTCAGGTTTGGCTGTGTAAAGAAGAACTTACCTGGATGTTGTAGTTTGGGTTGAATGTGTTGGGATGTAGCTTGAAGGGTTCCCACCAGTGCACAAAATAAATTTGGGTCGCCTGACACAAGACGCCTGGACATATAAATTAAAATCGCAATAATTAAAGGTATTGGAAGAGCCAACTTTATACAGTTGCCAGGTATGATGCATAAACAAAAAACTTGAAAAATTGATCTAGTTTTCCTAAATATTTAGAGTGTGACAGAGTACTTGATCCTTCAAGGTTCAGAAATTCATTATATTGGTACACACAAGCAGGCTGTTCAATGAAAAGCCTGACCGGGATTAAGCATTGTTAGCATCTCACAAGTGAGCATTCCAGGTTCAGAAATGGACACATTGTAAACACAAAGCAGGCCACTGGTACACTGTACCACCATATACACAAAGCAGGCTATTCAACAGAAAGCCTGGACAAGATTAAGCAATGCTAGTATTTTCACTTAGTGCCTTGGCTAGACATCTTAAACAAGAACGCAAGGCAAGAAACCTGTTCGACCATCACATACTTTCAAAAACATGTTGCCATCTAAAGCCACAACAATGAATATGCAATCTAAAACCAATCATTAAAAGTGACTGATTGCCCGATCTTGAATGATAATACTGCTTGACGGCTCATATTATACATGTGTCCATACAGGCTTTCAAATGATCATAACAGGAAACCATTCAATTATGATCCTCTAATAATTCCATTAAGAATTAAAAGTAAAGCCTCCAAATTGATCCGTCACAAAAGCGAGCACTGAATATACTTACAAGCAAAGAGGCCTCAATAGCAGAATAGAATGACGCTCCTGGCATCAGGAAGTTGAACAAGCCATAAGTATCTGCATTATAAAGACAACATATTTCAGTTCCCATTTACTTCCTCAAATAATATGGTACAACCATATGGGAGTAGTGTTCTGAAGACAAAGAAACTGACACGCAAAGCCAGACAATATGCCACATAGGTGTCCTAGTAATGAGACATTTGTCATAAGGAGCTGAAACACGATCAACAAGATCCACGCATACCTGATAAATTCAGAAAAATACATTACATTTTAAACAAATAAAGGAACAAAAGTGTTTCAGTATACAAAATAATTAGTCATCATCAATGCACACCACGGAAATTACCATTTAGCAGGCACATTAAATAGCCCAAACACACTGCAAAATGGACCAAAATATTATTAGTACATCCAATGCAGTTACACAAGGTATAGAATCCTTTAGGAAGATAGTAGTATTGAGAGAGAGAGATTCCTTGAAGCATACACACTTGTCTAAGTACATGTATGTGTACTGTAATGCTACAAGAGCCCTTTTTCCTAAGTTTAGAAAACATTTAACATTTACCAAAAGTGAAAAAAGTTGCAATGAATTAGAGTAATGACAGTAATATTATAAATCCATTTCAAATGAATATCAAGAAAACCACCTTCTAGATTGGACTCCACTGAGACTTGTTTCTATAACAATCATAGAGAACAATATTCCTGAGAAGCCAATCGCACACTCATTCATCAGATACTGATCGGTGTAGAAAGGGTTATATGCGACCACTAGTGCAATTAGAAGATGAAAAAGAGCATTGCTGATGGCCAATAGAATTATCAAGAACAACAAGCGGACCGATCCCATGATTCTCTCCAGCTCAGAACCCAAAGGAACCAGTGCCATCATGTTGAAGAGAACATGAAGCAGTGAACCATGAAATAGAATGGAGGTAAAAACCCTGTAGACTGCAAAAGAAAAGTAAAGGATGGAAACAAAACATGAAATTCACATTAAAAATAATTCCAAAAATTAGAATAAACAAAGTGAATTTTTTCCTGGTTTACACCAGTGTTCTTTATCTTATCCAGCTTTTATTCTTAGGGGTTAGCGTATTCCTTCCTCTCTTCCTTTTTTTTCCCCCCGGTTGTCCCCTTGTTGTGAATTGTGGAATGAGGGTCAAGAACACCAAATTGTAATAAAAGAGCTATAATACCTTTAGCATTTGGGCACATTAACTAAGCTGAAATGAAAAGAATCGTAATGGGAAGGTTTTAGAAGAGAATGGTAAGTAATAAAGAATTTTATTCTCCCTTCCTAATTTCACTAATTATGTGAGAGGCTCACCCAAACTTGTTTCCTAATCGCGTAACTAAAAGCATTTAATGGATAGAAAACAGAAACACTTCCTTTATTTCATTTCCCATCATGGATTTGTAAATATGGAAAAATTTACATGAACCAAAACAGCGTCGAAAAAAAACAAATTCTCTTTATTTTAGCTTTGGATACAATTTACCAGAAGATATATTACCTTGGAAATGTGAGACAACTGCAGAGGGCAAAAAGCACACTTCAAAGAAAGAGTCATATCCAACCAAGAGACACACAAAGTAAATCATCCCACAAACAATCACCACAGCAGAAGTAAGGAAGGGAATGCTTTCCCACCATTGCCCCAACCTTGTCTGCAACCCTGCCTAATAAACACATAAAATCCCAAAAACAAAACCCGTCAAGCAAAATTGAAATTATTCATCATCTTTAATACTTAAAAAATAATACATAAAACTACATATATACCCACTATTTGTTTTTATTTATTTTGGTGGGGGTTCAAATGTAACGGTAGTTTAACCAAAATAAAAATAAAAAATAAAAAAAATCACTCTATAATTTTCATTTTTGTCTCTGAATTTGGGTATCTTACCTAAAATCCATCCAAACTGATCTCATACAGACATACATACAAAACCAATATGTACATACAGCTTACCCAAATTGAACAACAATTTCATTTTTGTCTATCAATTTGGGCATTTATGGTAGAACCAAAAGGATCATGAAGGAAAAGCTAGGGTTCTTTTTACGAATCGAGTTGATTGAGCTTGAAAATCAAGAAATGGGATGTGTACTTTTGAGAGTTGAAAAAAAAAATTAATAATTTGAAATAGAGAAAATAATTGGATCAGAAAGAGCTCACCTCAGAAACGATGTTGGTTCTCATTTTCTCGACTTTTTGGTTTTGATTTTTTTTTTTTTTGAAAATCAAGTACCAACCGCTATATTCTCGAACTTCAGACCTGACCTCAGTCTTCCCCCGTCCCCCAAAACTGTGATCCGGGTCGGATCTATAATTCGACTGACCGGGTTTTGGCACGAAGAGTAGACTTTAGGGATCAGGCCGATGGAGTACAGATCGGATGAGAAATTTACACTAGGTACCCGTTCTGTGCCTTATATTTCACAAATACCAGTTTCTTTATTTTGCTTAAAACAATATACCCTTTTTAGGTATACAGCTCTTGCATAAAACGTGTATTGTCGTAAATGCCCCGGTAGGAAATTTTTTTAAAAAAATTCAAACAAAATTTAATTATAAAAAATTTTACCCCCCAAAAAAAAAAGTCAAAGTAGCTCTAAAAGACTTAATCAATAAGGAAAAATCTAAATGTAAAAGCAAATTATATAATATAGTAGGAACATTTTCAACTCATGTAAATGTATTTAGAAATACAATAAAACCAGAAATGGAAAACAAACGAATAAATATATAAACATGAAAATGTTTGGGAAAAAAATTTAATGTGTAAATTTAGGATTACTAATACATTTAATAACTTGTACCAAAATTTTTATGTGGTATTAACATATAACGAAACCAGAAAAAAAAAAAAAAGAAAAAAGAAGAAGAAGAAGAAGAAAACATACTAATATGTGCACTCTTTGAAAAAAGACAAACAAAATTACTAATTTAGCCTTATTTTATTGAAATTCAAGACAGAGAAAAAGGGTATAAAAGGAAAAGAAAAAAAGCCAAAATTCAACTGCTTATTCAGGCTTATTATACATAGGTAGATATGTGGCACTTACGGTGTAAATTTATGTCTACGGTATACATTTTGAGATATATATCTTCGTTTTGATTTTTAGTATATATTTCTCTCAAAATAGATCTGCAAACGAGTATTGGTTAAATGAAAATAAGTTAATAATCATATCGTACTATTTTGTTCATCAAATTTTCAATTTATATAATAATAACCCCTAAATTGTGTAATTATTTCAACAATGATTATTTTATCACAAATTATTAAATATTTAACAGATATAAATAATTACAAAGCATACATAGTTAAAATATTTAACAAATGTAAATAATCACAAAGCATACATATTGATAACTATTGTCAAGTATATATTATGAGTTTTCCACTTTCATAGTAAATTATCAAAACTTATGTAATTCTTGTATCAATGATCATTTTTTTCTCCATAAAATATTAAATTTTTAATAAAAATAAGTCATATACAAAGCGTATAGTTTGACAACTATAACTGAGAACGAGATTTTGACTAATAAAATTAAATAATGCCCAATTATACATTTTGTCATTAACTATTTTCTATTTCAAAACCTAATAGTTTATGACAAATGAGTCATTATTGTAATAATTGCATAATCTATGAGTCATTACTTAATTGTATAAAGTTGAGAGTTTGGAGGTTCATGTTGTGTAATGAGCATAATTCAAGAGTCGTTATTAATATTAATCTAATAAAAATGGAAAGGGGTTTATCCGAAAATATGCTTAAGAAAACATGTATTTAGGTTAGAATAATGCTAAGAATACCAATATTTTACACTAAAAACTTAAACCACATGAGATAAGATTCATTTTAACCACATTTTTTTTGAAAGTGAGACCGCACCGTTTAAAATTATGTGACTAAATATGATGTCACATCATTAATGTCCCAATCTATAACTTTTAGGTTATTTTGCTCCTAAAGCAAATATTCATTTAACCTAACGATCCTTTCTAAGAGCACACAATTGATATAAGATTCGAATATTATTTTACAAATTCGAAAACCGGTTTTACATAAAAAGTTGATAGGATAAATACCAAATAGGCCCAAAGTTTTCATTTGAATTCTATCATATTTTATGTTATTTGGTTCTAGTATGATTTTTTCTTTCTTTTTTATTTATAGAAAAGTTAATAATTTTATTCAATATATTCGGTGAATACATCAGATAGGCTCGCGTTAAGATTTTTCACTTCACAAAGTTCATAATCTACGAATAACATACAATATGAATTAGACTCATCAAATCATGATAAATAGCGCTCGGAAAATAAGACAAAAGAACCATATTCAGCTAAGGTGAACAAACTTGCTCAATCTATGAATTAGACATTTAAACTTAAAATAGACAACCAACTAAATAACAAATATATTCAAACACCCTCACAAATAAAATGAGAGGCTAATTCAAACAATTTAATTTTAAAAAAATAGATATATATAATGCTTCCGCCGAAGTTTGGACTTGTGCATTAGAATATACATACTCAAATTTGCCCTTATCACTAACCAGATAATTATTTGAATACTAGAAGAATTTAAGACTTATTTAGATTCACTTCCAAGACTTTTTGTTTAAATAAATTGAAAATAGAAATAAAAATTTAGTTTTAGTTTTTAATTTTTATAAACGAGAAACATATTTGGCAAACTTTATTTAACTATTTATTTCTAAAAACAATATAAATAATGAAAGAGAGAGTCATGTGCACTTATATTTGTGTATGTATATACAGAATTGTGTACAAAACAAGTGCAAATATTTGTATATTATTTTGTTTTTAAAATTTGTTTAAAAATAATAAAGGTAACAGAAATTTTTTGTTACCCCTTTTTTTAAATTTTTGGTAACAATTTTTAAAACAAAAAATAAAAACAAGATTGCCAAACAAACTTCCAAACTTTTTTTTGTTCAAAAAAACTTTCTATGTTTTTATTTATAAAAACAAAAAAAAAACGAAAATGAATCTAAATAAGTCCTGAGCATTTCCAATGACGAAGAATACTTAAAGATCGGTAGAAATAATAGTTCACATTCTCCCCCTGTTATCTCTTAAAGTATAAACAGGTCTATAAACATAGAATAAGGGCATAAAATTGATAAATAAACTTACCAATAATCCTGTAAATAATAGAGTTAAATACAATTCCACCATTATCCAGATAGGGTGAGTTTCTATAAAGATTCTCTCCCATAATCTCTCTTCCTTCCTCGAAAAACACTTGAGAAATATGAGAGCTACATCCCAAAAAGATGGCTACTTCATATAAGCCATTGATGCTGCACTGATGCAGCCTCAAGTCAAGATTAAAGAAGGGCATCGTTATCTTTCTAGAGCTGAATCTGCAATCAAACTCTCATCCATATCAGATGACCAAGGCCATAGTTTGCGACGCATTCACTAGTTTAAAGTATTCAGCAAGCAATTAGATAAAAATGAATGCCAATAGAACAAACGAGAGAAGAAGGCTGATTTCTGTTTGTTTATTGCTTGAATAATCCCCAGCATGGATTGCATATCAAAGATGTGCAGTATATTTAACGGGAAACTCGAAAATAATAATAATAATAATAATAATAATAATAATAATAATAATAATAATAATAATAATAATAATGATAATCCCACGTATCACAAAAGTAAAATCTCCAGAATATATTTTTTTCCCCCAAACAATCTATGAACTTACAAGGCAAAACTCAGCTACTTCTCTTCCTCCCATCCTCCCAATCTCATCCCGGGATCATAGTTCGTGAAAAGCCGAAACTCGTTACCGAGTTTGCTCGAGTGTCGAGGCCTAAAACCACAAGGCTGCAAGCCCATGAGCTCTGCTGCTCTATCCTTCTGCACCTCTCCTGCAAATCAATGAGGTATTTCCGATATGAGACTTTACTGGCATCTATATTTTAAACTCAATCCCCCTGAAACTTATAACCTTCCCTTGAAGGTTTACTTTCCATGTCACAAACCTCAACAGCCATTGCTAGACAAACAAACCAAATATACCAATTGCATAATACTAATTCATGATTTGATAAATGTAAAACAAACATAATGGAATCGAACATAAAAGCCTCCAATAGAAAAGAGGATTACAAAAAATCTCTACCTGTAAGTAGAAGCAAAGAAGATTTGCTCGAACGTGTAAGATAAGAAATAGTGTCTGCAACTTTCTCCAGGCAGTCCTTGCTCTGCCACCGAAAATAAGATTTACTTACTAACATCAACTCATTTGAACATTTAGAAATCATAAGTTGCATATCAAGTTCACAACTGAATGAGTTTTTTGGTGTGATATAGATCAGATAAGAACAGAGGGAGAGGCTCAGGGAAAAGGGCTGGTGAGTGAAAAATGGAATTGTTTTAAGTAGCAAATGATGTATCAGTAGGTTGACCTGAGAATGGAAAGTGATTTTCATAGAATGTGACATGTTTTGAGATAAATATCCTACCATTTGACCCTAAACACTTATAGCCTTTGTGCTTGTTAGTGTACCTAAGAAAAGTGCACACAATTGATTTGTATTTCATTTTATTGTTGTTGTAAAGTCGAAGAAAAGGAAAACAAGCACATCCAAATACTTTGAGAAAGGAATAGTTTGGTTTTAAGCAAAAAAGTTTCTCTAATGGACATTTTTGATGAAAAATTGGTGTTGGCAGTTGATTTATAATATATACCGCAGTGGAAAATGCTCATCCTAAAATTTTAATGGTAAAGAAGCTTGTGCAAGAAGCGTAAGAACAGATTACATAATGTGTCTATGCTTTCTTTCCGCAAGGCTGTTTGGTTCAGAGGTATGTGGACAAGAAGGTTTATGATTAATCCCATTAGTAAGAACATATTGTGTTAAGGGTTTGTATTCCCCTCCCTGATCAGTTTGAAAAGATTTCAATTTGTGATTTAAATGCAATTCGACCAAGGCTTCAAAATGAAGAAATGTTTGACAAACTTCTGACAAGTTTTTAAGAAAATAGATCCACGTATAATAAGAGTACGCATCAATAAAAGATACATACTATTTGTGACCATTTGATGAAATATTGGGAGAACGACCCCATAAGTCTGAATGCACAAATTGTAATGGTTTTGTGTATTTAGTTTCAGACGTTGGAAATGGCATTTTATGGGTTTTATCCATTTGACATGCAATACAAAAATTAGAGGATTCTTTTGAGGAAAATGAAAAGTTGCATTCACTTAAAATTGTTCTTACAACTTTTGAGACTCGATTGGATGACCAAGTCTGCTATGCCAAAATTCGACAGAACCTACCAAACTTTTTGTCATATCTGAGGAACATACTGAACGACATTGATTTCTAAGAGCTACTGACAAAGCTATGTTGTTGGACTTGGGTGAGCTTGAACGTGTTTGTCTTGAAGGAAAGCTGGAAACTTTACGATACTAAGAATCTAAAATGGATTGCTTGACAAGTGAAAGAGGGAAGTGATATAGTCCTTTCTGAAGTGTCCCTTTGAGAAGCTATACCCCCGTTGCGTGGTCCTTCACAAGGCAAAAGGAGGGGTGAAGATGAAATTCAAAGTAAATGTTATTGTTTTTTGCAAATTGAGAAACACTTAATGTCAGGAACGTGGAGCAAATTTTTCAGTAAGAAAGTTTTAAACAGTGCTTAGAATGCATAGAAGAATTGCCAATATGAGTAATTTTCAAACCTGCTCCATTACCAACATGCAACTTGTTGCTTCCATGGTAGTCTATGACTATGTTAAGGTTGGCAAGCTCGTTTGTTACATAATTTGTAGGACCCGTATTTGGAAACCAACTACATTCTGAGTTAAGATCATGCTGAGCAATCATGGCCGTCATATGGTTGTTGTTGTTATTAGCACCACTTGTGTTTGACCCAGTTCCTTCATAGGGAGTGTTGTTGTAACCACTGCTATTAGAGTTAAACTATGGAAGCACCTTTGGACAGTGTGACCAAGTTTATCACAGAGTTGGCACTAAGGTCGAGAGGAGTTGCCCTAGCCATAGCCTCCACCTCAGCCACGGCCTCTGTTGTTTCAAGTGTTTTGATATTGACCCCTATTGTTATTTGGTTTTGGAATATCTGGCCTCCTGTGAATAGAGAGATTTGCAGATGAAAGTGAACCTTCAGTGTTCACATAGTGTTGCTCCAAAAGATTTTCATGGGCAAGAAGCAAAGTAGTAACATCTTGTAACCTATATGGCTCCACACAAGAGGTGACTGAAACAACTAGGGAGTCATAGTCTGAGCTTAAACTTGCAAGGATGTAGAGGATTTAGTCCTCTTCAGTGACAACATATCCTACAGAAGCAAGGATATCAGCATAGGTCTTCATTTTGACCAATTATTCCCTCATTGAAAGACCTCCTTTCTTCAAACTTTGAATCCAAAGCTTGTATTGCATGATTATTTTGCTTTAGACCGAGAGGAAAAAATTCTCAAGTGCGCCCCACACTTCTATAGCAGTGTTCCAACCTGCCATTTGAGCAAGAATGCTCTCAGTCATGGATCTTAACAACTATGAAACCAAGAGTTGAACTTGTCTTGTCCAAGCAATGAACTCTAGATTAAGATTTCTTAGTTGGCCTTCCTCGTCAACGACAGAATTTTCAGATTGTTCCCATGTACCATCAATAAACCCATCAAGACCATATCCTCGTATGGTTGCCAGAACTTGATGCTTCCAAAGTAGGAAGTTGCCATCATCAAGTCAAATAGTAATGGCTTGGTATCAAGAGCATGTTTCGATCCATGGCAGCCAATGCATCAGATGCTCAACCACAGCCTTCTGCTCAAACTCAATCACCACCACAACCAATCAATATTCCAGCATGACAACCCCAAACACCTGCCTCTTATAAGGAAGCTCTACAAAATCCTCATGAGAAGAATGCAATGGAAGAAGAGGTCAATACTTTGCTCAAAAACAAAACATGGAGTCTTGTTCCTGTGCCTTCTCAAAGAAAGCTTATAGGTTGTAAATGGCTTTTCAGACTCAAGAAGAGTCCAGATGGCTCCATTTCTCGATAGAAGGTCAGGCTTGTAGCCAAAGGATATGATCAATTTGTTGATTTTGACTATACTGAAACTTTTAGTCCAGCAGTAAAAACAACAACAATCAAAGTTATTCTCACAATGGCACTCTCCAACAAATGGTCCATCAGACAGTTAGATGTCAACAATGCTTTCCTTAATAGAGATCTTTAAGAAGATGTATTTATCCACCAACCTCCTGGTTTTGAGAAATTCTCCAACTCTCCACAAATTTGCAAACTCCCCAAAACGCTATATGGCCTAAGACAGGCTCCCCGAGCTTGGTTTGATAAACTTCAACAAGCTCTTCATCAACTTGGCTTCACTATTGCTAAATCAGATCACTCATTGTTCTTGAAGATCACCCATTGTTCTTGAAGATCACCGATCAATCTTGCATCTTCATCCTTGTTCATGTTGATGATATCCTCATCACAGGAAATAATTCTTCAAAGCTTACTCATCTTCTGAATTGCAAGTTCTCCCTAAAAGATCTTGACCAACTTTATTATTTCCTTGGTATAGAAGTTCATCACGACTCAAGTAGCAATATGCATCTATCTAAGTCCAAGCAGATTGCAGATTTACTTCAACGAACCAACATATATAATGCCAACCCACTACCATTACCAGTGATTATTAGTCCAAAACTCAGTGCCACCACTAAAGATCCTCTAGCCAACATTACTCAATACATGAGTATAGTTGGTGCACTTCAGTTTACCACAATTACACGACTTGAATTTGCCTACATTGTCGACAAACCTTGTCAATACATGCACAGTCCCTTGGAACTACATTGGAAGGCTAGTAAAAGAACTCTTCATTATCTTAAGGGAACTCTACATCATGTATTGCATTTTACTCCAAGTTTTCATTATAATCTCGCTGGGTTCTCCAATAGTGCTTGGGCCACTAACATCGATGATCGGCGATCTACATCCGACTTTTGCATTTTTTAGGGACTAATCTCGTCGTTTGGCATTCAAAGAAGCAACACATAGTGTCTTGCTCTAGCACTGCGGTAGAATACCGTAGCCTTAGTCATGCTACAACTGAAGTGCTATGGTTGCAATCTCTTTTTAGAAAATTACATATCCATTCCCCTTTCACTCCGGTTATCTGGTATGACAATCTTAGCATTGTGTATCTCTCGCCAATCTAATAATTTATTCTAGGATTAAGTATTTTGAATTGGACATTCACTTCATTGGTGAGAAAGTTCTTGAAGGCAATCTGAAAGTTCAACACCTTCCATCTCTTGAGCAAGTTGCTGACATCCTTGCTAAACTCCTCTACACCGCTCACTTCACTAGACTACAAGCCAAACTGAAGGTCCTCCCTTTGCCCACCTTCAGCTTGCGGGGGGATATTGAGGCCACTATTATTAAATAATAATATAAAATATCCCACTTACTACACTCATCCATATAAAAGGAAACGCATGGGCTCTACATGCTTATTTTCTTGTGCTCTACAATTATTAGTTTCCCACACATGGCCCTCGTCTCCTTGTCTGCCACTTATTTTGTTTTCTTGTGCTCTACAATTATTAGTTTCACAATTATTAGTTTCCCACACATGGCCCTCGTCTCCTTGTCTGCCACTTATTTTGTTTTTTTGTTTTTCAATCTTTGATTCAATTACTTTATCGATCTTGGTAGCACTATCGTATATATAAAATAGTCGCAGTGTACAGTGTACCATTGACAGTAGCAGAAATAATATCAATATTTCCCACTTTTTAAGCTTTTCTTTCGTAAGTTATGTTTCTTCTATTTTAATGTCAAATGCCCAAAAATATCTTGAAAATAACTAGCATACTAAATCCATTAAAAAGTTCCAATAAGTAAAAAGATTTGACAAGTGACAAAGTACAAACCATATTGAAGGGATGCATCAAATATTTATTTGTTTACTCTTTTAAACAATAATACCAGCACCAAATACTTCCATCACTGTAATGACACTTAAGCTAGAAGTGCATATATGATATTGATACTCACCAAGTAAGGAGGGTCTGCAACAACCACATCGAAAGCATGCTTAAGCTCCAATGGCAACTCTCCGGGTTGGTTATAATCATAGAAAGTGAATTCACTGCCATATTGCTCAAAACGCTTGTCGTATTCGAGAAGTTGCACTCTCATATCAGAATCATTATTCTACAAAAAAAAAAAATCAGAAAAAAGGAAAGCGGAACCTAAAAATAAAAACGACAAAATATATAAATTCTACGACCTTGAGATACGCATAGAGAGTGGGGCAAGCAATGCAAGCCACACGAGGAGATCCCGAGTCGGAGTTCGACGAACCCAATTGGCAAAGAGTGAGAACCTCTCGGGCCAGGGTCTTGGCAGTTTCAGGGTCGTACCAGAACTGGCTGAGCCTCCAGTCCTCCGCGACCAGAGCCACCGAAGAATCGCTCCGACCCTCGTTTCCGTTGCTGGGTTCCGCGGCCGATTGGCTTTGCTCGGCTAAAAACTCTCTGAGAGCCGCCATGGCTTGAGAGCTCAGCGTTGGTGGGTCGTCGTCGTCCTCGTCTACGGGGAGGTTGGTGTGGTTTTTCAGCGAGTTGGGGTTAGTGGGGAGCTCCACTTCGTCTTCCATTTTTGAATTTGGGGCAGAGGTGGGCAAAGCCGCAAGACCAGCTTTATTATAGGCTATAGGCAGGAGTTTTAAAAAATTATTTCAAGTAATTTTTCTTTTAAATTAAAGCGTTAATTAGGCGTACACTTTTTCTCGAGCGGTAAAAATATTTATTATTCGAGACGCACTAAATAATAATATGATTTTTTTTTTAATTTATAATAAATAAAGACTTAAGTCTCATTTTTTTTAAATTAAAAGAAAAAAAAAAGTGTCAACTAGAGTATTTTATAAAAACAAAAAAAGAAAAAAAAAAGAGTTCATTAGGCAATAGGAGAAGAAAAAAATTTTAAAAATATATTTATATAAATTGAATTTAGAAATTGGAATGAGCAATGCTGCGGGCACCATTCCGCAACACACGTCTGTTTGTTATGGATAATTTTAATTAATAAACTGAATCTCAAACCTATCTCAATTATTGTTATAATCATCTTTATCACTAACACATCATATGTGCTAGGCATCACTTATATCCCATAGCATTGTTTAAATAAAATAATAATATTTTATTATTTAGATATTTTCATATTTCAAAATAAATATTTTCTTTAAAACTTCAAGTAGAATTAAATAATTTGATTATATATATTATCTTTATATATTTTCATAATTTGTATTTTCAAAATAAATTATCATCAATGTTCTATATTCACGTTATAGCTTGCCTAATAATTTTTGGAGAAGATTAAGATGTTTTTAAAAAAAAAATTTGTAGTTATGTTTGTTTTTTTTCTTCTAGAATCTATTGATTATGTTTTTTTCTTCTAAAATCCATTGATTACGTTTTTTTTTTCTTCTAGAATAAAAAGGTTAACTTAAGCGGTAAGAGCACTCATTACCTAAGATCTCAGTCCTAAGTTCGAATCACAACGGAGGTAGGTGTGAAAACCTATTATCCCTAATGAGGTGAGATGAGGATTGAATAGTAGTAAGTATTTTTCTTTAATTTATAATAAATGGATGTCATTAGTTAAGTCCCAGTTGTTTAAAATATATGTATATATATATAATATCTATTTATTTTTAATTTTGCAATACATTTTGCGAATTAAAAAAGAAAAATACTCCAAAATTTTTCCATCCCTCAAGCTCTTTCTTGTGGTTCCTATTTTTTCAGAGCTTTCAGTCAAAATAAAAATAGAAAATATAGATAAAAGAGTCACTAGACAAGTTAAATTTGAAAAAGCTATTTAATTAGGATTGATTATTTACTAAGTTGATTTCTTAATTCCATCTTTCTATCTTACTTTTGTTCACTAATTTATTGATTAATATTGATGTTTAAATAATTTCACAATAGTCATTTTTTATTATTATTCTCTTGTATTATTATTATTTTTCACTTAATACTAACAAATGTCTTTTAGAAAATATT
>JXTB01000341.1:167620-197492 GCA_002914805.1 Parasponia andersonii | reverse complement strand
ACTAGAGAGTTTGATTCATCAGAAAATGGAGCATTTAAAATTTTTTGGCTTTTAGTATGTGAATATAAACAACTCAAGCAAAGAATTAATCAAATAAACATACGTTAAAATAAACATACGTTAATGAATTAAGGAAAATGTTATTTTTTAAAATTTTTAGAAAAGGTTCCTATTAGAGGATCCGACTATCAAAAGTGTTTGAGCCAATCCTGAGACGTGGCTTAAGAGTAAGCCGACTAGCTCAAGGCCCCTAATGTGTGTGTGTGTGTGTGATGGTATTTTTTAAAATTTTTAGAAAAGGTTCCTATTAGAGATTTCGACTATTAAAAGTGTTTGAGCCAATCCTGAGACGTGGCTTAAGAGTAAGCCGACTAGCTCAAGGCCCCTAATGTGTGTGTGTGTGTGTGTGTGTATATATATATATATATATATATATATATATATATATATATATATATATATTTATAGGGCACCAATCCAGTAGGTATTTTTTTTTTTAACCTATGTATAGGTATCAATTTGGCCAATGAAAATTTAGCATGCACATTTTTTTATTGTAAAAAGTAAGAAAAAGAAAGAACATTAATAATGCACGTCTTTTCATATACTTCATTATAACATTGGATCACAATTAGATGGTGATCCAATGGCTAAAAAAAAAAATACTTACCCATAGTTAAAAAAAAAATACCTATTGGATTGGCAACTATATATATATATATATATATATTATATACATAGTCTAATTTACTTTATTCAAGGATAAATAATTAAATCGTAGTTATATTTGACATCATAAATACCTTAATTTCATGGTAACAAAAGTATTTGTTACTTTGTTATATATATTATAGATATACTAACATGTTTATAGTCCCACGTAGGCAAAAAAATAATAATAGATTTGGAACTTTCAGGTGATGTTTGGTTCGTGGAATGAAATTAGAATCGTAATGGAAATTGTAATGAAATAGAATGAGAATAGGAATGCAAACTTTATTATATTATTTGGTTGAAAATTGGAATCCTTAGTGGAATAAGAATTACTATATTTGGTTAATAGTAGAATGGAATGGAATAAGTGTTGTATTGAATATAATACCCTTTTTTGAATTTTATATATTTTTCAACTATTAAAATTTAGTTGATAAAAAGTTATTATTTCAACTTAAAAAGTCCATTATTTTATATAGTTAATTAATAATTTCAGAATAAAATAAACCCAAAAAATTATTTCCAATTTGGTAATTATTACTATTATGATTTAAAAAATGATAAATTATTTTTAAATGTGTGAGTAACTTAATCTTAAAAAAGTAACAAAAATATAGTTGCATATAAAAAATATGGAAAATAGTATTTCTATATGTGTGCAAAATGAGAAATAATGAATATTACTATTATTAAAATTCTTAAATGCATATAAGAAAGTTTACATTTTGTGGGCAAACAGGGAAATAATTTTAATTTAATTATGACTTAAGGAATGGAATAGAAATTCCTTAGGAGAAACAATAAAAACAAAATTACACCAATTGATGGAAATAAGTTTCTATTGGAATTAAAATTCCAATTTCATTTTTTAAACTAAATGACATAATGGGTTGTTTAGTAGAATGGTCATTCCATTCTAACATCCATCCTACTCAACCAAATACCCTCTTAAGATTTAATATAAAGGTTTAACCATCTTTTCACTGAATGTTTCATTTTCAGTTGGCCGAGTTGCGAAGTAGTTATGGAAGTGGCTTGAAATTCGAATGAAGTTGGTTAGGGAAAAGTTTAAGTTGAACTGGATTAAAAATTTTATTTGTTTTGCCATTTTTTGTCATTTAAGTCGAGCGATGAAATTTTGAATTTCGATTATTATCAACTTCAATTTTGTGCTCAAGTTCAAACAACAAATCGTCTATAGGATAAAAGTGAATGATTTATCTTTAAGGATTAGTTTCAATCTAATATTTTGTTTTAATACTTGAGTTAACATTTCAAAAAAAAAATATTTAGAGTTATGTTTTTTTAATCTTAGTTTAATCATGTAACTATCAAAGGATTATAACAAAATTGTTTAAATTAGGACAAAATACATAACTTAGGCTACATTTGGTGTGTTGTATTGCATTAGGCTATATTTGGTGTGTTGTATTGCATTATACTATCGATGTTTATAGCATTTTTAGCTAATTTGGAACAAACTGCAGGTGTGGTTTGGCTAATCCGTCATACTACATGGTCTATATTGGTCAACTCAAACCAACCAAACCATACCTATATTTTGCAGTACATTCTGGACAGTTTTTGTGATTTGAACAATCTTAATATAGTACAAATATCAAATCAAATATAGTCCAAATAATGATACATAAAGAGCAATCTTAACATAATCAAGATATTAAACAAAAAATAATATACTTAAAACTTACAATCAAATCTAAAGTCCTAGTCATTTTAAACTTAAGTTGTAATCAATCGAAATGCAGGAGCAATCTTAAAGTCTAGAATATTTTAAACAAATTACAACACAATTATAAATCTTAAGTAAGATAGCTTAATAAATAGTAATATGTGCCACAATAACAATAAAACTTCAAATTTCAATTTTGGCTTCAAACTGCAAAAAATAAACTTATGTTAGACACATATACAAATGTACACATTATAAGTACATATCACAAAAATAAACTACAAAATAAACATATATTACAATATAAATATATATGATTTCCAATCCAATAGATAATTTTTTTAACTTATCTAGAGGTATTTTTTTTAGCCGTTAGATCATTATCTAACAGCTACCATAATTTGAGTAGTTAAAAAAATAATAATAATAAAAATAAATGATCATTATTTAATGATTTTCTCTCTCTACTATGTGCGTAATAATTTTTAATTGAATAAAATAATACTTATGGATAGGTAAAAATATATATATATATATATATATACTGGATTTGTTTGAAATTATTTATAAAACTAATTTATCTGGCCAGTTTTGGTTTGAAACTGAGTTTTTTTTTTCTAATCTGCAATTTGAACCGAACTATTCGATTTGCTATTTTTCTAATCTGTTAGCAGCCTCAAATGTACTACAATCGCGTTGATTAGTCTAGATTGGCTGGATTCATAATTTAACAATTATTTTGAATACCCCTATATTGTACATAATTGTGATGTATTGTATTGTATTATTATATTACAGTGTTGTTTGGTTTTACAATGTATTAAGATGTTGTAGCAAAAGGTTAATTTTGAAAAGATCACTTTTAAAATTTAAATTTAGAAAAATATCACTTTTAAAAAAAAATATTCAGACAAATACCAATTTTGAAGGTGATAAAGTGATATGACAAAAGAAAATAAAGAGAAAATGATGAGAGAAAAATTAAGAAAAAAGGAAACGAGGAGAGCGAGTATTGTAAATAGACAATTATGTAATACAATATAAGCAAACTTTGTTTTTCGTATTAGATAATACTCACATCTCTCATTAAAATACAAGTTACAAAACACTATTTTGATTCTACATCTAAGTATCATACAAAGTAAGACAATTCAATTACCTGGTCAGTGAGTTAGAGAAGTGCATTTCTCCAGCTCCTCTTCCATTTCCCAGGACGTAGAAAGATAATTTTCAGTTTTCCTTCTATAACTTTCATTGGTTCATGAACTTTGGTAACAGTAAATAGCAATGGATTTGTCTTAAATTTTATGGATTTGGGTCTAGTTTGACTACTACTATCCTCCTTTGGTTCCAAAAGTCCACAAGTTCCTCTATTTCCATCAATTGCCAAACTTTTGCATATCTTCAGATAGTGTTTGTGAGATTGATTCTCCTTCTTTAACCTTAATCAATTGCCATGCCTGAAGATCCATAGAATCAAAACACTCATCTGTAAGTAGTCTTATAAGTTCCTCTCGCTCCGTTGACATCACCCATTCCTTTTAAGAATTCCAAACACACAAGTAAGTTATCCTTGCTCACCTTCCACCAATGCTCAGCAACCAAAATTTTCTTCTTAACTGCTTTAATTGCCTGGTGAATTTGATTATGCAAAAGTAACTTGTTGTCAAACAAAATAATATGTTTCTTGCATCAGGTTTTTCATTTGCTAATATGACCCGAACAACCAAGGATTCGCCTTCTCTAAAAGACCTTTTCAACAACAACTGTCGATTAAGAAGTTTGGGATACGAATGTCATAGTTTAACTCCCTGGATTCCCACTCCTCAAATATCCTCTCAGCACTTTCAGCGTCATCAAGCTTCAATGATGATCTTATCATGCATAAATATCCACTGTTATACACCTTTTGCATCTTGAAAAGTTCCCATAGCCTTTTTACTTCGTCTTTCTTCCCTATGACTGCATATTCTGTGAGGATGCAGTCAAATGTTGTACTCCGTTTCTCGTTTCTCGACAATTAATGGCACTGTTTGTTTCACCGTTACATTTTATTTAAATGAAAAACTTATTAAAACGAGTGTTTGTTTCAATAATTATAGTTTTTCTATTCAAATGATTTTTTTCGAATACGTATTTATTTTAACAATTCAATTTTTTCATTCAAATGATCCATCAGTCATATCAATCATTAGAAAGAGTTTTCTGTGTCTTGGTGATGAGTGAATAATTCACTCACAAATCAAGTATCATTCAACTAAAATAATTATAAGTTTTCAAGCATTTATTGTGGTTTGATGTATTTTTACTTTGTTTTTACAGCTCTTATGAATAAATGAGAATCAAGATAAATTGGTATTAAATATGGATATTTCAACTCTTGTGAATGAAAGTTGAGTCCGATATGAACACAACACAACAAAAATCAAGCAAAATAAAACTAAAATGGCGAAATAGTGCTCCCGAGAAAAAAAGGCATTGTGTTAAGTTTCAGAATCAAGAACGTCGGAGTGCTTGAATAGTAGCACCATAGTACTGCTTGGAAATCAGACTTTCAGAGCCTACAGTACCGCAACGCTTGCTAGGAAGCGTCGCAGCGCTACCCAGCATCCTGAAGCACATTTTTAGCTAGTTTTTAGAGTCATTATGGATCTTTGATGCCATCTGATCGAATGGTTGACATTCCACTTGGCCTAACTCATCTGGAGCCCCTTAAATATATCCTTAAGCTTCTACCTGATGTGTGCAGAGAATTAGAGAGAAAACACAACAAAGAGAGCTCAAAAATCCTAGAAAGGAAGGAGCTTGAAGCAAAAATCTTGGAATAATGCTTGAGAAAATGACTTGAAGAGATTGAAGCTTAAAGTTCTACTTCTACAAAAGCGTTTTTCTCATCCCAGTCTTATTTGAATTTTGTATTATACTTTATTATGGAATATATTTGGATATATGAAATTCTTGTTGAGATTAGTATTGGATTCTCCTATATTGAATTAATTATTATATGTTTTGAGTATGATGTAATTTAAAGTTTGATTCTATGTCTTGATTACCAATATGTTCTTTGATATTATTCTTAAATTTATTTATGTTATTCCATGCATAACACTTCTCAACTAATTAATTACTAGTTGAATGATCTAGTTTCTAGAATCAACACTTGAAAAAGGAAATTTTAGAAACAATTATAGGATAATATAACCTAGGATTTATAGAGTTTGAGAGAACCTATTATTTTCTTTGAAGCCATGATCAGAGAACCATTGAACATAATGAATTCTTAATTTCTAAGTTCGGAATAGAGATATTAGAATCAAGATTTAAGAACGATTTCACTCGACACTCGACAGATGTAGAAATACCATTGGGTTCTTAGCTTATAAACTTAGAATAATTGATTTGAACACAATTGATGATCAAAATACATAGTTAAAACTTAGGTAAATTCAATCCCTTTTACATTTGTGCATAAAAGTCCCTATATTTTATATTTATATTTATATTTATCTTTGTATTTATTTAAGTTATAAATTTATTTAGTTTGGTTGGCTAGATAAAATTAGGTCACAATAATTCTGATACTTAGCAATAATTTAACACTCAGTTTCTTGTGAGATCAACAACTCTCTTACCGCTTATTACTTATATACGACTCGTGCACTTACGGGTTTTTTACATGTATGCATTTAGCGTAACACTTGGAATGAGAATAAAGCCTAAAAAATTATTTTTGAATGGTCCACTCTAATATTTTTTATTTTAATTATAACTTATTTTACTTTATTATACTTCAAATATCTCTAGTTCTAATTATAACTAATTCCACAATTTTCATTTATATTTTTATGTACATTGAAATGGGTGAATAAAACGGGACCATATCAATGGGACATTTCCAACCGTGCCAAAGATTTGTCCATGGGCCCAGATTTTATGTATCCCTTCGCTGCAACATAACAAGTTAACAACCAGTCAAAGACAACTTCTGAATCAGATGCAATCCTTGTTAGAATGTCGGTAATTCCAGTCATATTGGAATCTACTACACATGCACTGAGCCAGATGCCATATGTAAATCGGTCATAACAAATGCCCTTTTCATCCATTTCTTGCACAAGGGAATTGATCTTTTCATGATTCCCACTCTTATAATTCAAATTAAACAAAACATTATAAGGCAATGCAGCCCTATTAAATCCCAAATCCTTCATCTGCTGCACCATGGCCTCTGCATTCTCCACCTGCTTTGCATATGCATAGCAGTTGAGGAGAGCACCATAAACCTCAGTGACTTTCAATTGTATTGGAATGTTGTTAAAATAATTCTCAGCTTATTCTGGCCCTGAACTTTTGAAATCAGGTCCAGCTGATTCACAACATCAAAGTATGTATCTGGATAGTATATTTTGTCAGACCTCCACAAAAATATGTGCGAACCAGAAAAGTCAGCAGCTGAAATGCCGAGTCATTCAGGTCCTGTTCATGTGATCATACAGAATCAATCATATGATAAGGCAAGAAACATCCAAAAGATCAAGACGTTTATCGTAAATGGCTCAAATCATTCTTCATAACAGGGTACAACACAAGTCAATAGCTCTTTGTGTCTTCGTAGGCAAGTTAGATGATATGGCTGTAACATGGCATTAGTACCAGGCAAGACAAATGTTTAACCATAAAAAACTCGAAAAGTAACTAAGGGAGAATGCTGACCCCAGGAGAAACTAAAAATATGCACGACCAGGGAGATAGGCATGTAGCAGACACCAGCAAATGTAAAAAATAATTCCCAATTACCAAAAAGAACATGGCCTATGAAAGCTTGTCTAGTCCACTCGATAATTGGATGATTAAACATGCAAGAGATCCACCAAAACTAGAAGCGGAGCTCAAAAGTAGCATTACACCAGAAATCACAACGGAATTCAAAACCCATCATGACCACTTTCTCAGAATCACTTTCCAAGCAAAACCATCCGTACATCGAAGAGAAGAGTTATTCAAAAACTCCTCTAATCAAACACTTAGATGGAAAACAATACAGGCAGCATAACCGTTTGTCCATCTCAATAAAAGTTCAATTGTATAAGTAGCATTAACAATTTGACCAAAAAAAAAAAAAACAAATAAAAAACAAACAAGCCGAAAAAAAAACAAACAAAAACAGAAGACTTTTAGGCTTATCAAAGCCAGTTGTTGTATGATTGTACATAGCTCGGTTCGTATAAAACAGCTTCAAACTTCAAGTAATTAAAATTTGGGATGTAGTTCGAAGTTCAACAAGTACTCAACCGGGGTTCTGGTCAAGTATAAACATATTCTCAACCTTTAGCCAACCACCTTCTCCCAATGCAAAAATTCATAAACTTATTGGCTAAGTTTCACCATGGGAGCAGAGCTATAGGTTACGCCCCGCTCATTTGGTTCTCAAAAATCCAAATGTTGTTACTCATGGCTCTAAGATCCTCTGTATATACTACTCACCCAAAAAGATTGAGGAAGATCCTAGAATGTGGTGGACATTTCTAGAGTGATTAAGAGAGGTTTTGACCATGCTAGACGATTCTAATTGGTGCTATTAAGTCCTAGAAAACTCTAGACAAGACTGGATAGTGCCAGATGGGTTAAACAGTCTTAGAAACTCTTAGAATGACTTAGAAGAACCAAGATGATGGGAGAATCTCTTAGAAAGATCTAGACCATGTTTTGTTATAGAATTTTTTATGTAAATATCTTTGTAGATATTATAACTTTAGTTGAGAAAAATCTAGACTATTTGTAAGATTATGCCATTTGGCACGATCTTAACTCTTAGTTGATTTAGGCTTTGTCTATGTAAAGGACCTCTTGGGTTCATTTGTACACAACTCCCATTTGTGAGAATTGTAAGCATTCTAAGAGAAATACAAACCTTTCATTCACTTAAACTTTCTAACCCTTGCCACTTTGTCTCAAAAACTTACTCTAAGTTTCTTTCTTGAGTAGTAGTAGGCTGACTTAATGCGATAGACTGTGCTAAGTGTCCCACGATTGTCTAGATTGAGGCTAGGATCGTGCCATATAGGTGTCATATAGGTAGCAATAAAATCAGGCAAGAAATCCCAAAAGAAACCAAAACCCATCACAAATAATTTGTCAGAACCACTTTCAAAGCACTATTATCACTACATAGAACAGAAAAATTATTCAAAAGCCTCAATCAAACACTCACATGGGGTGGAAACAAAGGTAACATAACCATCTCCATCCAGCTCAAATTTTTAGGCTTTCTCATAGAACCAGTTGCTTGTGTTAATTGTACATAGCTTAATCGTCAGGTTCACCACAAAGGGCAGTAAAGAATGTAAAAATCTAAACTTTCCCACACTTTCCAGGCAACCAAACACGCACAATACAAAGCGAAGAACGATACACAAAAAGCTAGTGTACCTCAAGAGCTTGGTTTAAGCGTTTTTTAATATCTCAAATCGTTGATGATGAGAAGCACGTCAAATCTGTTGACCCTTTGACCTTTTTCGATCCAGTGATCCATAACCAGAACAATGGAGCCTGAAGGTAGAGTCGGCGACATCTGACGGTACAAAGACCTCATTTTACGGTCCCAGAAACAGTCCTGAATTGTGGTCGTGGAGCAGAGCGCAACGCCTGAAACGTTTCGAGTACTGAAACGGGGGTAACATCTCAGTACGGAGGAGTTTAGATGAGAGAGCTTCATTGTTATCTCAACACCGACGCGAGAGAGAGAGAGAGAGAGAGAGAGAGAGAGAGAGAAGAGAGAGACCATAACTAGTTTCTCTGCTTCCCAGAGTAAGAAAGGCTATCCAAATAAGCGTTCTGTTCTGGATTAACTAGCATAATCATGGTAACTCAATATATTAAAGTATATTTGGACAATTATATAATTAATTGTGCATGTACTGCATATGAGCCATAGTGAAATAAACATAGCTAATTAACTAGCTTGATACGAGACATTTACGCCTAATATTTGTTTTTGAAACTTGTTTTCATAAATACATTTTTTTAATTTTTGTTTCAAAAATACCTGTTTTTATGGTCTATATTTCATATACAAAATATGAGTGACCTACGTATCAATGTAAATTTTATTTATGAGATACATATTTCATATATAAAATATTAAAGGTATATATTTACTATAATTTATATTTTTAATTATAAATTTGACTTATGGTATATATTTTAAAATGTGTACTAATTTTTAGTGTAATTTTTATTCATGAAATAGAGAATGCAGTATACATTTTATGTGTAAAATAGTGGTAGTCTATATTTCTCTAAAAATAGGTATAAAAATGAGTATTTATGAAATAAAAACAAAAACGAGTATTATGAAAATATGGTTTGAAAACGGATATTTATGAAGTTTTCCCAGGCTTGATATCCCATGAATTCCATCTCTTTGCTAACTTTGATCAGCCCATTAGGCGACACACCTAATAAGGCCCATGAAGCCCCTTTGTGCTATTAAAGAGGGCATGGCATGAAACCAGAGGCTACTAGAGTTTGTATGTATTGTTGTGGAGAGAACGCCAAGGCAAAGAGACGGGAGTCGTGATCAACCTCTAGCACACTAGGCTTGTTGATCTTGTAGGCTATTCTTTAAGATGTTGAAGCTAAAAACTCTATGTGAAGCCTAGGGAAATTTCTAAACTCTATTCTATTGATATACCTCAAATTAAATGAAAATATGTTTATCTTGATTTGATATATTCTTGATTGATTTGTATTAATAAATTTGAGCTCATCATGTTTCATTAAAATCAACAATATATGCAAATCTATATTAAGCACTGAATTTTGGGAAAAGATTTATATTAAGTAGTGATTTTGGGAAAAGAAAAAATAAGACTAAATGCCAAATAATTGAAACACTCGATATGAATAATGCAATTTTTCTACAAAAACATCTGGATTAAAAAGTGGAATGAACCCAAAGATGCCAAGAAAACCACGCATATGGGAAATTTGATCATCTCTAAAATAGAATAACAAACAAAATGCAAATCTTGACATCTTACTCCCAACTAATAATGCTGTTTGAAATGATATTTTTGAATTTTTAATTATTTAATAATTAATTTCTTAATTGATTGAAGTGTACTTATTTCGAGTATTAAAAAGTGTGAAATTTTGAGTCACGCTAGAGGGCAGCATGCAAAAGTCCAATTTGAGAATTTTTATTAAATATGCTTTAAATGAGAATTATTTACAAATATATGACTCATTCATTAATTGTTCAAAAAATGGCTTTCTGATCAAAATACCCATAAAACATAATTTTATCTATTTGGTTTTGAAAAAAAAATCAGAATAATAAAAAAAAAATAACTCTCTCTCTTTCACACACACAGAGTCGAACTTCGAGTTTTCTTTCATGAACGATAAAGAAATTTTTGTATTTAAATATTATAATCATAATTTAAAATCATTTATATCTGAGTTTCAAAATATTTTGTAATAAATTTTACATTAAAAATTAAATTTAGACCAATTTATAAAAAATTTCTAAAAATTTAGAATAGTTACTCCAACAAATATCAAAAATTTCGATATAATTTTGTTGCTAATTAAATGAAATTCAATATAATTTCAATGAAATATAATTTTATAAAAGAATCTAATAAAATTCGATGACTTTAGATGATAATTCGATATCATTTTAATGAAATATATTTTTATAATAAAATTCAATAATAATTCAATACTATTTCAGTAATCATATTCAATTTTTCAGATTTTATTATAAAAACATACTTTATTGAAATAATATTTCACAAAAAAATTTCAATATTCATCTAGACAATTAGTCCAAATTTCCCAAAATTCATAAAAATTTATTCAAATTTATTTTTAATACAAAATCAATCACAAAACATCTCAAAATTCAAATATCAACTATTTTAAATTATACCCATTATATTTCTCTAAGCTTTGTTTGTTAAAAAAATTATTTAATTAAGAGAATATTAAAAATTAAAAGAAAGCATAAAAGAAAAGAGAAGGAATAACGAGAAAAAATGAAACAAGAAATTAAGCCTAAATTTTGAGAATAATGAAGTCTTTTAAGAGGATTTAGTCATATTTTTTGGAATTTTATTGGGTAATCATAATGTTGTAAATAGGGCTCGTTCCAAGCATGTTTTATGAAGTTTCTCTCACATTTTAAAAATCAATGAAAGCTCATCTAGGTATAGGAAGTTGCAATATCACTTGCATAGCATAAAAGGAACAACTACTCGGGTTGCTAAAGGCAAAAATTTTCCACCGTCGAGAATTTAAAACATTCCACACATAAATTTCACCATAACAGATTAAAGTCTGCCATACTAACAAGCACCAAACATAAACTAAACTGACATGGACTGATCACGGCCTCCCTTCAATTCACTAACACAAAAGTCTGTATTCGAGTAAACAAAACTGAGAATAAAAGGTAGGAAGCAACAATATGGGGAAAGAACCCCATCAACGCAACCTCCTAGCTTCTCTCTCGGACTCAAGCAGGGTGAGAATGTCACCTTCCCTGACTGGTCCCTTGACATTCCTCATGATGAACCGGTTCTGGTCATCAAGAAACTTGACTCTCACTTGAGTCACCTGTCCTCTTGAGCCAGTTCGGCCCATGACTTTCACCACCACAGCATGCTTCACCTGGGAATCCATTCTGCATCAGAAAATAGAAGAGAATAATTAGAAAATAAAACCTTCTAGTTGTTTTAAGTAAATACAGGACAAAAAATAGAGAGCCAAACTAAAACTATTCATTAGACTGCCAGTTCCTAATCAAGGAAAGATGGTTTCTGCGACACATGAATTGATAGCTGCTCATGCAAAGCGAAAAACATATAGCTATACATAATCATTCAAAAGGGTTTCTATGAATCACTATCCACATTTACCACTTAAGAGTTCAAACAGCGCCGTCAGATCCTAATTGTAATCAAGAAAAGATAGCAGAAAATGAACAAAATACAGCTACTAAATATCAATGTACTCATTCAGAGAGAAACATACATGCATTACAATTCTTTTCCTCCAAAAGTTCCAGGTTCCAAACTGAGCCAATATGAACACAACCACAAAATAGAGTTTCTATGACATAATCAGTTGTAGAAAGACAGATAAAGAAAAACCCAAAAAGAAAATAAATAAAAAAAGTACCTGTTAGAGTTTCAATGAGAAATACAGTTCTCATGGTCATAGAAATATAACCAAGATACAAAAAGTCATTAGAGTTCTATGGTCAGATCTCAGAAAACATAAAACACAAAACCCTAGCTGCCCAAACCAATCCCGATCAGGGTTATTAACCCCACGCTTTTATACTGGGTAAAAATATCCACAGATTTTTCATAACTTATAAAAAAATTGCACAACGAAGAATGATAAACACAGATACATAACTACTCAAAAGAGAGTGAAACATAGTGACCTAGATCAATTACATTCTCAACAACCAAACACAAAACAAAAAGATGCATATAAATTAAAATTCCTCCAAACCCAGAAAACAAAAAATAACCTGCAATAAAATTAGGCTTAAGGTGGGGAAAAAATCATTACTGACATGCAATTTTCCTTATGTTTCTCGGCTACCAAACAAGTTTATAAAACTCAAAACCAATGCCCAAATATTCAAATCAAGCGACTTTGATACCTGGTCGATAATTTGAGGTCTCCTAGGGCTTCGAGGCGGCGACGAGGCTCTCTGGGCGAAACTACGGAAGAGGACGAAGCCGGATTGAGAGTATTTATAGCTTCTAAGAGTAGGGTTTGTTTGTGATCTGCTGCGGCGTGTATCATGATGGCCCGGTGGAGTATCCAATTGTTATCTGACGTGTATATGCAATCCGTGAATCGCAATAGCGTTCTTTCTTTTTCTTTTACTTTTTTTTTTCTTTGGGTCATTGGCGTGTTTGTCCCTTTACTTTTCCTGTTTTGACACTAGGTCCCTTAAATTAAAATTTTGACCAAACATTGGATTTAAATTAGGGGAATCACAAATATGCCCCTCAACATTCCCGTCTCTCACTTTCTGCTGTAAACTTAAATAATTCTTGTCACATTTGCTTCACTATTCACATGGCAATCAATTGGAGGTATCGTTGCAGTATTTTGGATTTTGAATTGTAGTTTAGCTAACTGTTGGTGCTGTTCTTACCAGCCGTCCACGTGTCTCTGAACTTCTGACGAAGTATCCACCCACTATCCATATATCCTTGCTATCTCGGAATGTCTTTAGCTTCGGGCTGAGACAGAGAGGCGGGGGTGGCCACCTGCAAAGACTATTCGATGCTTAAGTCAGTAATTTATCCCTGATATTGAACAGCAAGGATTTTGTTTTTCTCTGTAAACATTTTTTGTATATTGTATTGTCTCTTGTATATCACTTTATGGAGGAAACAAGGCTTATATGTATAATCCTAGAACTGGGAACTTTCTGGCTCTCGATCCCGGGATCGAGTACTTTTTTCCATTACGACTTACTCCATAAATCATGGGTCATGATTACTGTGATCTCCCTTGCATCGTCGCGGCATGTTTTCCGCCGTCCCCTACGACTCTAACCTATCGGGGATGAGATTTTGACAAGCCGCCGCTCTGTCAGGACGAGTTGCCCAATGCGCGCACCTACCCAGGATTGCATTAAATGCTCTGCCTGAGTCTGGAGCGGTGAGCTGTTTCCCACGATATTCTGGCAGAAGACCCTTGAGACTCTCGACCCCCAGCTGTCGAGGTAAGAATCGGACTGGGCCGAATCCATCCAGGAACTGGGATGGGTTCAACCCTGGCCTCGGACAGCCCATGGGTCTATGCGGTATCACATGCGACTCGTGTGGCCTTTAATCAGTCACTTTGGATATGTGTTGGATGGTGTGTCCCGCTTGTGACCTATTTTACTACTTAATCGTCTACGTGGTGTATGTTTTTGGAACGGGTCCCACAACTGCACCCATTTTCCTATTTGATGGATTCGTACCCATCAAGTGGGAAAATTGTTTCTCTGGTCCTCTAATTCGAGGGATACACTTAGCTCCCCCACCGTCACTCCTCCCCAATTGCCGATGTTGGGGCACGCCATCCCGTGTCATAATTTTTTCAAATTTTTGAAATTCTAATGCCTCCGTCTTCCTTGCCCTGCTCTTCTCCAAGAAAAACTCTTCGGCTCTCCCTCTATAAAAGCCTCATTTACCCTCATTTCTTACTTTATCAAAATCTCCAAGTATTCCAGCTTTCTCAAATCTTAGGGTTTCCGCATCTCCTTTTTTCTAGAACCTTTCGTCTTCTTCAACTGCACCTAACACGATGGCCCTGAATTTGAGTTAGAAACTCCGCCCCGTTGCAGATTCCGAATTAGGGTCATTGAGGAGGCAGCTCTGCTTCCTCAGCGGAATCACTTTGGAGAGGGTCGATGGCCTGGCAGACTGGTACCTTTACCCCTCTGCTCCGGAAGGCTCCATCATCTTGGGGAGGAGGCATCTGGAGTGGTTGCGGTTTCCTCTTCCTCCCTTGGTCCACCAGTTCTTTAGTCTTACGGGGATTTATCTGTTGCAGCTCAATGCTAATGGAATCATGATCCTGATGGGGATTTCTGCCTTGTCCGTCCTCCTCAACACGCATATTGACCTGGAAGTAGTTTTCTATGCCTATGAGCTTATCCTCATCCCCAAAAAGTGCTCTTACCCCACTTTCTATCTCCAGCCGCTCCTGGGGCACCACATCTTCTGGGGCTTGCCGAGGTCGGACAAGCAGTGGGACTCTTATTCCAGAATATACGACGTCGAAGGGGTGTGGTGCTCTCCTTGGGTGAACGGAGAGTGTTTTCAAATCCACTCATTCTTTCTGCAAAGTAAGTATTGGGTCGTGAATTTTGGGTCCGTGCATATTTCGTCCGTTTTTACTCGTGACGTTTTGCCTTATGTAGCCTCTGCGAAGGAAAGCAAATTCGAGCCTTGGCTGTTGGCGGGTAGGCTCCAGGAGCTGGATGGAATCATCCTCATCGGGTCGTCTGGGGATTGCTGACACATCCAGGCTGTCCTGAATCCCCAGGTGATGAATATGATGCTAAGGATGGTCTCATATCTCCTCTTCCCACTAGACATGTGGGTCATCACCAAGCACCTTCGGAGCCAGCTTGACGCCTCTGCCCTGAACCAGTTCCGCCGAGATGAGCAGGGTCGCATTGCCATGGTGGGCTGTCAGATCACGGCCTCGAGCCAGTTGGCGGATCCCAATGACTTGGTGGCGCTGACTAGCCATAAGCTCGAAGAGGCGGTGAAGCTCGTGGCCGAGGAGTGTGCCAGGCTCCGTAAGGAGGAAAATGCTGCCCTTAAGAGGGCTAAGGGTGAGTTCATTTTTATATCTTGGGGCTCCGTCGGTCAGGTCATGCTGCGTTTTAACCATGTTGCTTGCTCTTTGTAGGTTTGGACACAGGCCCTTTGGCAGACCCCTCCCTGGTCAAGGGGAAGACCGCTGTGCACAAGGCTCGTACCAAGGTCCCTGCTGGTCAGCGTTCTGTGGTGTCCTCGAAGGACGAGGCCTCGGGAGTTGTCATCCCAAGAATAGGCTTAGACGATGACCTGGAAGGTCTGTTCGTGACCGAGGATGAAATGCGGGTAGTGCCAACTCCCGAAATAGGCAGGCTCGTGGTCTGGGAGATGCCAGCCATAAAGGTTATGCATGGCAAAGGGGCACCTCGAGCCTGCCCAGTGAGCCTTCTGCGCCGTCCTCTTCTGCCCCCAGCTCTGGCTCGAAGGCAGAAGCGGGGTCCGGTACCACCTACTCCAGTGGAGAGATTGTTGACCTCCACGGAGGGACTCTGAGATTGAAGGCTTGGCTGTCTTCCCCTCCCCCAGTCTCCATGAAGCGAGATCGCGAACCCGATTCATCCAAGGGAGAGGGGAGCCCGGCAGGGAAGAGAGGTAGAACCGCCCCTGCTTCCGACAGCAACGATGACGGGGCTACTTTGACTCTTATGAGGATGAGGAGATCCATACAAGGTGGCGTGTCTAAGGATGCTGGTCAAGACAAGACCAAAAAATCATACCAGGGCATTCCTTCGGCGGAGGTAGCGGCCAAAGCTACTGACGTAGTAGCAGTCGTTGTAGCTTCTTTTATCGAGGGTACACCCGGCGATGCCTCAATCTCCTCTGCCACCACCTTTGCCATTTTGGGGGCGTCGAAAGAAGTCGCTGGAGTGCATCCGGTGAGGGGTGAAGGTGCCATCACGGTCGGCGTGGTGGAATCGCGTTCCTCAGACGCGAACAACGCCTAGGGAGAGGGCACGGCTACGGAGCCCGAGCTAGAGGTGCTCTCCCCGGAGAATGTAGAGCTTGTAGCCAGCCGCAGCATCGCACAAATTTGTTTTGTCTTACTGTAAGCAACAGATTCTTAGTGTCCTCTCTGACCACTAACTCCTCTTTCTCCCGCTTTACAGCTAGATGCCGTCTAGTCCTTCTACTCCTCTCATGTTAGTGAGCTGACCGGGCAGCTGAATGCCCGAGCCATGATGGCCGAGCGGAGCAAGGCTACCCTTACCACGTTGAGGGCAGATTTCGACTTGTACCGGAGCCTGGACGAGGCTAGGGTCAGCAGCGCGGTGGCCCACGCTTTGAGGATCGAAAGGGCCAGGTGCGAGGAGCTAGTCGCCGCATTGGCCAAGGCAGAGACTACCAGGTTAGTCCAAACCGAGGCTGCCAGGCTGAGCTCGAGGCAAGGAGCAGAAACTGCGGAATGCGGGGGTGGAGATAGGTCTGGCTTTCATCACTCGTGACAGAACCGTCGACGAGGCTAAGGAAGCGAGGAAAGCCGAGGTGAAAACCAAACTTGAGGCCTATTCTTTGTAGCGTAGACTCGACCGGTCCAACAAGGTAATCCGACATCTCTATTCGGATCACAAAAAATTGATGGAGGCTCATGTCGAGTTGGCTCACAAACGTGGCGAAGATCTCGCCGATATTAACAATATTTTGATCGACTTATCGCAGCGGCAAGCAGAGCTGAGATTAGCTGCGCTGAGGGATAGACTGGCAGATGCAGAGAAGCTGAAGACAAGGTACAAGAGGCTTTCTGTGAAGAGCTACAGGTCTGGCTGGGATAACATGGAGTTCGAAGGCCACGTAGAGATGGTAACGTCAGACCAATTCGATGAGCAGAAAGGTGTCGAGAGAGACCATTATTCCGTCAGGTACTACATACAACAGTTAGGGGACGAGATTAATATCGTGTACCCTGCTGATGTGTTGAAGATGCTCAACGAAGATAAAGATGGGCCCTCTACATCTGCTTTTGTTGCCAATGAGACTGCCCTTGCTCCGAGTCTGCCAGAACAAGCTACGGAGGTCTCTAGGGATCAGCCTGGCAAGGGCGCCTTGACGGGCGGAGGGTCAAGCACGGTCGTCTTGTCCAGCAACTATTCCGATTCCGCTGTGGCTGGCTCAAGCTTCAAAGCCAACATCGCTTCCCTCCCCGGAGGTAACTAGGGACTCTCCCCTTTATGTACCTTTGTAAAGTGCTGACCACTCTGTGTAGAGCTGATCCATGTTGCAAGCAACTGTTTAAATAATAAAACAGCTTATTCTTCTCACATTTATTCTATGTGATCTATTATATACATTATTATATTATTTTTGTTGCTTGCATCCGTGGTCAGGGTCAGGCATCGTATACGATACCATTCCTTTGTCGGCGGTTTGCCCGGCCTCTGGGTCTGGCCCAATCGTATATGATGCGGAGTTACTAGCGAATTCCCCTTACGCTGCAACTGACGAGGTCAACTTCGGAGATTGGGATGTGGGTTCCGGCTCACCTGACTTTGAGGATGTGTAACTTCCGTTATGACTCATGTTAGCAGATTATGATCCGCGCGTATGGCTGGACTTCTCCAACCCTAAATGGGAATGCGCCAAGAACCAGCTCCAAGAATTGGTCGACAACTGTTTAGACCTGTCGCTTCAGAGGAGGAAGCCTGGGCTTGGCTCTTTTCGGGAGCGAACAGGACGTTACCACTCCGACGTGTCCTTGCGAGTCCACCCGAGACCTGCTTCTTACAAATAGAGATACCGGGTCTGCGTCTGTGTCGACCAAGCATCTTGTAATATAAGCAATAATAAACAGAACTTGGTTGTAATTTCTGCTTTCGCGCTTAGTCTTGCTCGGACCTACTTCCAATGGGTAGATCTTAGTTCCATTTACTTCCTGCCTGCGCTTAGCTAAGGCGCTCTCTGGGGAGGGTCTGCTTCCAACGGGTAGACCCTGTCCCCTTTTTCCTTTTGCCCACACTTAGCTTAAGTGCTCTCTAGGGAGGGTCTACTTTCAATGGGTAGACCCTGGTCCCATTTGCCTTTTGCCTGTGCGTAGCTAAGGTGCCCCCTGAGGTCTTCGACAAGCGATGTGATCCCTGTGGCATAATTCTTGGCGAGGTCAGCTGGCAAATGTTTTATTGCGCTGCTCAATCCCCTCCGCATGTTTTCTCGGGCCATCGGCAATTATTTTATTGAGTTTGCCGTTATAATGGGATTCGAATTGCTTAAGATTAAATATTGTAGTGAGAGAGTCATAGCTAAATGTAGAGCTTCTGGTTGTCTATGGCGTATCCATACTTCTCCATCTCCAGATGGCATAACCTTTATGGTGAAAAGTTACAACAACTATCACACATGTCAAGTGGTAATGTCGAACAAATCTGCTACAGCTACATGGATCACAAAAGCTTTAGAGGCTGATTTCAAAGTAGACCCGTATCTGAGTTTGCAAGCCATGAGAACATTACTTAAGAATTGGTTTGGATTAGAGGTGGAGAAAATAAAACTGTACAGGGCAAGAAATAAGGCAAGAGGGGAAGCAAAAGAAGATCATGTTGCGTCATATGCTAAACTAAGAAACTATTACCATATGGTGTTGTTAACAAATCCAGGAACCACTGCAATTATTCAGAGCCTTATTCAACCAGAACCTATTCCTATGGAACCTGATTCTATCCATGGTGACCTAGGACCCATCCCTATTGAACCAATACCCATCCCTAGGTTTCAGCGATGTTTTATATGTTTGGAAGGTGCAGTAGCTGGTTTTCTCAATAGATGTAGGCCTTTTATAGGGTTGGATGGTTGCCATCTTAAGGGACCATATAGAGGAATTATGCTTGCTGTAGTGAGTGTTGATGCAAATCTAGGATTTTATCCACTTGCATATGCTATAGTTGAACAAGAAAGCACAACAAGTTGGATGTAATTTCTGGAGCATTTGGTTGAATCTGCAGGCCGAGACATGCATGCCAAAATCTTCAAAAGGTTTTTTTTTTTAATTTTTAATTTATTAATTTTGTTTATTTTTTTTCACTTGCAGCTATTATTTTACTTATTTCTTTTATTTCAGATATTATTCATAATCTACTTTTTGTAAGGTCTTATTGAAGTTGTACATTCTAGAGTACCAACTGCCTTACATCAATATTGTTGCTTCCATATTCTCAAGAACTTTGAGAAGAAATACCCTGGAATAGGATTGAAAAATCTATTTTGGGAAGCAGCTGAGACTGCAAATTTTGAACNACAACTATCACACATGTCAAGTGGTAATGTCGAACAAATCTGCTACAGCTACATGGATCACAAAAGCTTTAGAGGCTGATTTCAAAGTAGACCCGTATCTGAGTTTGCAAGCCATGAGAACATTACTTAAGAATTGGTTTGGATTAGAGGTGGAGAAAATAAAACTGTACAGGGCAAGAAATAAGGCAAGAGGGGAAGCAAAAGAAGATCATGTTGCGTCATATGCTAAACTAAGAAACTATTACCATATGGTGTTGTTAACAAATCCAGGAACCACTGCAATTATTCAGAGCCTTATTCAACCAGAACCTATTCCTATGGAACCTGATTCTATCCATGGTGACCTAGGACCCATCCCTATTGAACCAATACCCATCCCTAGGTTTCAGCGATGTTTTATATGTTTGGAAGGTGCAGTAGCTGGTTTTCTCAATAGATGTAGGCCTTTTATAGGGTTGGATGGTTGCCATCTTAAGGGACCATATAGAGGAATTATGCTTGCTGTAGTGAGTGTTGATGCAAATCTAGGATTTTATCCACTTGCATATGCTATAGTTGAACAAGAAAGCACAACAAGTTGGATGTAATTTCTGGAGCATTTGGTTGAATCTGCAGGCCGAGACATGCATGCCAAAATCTTCAAAAGGTTTTTTTTTTTAATTTTTAATTTATTAATTTTGTTTATTTTTTTTCACTTGCAGCTATTATTTTACTTATTTCTTTTATTTCAGATATTATTCATAATCTACTTTTTGTAAGGTCTTATTGAAGTTGTACATTCTAGAGTACCAACTGCCTTACATCAATATTGTTGCTTCCATATTCTCAAGAACTTTGAGAAGAAATACCCTGGAATAGGATTGAAAAATCTATTTTGGGAAGCAGCTGAGACTGCAAATTTTGAACATTTCGTTCGAGTGATAGATATGATGAAAGCTATGAATGGTGAGGCATATAAGTGGTTATTACAAATACTAACCAAACATTGGGCTAGGCATGCACATGACACGAGAGTTAAGGTTGAACACTTAACTAATAACTTTTGTGAGTCATTTAACAGCTGGCTAGATAAGTTGTATTTTAGACCTCCAATGGTTTTACTAGAAGGATTAAGAATGAAGATTATGTCGTGTTTATATTCTAGAGCCACTACTGCAGCAAGGTGGGACCAAGTACTCACTCCTAGCGTTAGAGTGAACAAATTGTTGAACCAAGCCCGAAGTGCTAGAGTCTATCGTACATGTGATTATGAATTTCAGGTACTTTAGTATATTTTTTATCAATTTTTTTCAGTATCAGCCAATATTGACCATTGTGCTGGCACATTTAGTAATACTCTATATAAGTTGCAATTTTATAACTTATTTGGTATGATAAAATTTTGTTTATATGTTGTTCACATAGGTCGACTATGATGAGAGGCGTGTTAAAGTTAGTTTGAACGATAGATCTTGTGACTGTGGTTAGTAGGAAGTGAGAGGAATTCCTTGTGTCCATGCAATGGCAGTAATCAATTCCATTCGAGGACAAGCTGTAGACTTTTGTGATCCTTACTTTCACACGGAGACCTAGAGGAAATGTTATTCTGGAGCAATTCATGCTATTCCATACGAGGGTTTGTGGCCTTAATTCGATGATGATCAACTTTTGGCTCCTCCTAAACTAGTAAGGCCTCCAGTAGGCCAAAAAAGCATCGAAGGAGAGATAGAGATGAAGCTAGACCAGTAATATGCAGGTATGCAACAATGAATTGTGGTCAATGTGGAATTTATGGTCATAATGCGCGTTCATGCCAAGGACCCTCTACTAGGAGCAATGTAGGAAGAAAGGCTAAAGGAAAGAGGCCAGCATCAACTATTGTAGATTAACCTGCTCAACCTGCAAAAGTTCAACTTCGAGCTACTCAAAACAAATGTAGAAATGCTAGTGCTCCGAGGCCTGCGGCTACTCACCATGCTACAATGACAAATATTGTAGCTGCTTATTATGCTAGTATTTCAGGGCCTACAACTGCACACAATGGTGATGGAGGATAACTTGAAAGCTCAACTCAGACTTTGGCAAGTCAGCTAACTCAAGATGTTTCTGAGTTTGCTGCATTTTAAATTGAAGTATATAATTAAGACTTATATTAATATATTATATGGCCACTAGTTTTGAAACTGTTAAAGTCTGCGAAGGCCAAAGTGCAATTTTCTGCAAGTCGTATGATAGGTGTAGTAACTTCTTTTGGAATTGTTAAGGCCAAAGTGACATGTTATAGGTTTTAAAGTGGGTATGGTAACCACTTTTTTTGGAACTATTAAGGTCTGTTAAGACCAAAGTACCACAGCCTACAGGGGAGCAAGTATCAAATATATGTACTTGGATCTTTTTAAAAATGAATGGAAAATCTATTTGGTGGCTATTCCTTTTTGTTTGTCACTATATTAGGTGGATCCATATTTTAAAATTTTTTTCTTTTTATTTCTTAGGATAATAAATACAAGTTGATATTTGTATTTGCAAGTTTGCTACAATCCAAATAGGATATTTTCCTTATTTTTGGCTTGCAATGATGCAGGTCCAACCTTTTTAATCTATGTATGCTAACTTAACTCATATTGAGTATGCATGTGCATGCTTTCAAATGCATATGCAACCTTTCGAAAATCAATAAATATACAACCTTGACAAAATACATCTACAACCGTGCCAAAATGCAAGTAGAATTATTTGTCCTATTTTTTGCTTGCCAAAATGCAGGTCTATGCTTTTCAATGTATATGCTAACTCAATTCACTTTCTTTTGATCAGAATTTGCAAACTTATTAAAAACAAACCATGAGAGAGAGAAGATTCCAAAATATTTAATTTAAAGTTGCATATAACTGGTTCTACATACTACTGTTTTGCTATAAGTACTATTCAACAACAGTTGATTTCTTACTCTTTCTTACAACATTTATAGATAGCATATAACTTTTATATTATCTCCACTCACTTAATCCATATCACAATTACTAATAGGATCATAACAAAAACTACAACGTTAAACATAGAAGATATTCCTTCCACTCTTGAAACTATCGACTTCAGATCATTTTCAAAATGTTTTTTATGTTCATTGCTCATAAACCTAATAGCTTTATTGTCATGGCTAGCATTTTCACCTCCATCTTCAGGTTCCCAAAATTCATAGTATCCACTATTGGAATAATGTCCTATAAAGTAGTTTATTATTTAGACATTATAAACAATATTTATTAGATTATTTAGTATCTATTTTTATTAATAAATTCTTTGTTATGAATTTCTATTTCTTTTATATCCCATTGATATACATGTGATGTGTATGTTTATCTTATGCAAACATCTAAAAGATTCTAAGACATGAAATGAGTAATAAAGAATTATTCATATGATGAGTTCATATATGAGAGACATTATATTCTTTATTTCATTATGTCTAAATTAAATTATTCACATTCTGCATATTGAAGATGGAATACTTTACTATGCCATAGAATGTAGTGTTATCTATTTAATTAATAAAGTCTCTAATTATCGAAGTGAGTCTTCGGATAGAAACACTAGTGTATTATAAGAAAGTTATAACAGCATCGAAAAGGACTTAGTGAATTAGAATTTTGAGGTTAAGTACTGTAACTCAAATTTCTAATTTTACTAATCTAGCACTATTGTAGAAGACCTTAATCCTAATGATTAACGAACTTACTTTTATGTGTTTGGTCTTTTTGGGTTACTAAAGGACTAGTTCCGATTTATGGTTCGAACTCCAGTATCTTGGAAGATAAGGTATATGAAATGTGTAGAACATTTTTCATGATGGACACTATGCATATGATGTCACTTTAATTTTTTTCAAGTATTTGGATAATATAAACCAGGGCCCCGGTATTCACTATGTGAATTTGATTATGTTGGTATGAGCAGATACAAACACCGTAGTCAACTATTATCCATTAGATGAAAAAAGGTAACTCAAAGATAAATATGTACTAGAAGGGTAATACGGTAATTTCACCCTACTAGTATGGCATTGCATTGGGGGTATGTCTACAGATATAGTATATGCTAAATGGATCAAGCTAATTGATTGTTAATAAGCTTCATAGAAAATAAATGACATTTAGTCCAAGAGTTTAATATTGGGCATATAGTGGTGTGCTCTAATATTAATGGACAAGGTCTAATCATAATTAAGAGTTAATTATGATAGTGGGTATATGGTTCATTGGAGCTTGGGCTTTATGGATCTATCTGGTCCCCTATCTAGCTCAAATTAAAGCCCAATAGTCATTTGATTATCAGTTGAGGCCAATAAATCCAATAAGCCCATTAGGGTTTACTAATCTCTCTATATTTAAGAGAAAAGTTCTCTAGCAACAAGATACATGTATTACACATGAAATACTCATTGAGAAGAGAGTGTCACACGAAAACAGAGAGAGAGAAAGAGCAGAGAAAGTCGGCCACTACTAGGGATTCATTTTCCTTGGTGTTTTGGCCATCGCGGAGAAATCGGTTTGAGAATATTGTCTTCTTGTACATCTGCAAATCTCTTTGTTGGGAATCAAGAAGGTGACCACCCACCGGATCAATCAAATGACTTTCGAGAATAGACGGGAAGAGGAGAAGATTGTGGAGCGAATCCAGGTATTATTCTTGTCTAGATCAAGAGTTAATTCATGTTAGACCACGATCTGAAACGTTTTGTAATAAGAAAAATTTTATACGACCAATTTCGCTACGTTTCTTGATTTTACAAAACTATGGTATTCTTGAAAATAATTTTATGAAAATATTTTCTAGAAATTTATTCCAATAAACACCAGCAATTGGTATCAGAGCGTGGTTTTATTGTTGATCTAGCATGTTTTACTCCGGTCTATTCTCTTGTTGATTGATGTTTTTGATTTCCAGAAAGTTTTTGTTTATGTTGGTCTTGTTTATATTATGAGTATGCTCTAATTTGTATGATGGTCAATAGATTCAATGAGTTTGAATGTTTATTTGATTAGATGTTGCTATGAGGAAATGATCATATTTATTTTGATTTTCGTTTTCGGGCATGTTCTTGATTTCTATGTGTTCATATTTTATGTTCTTGATAAAACTATGCATGGAAATGTTTTGATCTTTAATTGTTTTTTGGAGTTTTTATGAAAATTGTTTTTTTTTTCAATTAAAAAAAAAATGAACGAAACGACGGAGCAATGCACGGCTAGGAGCCGTGCGCACTGCCCGCGTGAGCCCCGCGGGTATGACCTGCGTGCAGGCCACACAGGCATGACCATGCACATGGCCACGTGGGCTACCTCCCCGCGCAGGCCGCGCGGGTGCACCCTGTGCATATAGCGTGGGCACGGTCCCGCTGGCCGCACATATGTGATCCGCGCATGGCCTGCGAGTGGGCACGGCCCTGGCCAGTGAGCGGCCTCTTATGCACTGGCCGCGTGGTGGCCTCCCGTGGCTTCGCCACTCAGGGTGCCGCCTTGTACATTTGATGTGCGAGTATTACGCGAGTCTGTTGTCGCTCGGGAGTTGTCTCGAGCGAGGCCACGTAGTGTTATACGAGCCCGTTGGCACTCAGTAGTTGTCCCGAGCGTAGCCGCATACCGGCTTCCCGTTCCGTCGTCAGCTTGTCCCAACACGTTTCGTATTTCCGGCCATAATTTTAATTATTTTCATTTTAAAATTAATTTAATTTATCTATAGTTTTATGAAAACTCGTAAATTAAATTTAAATTCAAATTTTTAAAAATCCTTATTAAATTTGAATTTTCGAAATATAAATTGATAGGATATTTTAATTTGAATTGTGGATATAATTGATATCCATAATATCTTAATTATTATTTGAACAATTAGAGATATTTTAAAATAGAAATTTTTAAAATTAGATATTATGAGATAATATCTTTTTAGTTTAAATTCAAATTTGAATAGATATTTTTAAAACTGATTATATGATAGTTGGTAATCTATTTTTTGAATTTTAATTTTGTTTAAATTCAAATTAGAGATATTGTAGGAGATTTTATTTGTAAAATCTTCTATATTTTAAATTTCAAATTTTGTAAAGATTTGAAATTTAAATTTAAATCAGAATATCTTTTCAAATCTTCAAATTTAAATTTATGGTTGGTAGATATTTAATGAAATTAGACATTGATTTGAATTTTGAATTCAAATCTAGTAGGATAAGATAATGGGAGATATTTAAGGAAGTTAAATTCAAATTAAGAGTTAATTCATGTTAGATCACAATATGAAACGTTTTGTAAAAAGAAAAATTTTATACGACCAATTCCGCTGTGTTTCTTTATTTTACAAAATTATGGTGTTCTTGAAAATAATTTTATGAAAATATTTTCCGGAAATTTATTCCAATAAACACCAGCATCCACAACTATTGTACCATCTATTGTCTCTTGTGCAGCTCTCCGGACATCTAAAAAATAATCTTCCATTGTTCTTCTATGATTCACTAATCTACACTTCTGCTTTTATATTGCAAAGACAATATCTATTACGAAATTGGGGTCCTTTATACACAGATTGTGATGAGCAATGTGATTCTAACTCCATCTATAAAAACAAAACATAAGAAGATCAATTACTTTATGATTTAATAATAATTGCATATAAATATCTTAAGCAAATCTAGAAGTTTTTTTTCCAATGAACACGACTCCTCCAAGGATATCATATTGTTAAAACAGAGGCAAAAATAAATAGAATATAAAAGATCAATTTAACTTATAAAAAGAGTTGATGAAACAAATCTTTTCAAGAGTTTCAATCTGAAAAAAAAATAATGAAACTAGCAAAATAAACTAGAGCTCTAAATAACTAAAGTTCCAATAATTTTAGCTCTAATATTCAGAAATTAACCCATCCCTTCCTTAATATACAACAAAAATTAGGTGCTATTTAATGAGAAACTTATTCAATGGAAAAAATAAATAGGAATTCAAGGACAACTTCTATCGCTCTTCGCTGTTACCTAAGCATTTGGCGGTTGCATTCGCTCTTTGCTCATCTGCTTCGCTTCTCTCTGTCCACTGTTCACTGGCTGTAGGTTATTATTTGCTCTTCACTATGGTCGCCGTTTGCTCCTTGTCGTTCGCTGTTCATGGGTTGTGGCTCAGTGGCCTGTTTTCTTCAGAACAAACAAGAAGCCCAATGTTCTTCCAAATAAAATTGGGTTTTAGGGTAGATTGTTTAATTATAAATGATGATATTAAAAAAACAATGAAGCAAACACGTGTATCAGTTAAACTCACAACCAAACACATTCTACAGGGTATTATTGGAATTTTGTTGAACTAAATTAGTTAATATTGAGGATTGATAAAGAGAAGGTATAAATTTGAAACAGTTATAAAATTGGAAGACTAATGTTGATAATACCTAAAATCGAGGATATAAATTTAGCAAAGAGTCAAAATGCAGGTATAAAATTGATATTAACCCTTTTTTTTTCTCCCATTTATATCTTGCTGTTTCCAGGTTTTTCCTGGTTGATTTCTATAAAAGTAAGTAATTTACTTATTAGTCAGGGTTAATATAGTAATTTTGTACCTTTTTTTTTTTTTTTTTTTGGTGCGGGGGAGAAACGCAAGGCCCCCTTATACGATGGTATTAGAACTACACCTTCTTTTAAGCCCAGTTGCCAAACTCATTTCCAAATCATGCAATTGTGGAGTCCCCTATTAGTAAACATATATATATATATATATATATATATATATTTAATTTAATGGAGTGTCCAAATTTTAGAATTATAGAATTAGTATTCTAATCTCTTTTTTTTTTTTTTTTGCCTAGAAATGATTTCTAATCAATATAAATGAAAAATATCAAATATTAATTTTTTTCTTTATTTATTTCCAATTTTATTATTATTTTTTAAATAAAGAAAATAATAGATCAACAATTCATTTACAAGCTTTTGTCGTCTACCTTTTTTTTTTTTTTTTTTTATGTATATTTCATATTTATTAAAATTAAAATGAAACACATGCATGTTTGAATTTGATTCGAAGTCCCAAATTTTCAATCTTAGAGGCTCGGCCTCCAAACTAAGCAGCTTCTCCTTCGATTTTGAGTTGAAACCCAAGTTTTGCCCCTCCTAAATTTACCAATTTGATTGAGCTTTCCTTCCTTCTCAGTCCTTAGCGATTTCACTTTCGACCAAGACCCAAACATTATCGACACGATACGGGGTTCCAAATCCTATTCTGAAACTACGAATGCCATTGCGCAAATTTACGGTGGAGTTTCGAGACCCAAACCATAAAGGCTTCCGAGTCTCACTTGGAATCTTTGGCGATACCATTGAAGCTGCCAACACCCATGACGACTAAGCCATCTTTAGGCTTCATGGCCTCAAATCTATTCTCTTGAATAACCACTCTTTGTAATCCCGAAATATCCATTGATGAACAAAGATCTCCGACAAAACGACACTACTTTGAAACCCCCGATAATATATTAATCTTGAGTTTAATCTTAAGATGATAGTACTAGTTATTTTTCACTTCTCTTCTTCAAGCTTGGAAATGTACTCAGAGAAAAGCACTGTCAAAGTAGAAAAAGTTAAAATAATAGTTGACAATGGAGTTTATTATTTTTTCTTTTATTGTTATTTTATTTTATGATAATACAGCGCACGTGGAGAGCATATGATGTTATAATGGATGAATTGGGTGGATTTTAGCTAAGGACAAACGGCTTCAACAAGACTGGGAGATTTGGGATTTAAATGGCAAAAGTGCTAAACGTTAAGATTTTTTCAGCAAATTATTCTAATTTTTTAGACAAACAATTGTAATTTTACCATAAAACAAGGGCATCAGTATAATTTCCAAAAAATCTAGCTTTCGCTGATAGAAACAAACCCTAGCTAATCTAAATACTCCCCTCTTGGTTCGTAAACCCTATTTCTGAAAGCTTCGTCGCGCGCGGCCGCCTCACAAATTCGGAGCAGAGTACTTTGCCTCATTTCAGAGATCGCAACAATGGCTGCCCCAGTCGTCGTCCAGGATCAGCACGAAGTGAAGCTTTTCAATCGATGGAGCTTTGAGGATGTCCAGGTTTCCATTCTCTTTCCCCTTTTCTTGTTTCTCTCTCTCTGGGTTTTTTTTTTTAGTTTTGCGAAGTATCTGAAATAGCTTCCTAACATTAAAAATGGGTTCACTTTTGATGAGATTTGGAATGCTAGTTGGATGAGATTTTGATTTTGGGTTTTTAATACATATTTGTCTGCTCTTGTTGGGTCTTTCTCTGTTAATGTTTGTGGTTTTGCTAGCTACTAGTGTTTTTTTTTTCCCCCTTATTTAATGGAAAAAAGCCTTATACATGTGTACTAGTACAGGTGGTTGGTGATTAAGATTGTAGCATTATTGTTTTCTGATCTGAGTATTTGCTTGTGTATGATCTCATTCCTAAGTTGCTTAACGTTTCAATGGTTTTACGGTTGATTCATATATGCCTGTATAAGCTGCGGCATTACGTTTTTTTGGTTTTTGGGGTCATTTAGATGATTCTCTTATGCCTTTCTTCATTTTCAACGATTATTTTTTCGAAGTCCATTTAGGTAAACGACATCTCACTTGTTATTTGCTACTTAAACGGCTTCATAAGTTGTTGTTTGGTTATGCTTTTGAGTTGTATTATCTCGATTGCACAATTTAGCCTTTGTTCATTTTTAACAGTGCCCTTTTTTTTGTTCTTGGTTCCCTGTAGGTGAGCGACATCTCCCTGGCTGATTATATTGGAGTGGTACCAGCGAAGCACGCAACTTATGTTCCTCATACTGCTGGGAGGTACTCTGTCAAAAGGTTCAGGAAGGCCCAGTGCCCAATTGTGGAGAGGCTTACAA
>JXTB01000341.1:123561-167592 GCA_002914805.1 Parasponia andersonii | reverse complement strand
ATTCTTGCTGTTAGGATCATTAAACATGCCATGGAAATCATTCACTTGCTGACTGACTTGAACCCAATTCAAGTTATTGTTGATGCTGTTGTTAATAGGTATTCAAATGTCTATCTACTTATATCGATTGTTTGGATTGCTTCTTGTGTGTCTTAGTCTCTATGGTTGAGTAATTTCTTTGTTGCAAACCAGTGGACCAAGAGAAGATGCCACCCGTATTGGATCTGCTGGTGTGGTTAGGCGTCAAGCCGTTGATATTTCCCCTCTGCGACGTGTTAATCAGGCAATTTATCTCCTTACCACTGGCGCTCGTGAGTCTGCCTTCAGAAACATCAAGACTATTGCTGAATGTTTGGCTGATGAGCTCATTAATGCTGCAAAAGGTTCGTCCAACAGGTAAGTGATGGAGTGCTTTTGGAGTTGTATCCCTGTTAGCAGTACAAGCTCCTTTGATGGTTGTTACTGGCTAGGATATTGTTTATGTTTCTAACTCAATATATTGCCCATTTGTTCACAGCTATGCCATCAAGAAGAAGGACGAGATTGAAAGAGTTGCTAAGGCCAACCGTTGATTTGGGAAAACAGTTTGGAGCACTATGAAGAAGGTTTTGTTTTCTGTCATTCTCATTAATTAAAAAGCGCCTAGTTGTATGCTTGAACATGAACATGAAAGTTTTGTGCTTCCTTATAGTACTAGATTAATGAGTTAACCCTTTTCGGTTCGATTCGTTTGATAATTTATTATCTCCTTTGGATGCCTCGTTGTTGTTTCTTACTTCCATTGGAGTGTTTCTTTGGATTCTTGCTATAGTAAGCCTTGTTGATGTCAAAGCCGAATGTTTCTAATGTGTTATGATGTTCCAAGTCGCTATTGAGAAGTGAAGTAATTAACTGAACAGTCTTTTAGGTAACTAATTTGAGTTTCTGAAAGAGATCCTTCTAATTACTGGAAGATGTTGAAGTAATTTGTAACCGTAGTCAGCGAGATGACCTTAATTTCCATACTCACCATTAGTATTACCTAAAATAGAAAATTAAAGTGTTGTATATTCGATTCGTTTGCGGGTGTATTCACCTCTGTAGGAATCGCTAACGTTCGAAAACCTAAAATGCGAGACAAAATACGGTAGAGCCATGTGTGCACTAACGCCAGACAACATAGAATTCGCGTGGTGGGGTTCACACCTTGGTGTTTAGGACCAGAAATCCGACCTGACCTGCCCGATCTCGCTCGCCATACGCTTTGCCCGACCCGACAAAACCTGACACTTTCGGATATATATTAAAAAAAAAAAGAAAAATAAAATAAAGTAGTTGCATTTAAAGAAAGTATTTAGGAATTTTTATGTTTTTATCTTAAATTTGGCTCATACATTTTAATCTAAAAGTGGGCCAAATTGAATATGAGAAGGGAAAATTGACTTAGAAAGTAATAATTTGGAACAAGATGATGTTAGTAGTTTTTTTTAAAATTTATATTTTTAGTAGTGTTACAAATTATACACGATTAGTCTCATCACAAATTGTGTGATTTTTTACAAAATACTAAAATATTATTAGAAAAATAATTTCTAAAGGGATATTTGTAAAAAAATCGCTTGAAGTTTTGAGATTAAGAATCTAAAAATTAATATTCTAGACCGAATTTTTTTTTTTGACTAAATTTAGGCTGAAAAAGTAATAATATTCTTCATTAAAATTAAATTAATTTATATTATTTATTTTAATTTTGAGAATATTATCATATTTTATTAATTAAAATTATTTAAAAAATTGAACAAAATATTAATTTTTAGAAATTTTTAAGCTCAGATATTATAATTATTTTATAGTCTAAATTTTAGAATTTAAATTTTAAAATATTCTAATCTTAAGATATGTTTTTTTTTAAATTGTCATTTTTCTTTAAAAATCACTCTTAATTAAATTACATTAGTCAAAATTACTACTATTTATTTTAATTTTCCTAAATGGCCCTTAAAATATCATGGGCTTAGTTATTCTTTTCTCCCTTAGGCCCGTAGGCTCCACCACTATTAAACCCAAACCCGAAAAACCTGCCTAAACCCAAACAATGCAAACTTCACTCGATTCGGTTTTCGGTTCACTTTCTTCAAATCCGAACTGGAACAACCTAAAAATCCGCGCGATGTGCACTCGAAAACCTGAAAATCCGACCAATGCCTGTTCCTAAAGTGCTAGGAAATGATATTTTTCGGAATTAACTTTTAAAGTGATAAAACGAGAAATATTTTTTTTAAAAAAATAATTTTTTGAAAGTGGTAGTTGTGAATAAGTTTTTCTAAAAATGATTTTTTCCAAGATTAAGTTTTGAAAGTAGTATTTAAATCAAAACTCAAAATTTGTTATTTTGCTAATCCTATTCTAATAAAAAGTAAAACATCAAACACATGATACGGTTGAATTATAACCCTATCTTATTCAATTCAATGTGTTAAAATAATCAAAATCCTATCCCATCTTATCCTATATGCCAAATGAAACTCAAATGTATAAAATCAAGCAATAAACAATCGAGTAAAAATTTGGAGATCATTTACAGGAAGGCAAAATAGAAGTAAATACATTTTATAAATAAATTGTTTGGTTTGGATATTTGAATGAGTGTATTTAAACAAAAATAATTAGATTGAGAGACATTAGAAGTATAATACTGTAAAATAAATTATAATTAGAATGAAAGATATTAAAATATAATATTTAAATACGAATGTTTCCAAGAAAAAAAAAACCATTCATTGGTTGAAGTGACTAATATGACCTAAAAAATAATAAAATAACCCGCCTAGGGAGAGATTTACACCTATCTATACTTATTTCATTTTTTTTCCCCTCAGGGAAGACAAGGATTTCTAATGGCTAATGTATGCATTACCTAGTGAATATTTCTTTTCTTCATTGTTCCGTGTCTTATATGATTAAGAAACCACGTAAGTCTTCAACAGGTAAGTCTCCCTTTTGGCCTAAAAAACAATAGATCTTTTTACAATTACTAATAGGCCCTCAAGTTTGTTAACAGAGTTTAATTTTTGGGTAAATCGATACAATTTTGCCAATTTAGGGTTTAAAATACCAAAGTCAAATATTTCGGAATAAAGTGTTACACTTAACAAAATTTGGGGACAAGGGATAATTTGTCCTTTTATATATTGGTTGGGTTAGAGAAGGGATATAACCCTCCCAAAGAAAAAAAGAATTTTAATTGATTTTTAAAAATATATTAGTGTATTATTATGTTAGACAAAGTGCAAAAGAAGAAGACCCTAAATCCAATGGAGTCTAAGTGCCGCCGCCCTACTCTCCTGATCTCTCAATTCTCTCATCACCCCCCATCCCCTAGGTCTCTCAACTCCCTCACCGCAGCCCCTTCTCTCGCTGAAAGCCTCCTCGTGGCTCAAGCTCGACCAGGACAGGAAGCCCCAATTCCAAATCCCTGCTCTCAAATTTGTCGTCGTTAGGCATGTTTTTCGACTCAAATGCCTATGTTCAAGTTCTTATATTGATGTTTGAGTTTGTTTCCACTTTATAGGTTTATAACTTCAATCTCTTTTGACCATATGAGGTTATTTCAGGATTTGTGTGCTTATTAGGCTAGGCTTTGACTCCATTCATGGCTTTCCCTAGAAAAAGGTGACGTAGGTTAACCTGACCAATCCGATCTGTTTGTTTTTCAGTTTGCACCTAACCCGAAAATTAGTTAGGCTAGGATTGGCCTGGTGGTGTAGCTCGCCTAATACGACCGATGCTCAACCCTACAATGAAAATGCAAGTGGTTCTTAAATATCACATCGTTTGATCAAACTCGTGCTCCTAGTTTTGCCAATTGGAAACATAAATTAACATGTCATTTTTAAATTCCTTGCGAACAAATGCCATGTAATTTATTCTCTACAGGCTGAAAAATATGTCGCTCAATTCTTCATCAGCAAGCGAATTTTTGGGGTCTTTAGATGAAAGGAAATACGATGTATTCAGCGTAATGGAGAATCCAAATGAATTGATAGAATCTTTCGCATGCTTCCTGCGTAGTACACCCAAACTTATCATCAATATGAAATTTTTTAGAAAGAAATTCGATGATGTTTTTTTTTTTTTATTTATTTTATTTTTTACCTTCGCGTAAGTTGCTTGATCCAATTCCCAGGTACAAATTTCGAAGTAAGATTTTTAACACTTAAATAGATTTCAAATCTTTTCATTTATATTATTCTTTGTAACTGAAAAAAGAACAATAATAAAATAAAAAACCTGACAAACCTTGAAGATTAAGGAGGACGCCAAGATCGCGTGAATGGGCAACATAAAGTTACGGTTGAAAGCCTGTCAACATTACATTAAAAGAACTTTATATTTTTTAAAGGTTTATTTCAAGAGAGATACAAGTATGAACAAATATATTCATGAAAAACTGTAGAAATTAGCTTGAAATAAGTATGAACAAATATACTGATGAAACTGTAGAAATTAGACCATTTGAAATGACTTATAGTTTCTAGTTTTGAAAGTGATGAACTAAATGGTCCAATTAGAAGTATCAAAGGCATTTTTGCCAATGTCATTCTTTTTCCTTATAGTCAAATTGTCATTTAAGTAGTTAAAAATAGACCTTTACCCAAAACGACCCTTTAAAATAAGACTAGTTTACAAAGTACCTTTTTATTTATTCTATTTTATGGCAGCTCTGTAATTTTATTCTCCACTCCATCCATATACGTATGAACTGTAATTTTCATTTTTATTTTTTATTATAGAAAAAGGAAGATTTTAGAGCTAGTTAGGTTTGAAGGGAGGCATTTTCACCGGAGGCAACATAATTGCGGCGATAATAGCAGCAGCATAATTTAGGAGGAGTAAGTCCAGAGCCAATGATAGCCATGGTTTTAACTCCAAGTTTTGTAGCAAATGTTGATATCTTATACCTGTAATAAGAATTCATTGTTTTATACGATTATATTAAACCATAATTTGGAGTGGAATTTAGAAATTGTTTGGTAACACTTCATTATTTAAAAAAAAAATCTAATAAAATGATGGATAAAATTTTTTTTAACAACATCTTGTATAATCTTCATAATTGTTTCTCAACTTCTACAAAGGAAAAAAAATGAAATTGTTACCAAGCAAGTCTAGTGCCGTGGGTAAATAATGTAAGATTTGAAAGTAAAATAATGTAAGATTTGAAAGTAGAAACTTACTTGCAGTCACCCTCTATATGATCTTTTGTGATAATTTAGGATACCAAACATGCCAAGGTTGACTAAAAAAGAGGCCAAACTCCTTTGTCCAAACTCCTTTGTCCAATCTTTTTCTAGCACAAACATAAGACTAGACAAAGGAATTCAGTCTCAACTTTTAGTTCAAACTACCAAATGAGTATATATTACGTACAAGATAGATAAAACACAACTAGTTTTTTCTCACAATATTAGCATATTCTTTCTTCTCCCCATTATCCCAAAGGAAAAAAAATCTAAGTCTTCGGTTCGAAATTTTGGCCTTTCTTTATATCCACTTGGCATTAGATTTTCAAATACCCATTTTGTATTCAGTCCCAATTACCCCATATAAACACCTTATGAAAAAAAAAAAGAGTATAACTTTCTTCTTATATAGAGTTCATCAAATATTGATGGAAAATGATTCAATACTATGAGATAAATAATTTACAACTAAAAAATTTAAAGAACTAGTTAATTTGGTAATCGTGCGTCTTAAGTAATTATATTTTCTCATATATATATATATATATAGAATTCAAATCTAGACCAAAGTTCTTATATTTTCTATATATATATATATATATATATATATATATATATATAGAATTCAAATCTAGACCAAAGTTCTTACACATTATTTACGATCATTTTCGTATTTGGTTTGTCCCCATAAACTAAAAATTAATAACAAATAAAAATTTTTTATTAAAAAAATAGAACGACTTGTTCTTCTATTAGTATCCTCGGGAAGCTGAGGTGTTATGGAAGAAAGATAATGAAAATGACAACCCCTTATTTTGTATTATAAATATTCAAGAAGTAGTATAGGTAAATAGCAGGTTACAAGATTTGTCATTTAAATTAACCCCTCATCTATTACTCCCAAACTAGAGCATTTGGATTAAAAAGATTTTACTTCATGAAAGATCTAATGGCTCAATAGCAATGAAGAACTAAGTCCCTCAAACGAACTGAAAGACTAAATTGGTAGTATCCAATATATTTTTATAAAAGAACGTATTATGTTATATTTATAACTTAAAAATAAGATTTCCTTGTATAAACTTTCTTTACTTATTATTGGTCAATAGGCATTTTCTTTTTGCATTTTAAAAAAAATATATATAGTTTCTTCTAAATGCTTCTATGACTTACCAATATACTAATTTTAATTTTTATATATTAATTCCGCTTCCCCCAATATTAGTTATTTCTGCTGGAAATTCCGAAAAATAAATTTCGAAAAATGATTTTATCGAAAACGATGTTCACAGTTTTATAAACAAATCAAGAACGCAACGAAATAGGTATTTTAAAATTTTCTTGAAATTTTACAAAACAAAAACGTAGGATTGTTGATCTACATAAATCAATTCATGGATCTTGGTTTAGATAAAACCTGGAAGCACTTCACAATCATTGAGCTTCACATCTATTCTTTAGAGCCCGTTCAATGATCCGGTGTGTGAGCACCTTTTTGATTCTCAACGAGAGATGAGCGAACGATCCGGAAGACGATTTTCCTTCTCCTTGAGTGCACGTCTATGACCATGGATATCTCTTCCTTCGCGGCCATAAACGAATACGAGACTTCTCCCACGGTGGCTTGCCTCTTCCACTCTCTCTTTTTCTCTGTCACACGAAAATGCACAGTTACTGTGCATGAGTGGCATGTAGAATACTTAGAGTGACTTAGGAGAACTTTTCTCTTAAGTATTTAAAGAGATGTAAACCCTAATGGGCTTATTGGGCTCAAATGACCATTCAATTAGTTATTGGGCCATGTGTGAGCTAGATAGAGGACCTTATGGATCCAAATAGTCTAAGCTCTAATGGGCCCAACTACCCATAATCATAATTAACTCTTAATTATGACTGGGCCATGTCCATTAATATTAGAGCAATCTACTATAGGCCCAATATTGCATTTTTAGACTAAATATCATATATTTTCTGTGAAACTAATTAATACTTTAATTAATTTGATCCATTTAGCATCTACTATACCTACAGATATATCCCCGATGCAATGCCGTACTAGTGAGGTGAAATTACCGTATTACTCCTCTAGTACATATTTACCTTTGAGTTGCCATTTTTCATCTAATGGATAATAATTGACTATGGTGTTTGTAACTGCCCATACAAACATAGTCAATTTCATAAAGTGAATATCTGGTGTCTGGTTTTTTATTATCCAAGTCCTTGAAAAAATTTAAAGTGACATTATATGCATAGTGTCCAAATTATGAAAGATATTCTCGTCAATTCACAAATCTTATCTTCCAAGATACCGGAGTTCGAACCATAAAATCGGAACTAGTCCTTTAGTAAGTCAAAAAGATAAAACTTATGAAAGCAAGTCTGACAATCACTGGGATTAAGGTAATCTTGCAATAGTGCTAGATTAGTGAAAGATAGAATATTGAGTTACGATACTTAACCTCAAATTCTATTTTCACTTGGTCCAGTTCAATGCACTTATGACTTTCTTATAACGTACTAGTGTTTCTATTCGAAGTCAGATACTTCGATGATTGGAGACTTCATTAATCCCGTTGAAATAGGCAACATTACATTCTATGGCAAAATAAAGTATTTCATATTTATTTGCAGAATGTGAACTTTTAATTTAGACATAATGAAATAAAGAATTTAGTCTCCCACATGTGAACACTTCACACGAACAATTATTTATTACTCATTATTAGTCATGGAAACTTTTAGACGTTTATATAATTGGAAACATAAACATTACATGTATATAATTGGGACATAATATGGAATTTATTAATAACAAATATATAATACTTAAATCCAATAAACGTTGTTTAAAATGACAAACAAAGAAACTACTTTCTAGAGCATATTTCCAACAATTTATGCTCTCTTTTTCTTATGTGTTTTGAAAATATTGCCATTTTTGTGCTTGCAACTTGGTCAGTCTATTCTAGGGGTGTTCAAGAAAACCGTGCACTGCGAAAACCGACCACACCACACCGTACCGCATTGAAACTGATAGTTTTTTTTTATATACGGCTGGTTATGGTTTACAAAAATACCAAACTGATTGGTGCGGTGCGGTTTATGATGATTGTAGTCGGTTTCAAACTGAACTAGCCGAAATATTTGTAAATGTATATTTTTGCAATTATTTTTATCTCATTGATTTGATCTGCCAATAGCCAAACTCAGTAGCCCATTCTATTCCTAAGCCCAACTAAACACTCAACCCAATTTATCTAGGTTAATCACTTAACAGTTAACAAAACACAAAATACACTCTCTCGTACAACTCTTCCATCCCACTCTTAGTCACGCAGCCGCAACCTGTAACCCTCAACGCCTCAACCTCGTCCTTCTCCCTTCTCGGCTCTCGCTCACCACTCGCCAAGTCACTATCCTTGCCTCAGGCTCAACTTGATACACAACCAAGAAGGCAAGCTCGTCGTCTCCTAAATCAGTTGTCATCTCGCTCACTGGCCCTTTTCAGTCGCTTGCTCACTTCTTGATAGAGTGCATAATAACCATATAATTTGTGATATTCCTTTATATTTTAATGATTAAAAATACTTAAATATTGGATTTTGATTATGTTTCAGATTCTATGGAGTAGATTGAAGATTTGAATCAATATAGCATGATTTGTGTGGAAAAATCCAGAGTCCAAGAAATTACACTGACCAGAAGAGGTTTTTACTTAAGGCGTGGGCATGTTCCATCTACCCAGTACGTTCAAAGAAGAAGTTCGCAGATAAAGCGTGGGCACGCCTTATCGGTTGATGCGATTTTGATTTATTTAGAAACAAAGATGTGAATGACAGCTGGAAAGATTTGTTTGCTTATCTTTAGGAAAGTTTCCCGGTTGTTAATACTCCCTATTAAAGTGAGATTTGTTTTTAGTAGATTGTTTAGAGGATATAAAGAGGTGAGATCTTTTAGAGAGGGGGGATCATCTTTCTCAGCCCCTCTTATCTTTTAGACGTTTTTCTTTCTGCTATGAATTGCTAAATATTTCTTCTAGCCAAGGGATAAATGAAGTTTTGGTTTTTCAAGAATTGTGAGATCTAATTAATTCTCCTTGTTCTTTTATTCTTCAATATTTATATATTTTCTATGTTCCTTGAAATTATTGTTTGATTGATTGATGCAAAAGGCTATTGTTCAATTTATCAAAATAATATATTGCCATTTAGAATTTCAAATCCGTAATTGTTTGAATGTTCTAATGCAAGTGGTAAACTGACATACTTGATTATAAAAGAGATTTTCAATTTATGTCATGAAAATATATAATCTAGTCTAATTGAACCGAACCTCTGAGTTTGTTGGCTAGAATTGGTAGTCTCTTTAGTTGTTAATGCTATTGGTAAATTAAATCCTAAGAGCTTGTTTAAGATTGTCTACTAGTAAGAGAAATAATCAAAGAGCTTGTTTTAGTTATCAAGATATTAAGGAAAGATAAGTTGTCAGAGTTTGTTAATAACTATAAACAGTTTATTAAAGAATTAAAGAAATTATCTTTGTATCAATGATCATTTCACTGATCTAAAACTGAATTTGTACCTTTAGCCAAATGTTCGTATTATATTGATTTTTCCTTTATTTGTATTTCTTTTACTGCGTTATCTTTAGATTATTTAATTCTAATTTTTAAAATCCTTTTTTCTTTTATTTATCTTAATCTTTAACAAAATAAATCTTATGAATGCAATTATTTATATATATATATATATATATATATATATATATACACATTTAGAGCAGAGGGATTTATTTTGTTGGATTCGACACCCACCACTTCTACACTTCACCTCTGCACTTTGTATCTTGCCCATTCTCCTCGTCTCTCTCGGCAAGACCTAGACCCAGCTCACTGAGCTCAGTTTCTCACTCACTCGCTAGCTCACTCATCCGTTGTCTCGCTCGCTCACCCACCGTCTCGTTCGATCACCAGCTCAGCCTCTCTTGCTCAGTCGCACTCAGGCACTTTGTCTCGCTGTCTCTCTTGGCGAAACCCAGACCGACCCAGCTCACTGAGCTCAGTTTCTCACTTGCTCACTCTTTCATCGTCAAGGTCCTGTCTGTCAGCCGTATTCTCTCGATTGTCTTCTTTCTCGCGAAGAGCTCTCCCGGAGACTCAGACAGTCGTTCTCCCCTATTTACTCACCTAGATCGGATCATCAACATACGGAACAGAGGGATTTATTTGTTGCTTTGAGAATAGAGGAAAATTGACTAATTTTGTGAGTATTAATCTTTTCGTTGATATAAATCTTTTTTGCTTGTATGTGTACAATTTTTGTTGTATTTAATATTTAGGAATTTAACACTAATTAATTGTTGGTTTGTGTTTATGATAATAGATCATACTATCATAGAACAACGCTGCCAACACATTGTAAGGCCATCGACTCTTCAATCTCAATCTCAGGTTTAAATTTGAATTACAATCTTAGATTCCTGCTCCCCCTGGTTTGATTGATAAAATTTGTTCTTTTTTTGTATTCTTGATTACTTTATTTTGTTTTTGATTTTATCTTGGAGTGTATATAATCTGTGTTTGATAGATAAAATTGATTTCTGTTTATGTTAACTGTTAAATGAGATTGAATGGACTAATTAATATATTTCTAAGGAGAATGAACAAACTAAATGAACCAATTTTATGCTATTGTAATTATTAACAATTGTTTTTTATTTTGTTTATAGTATGCGATCATGTTTAAATTTTATGTTTGTTAGACGGAAGATAGTAGAACTATCACACCTTCTGTGAAAAATCCCACCCTCAATTTAACTACTGGTTGTAAGAGTAAGCCTCCATTGCTTCCTAAGACCAAACAAGGAAAAAAGAAAATTAGGCATGTGTTAGAAGTTTGGGATAATTTTACCAAAAATGAGTATGACCCTACTGACCCTAGGGCTGTGTGCAATTATTGTGATAAAGTTTATGCCAGTGATAGTAGGAGAAATGGAACTAACACTCTTTAGAACCATTTGGATAATTAGTATAAGAAATATCCCCTTAGATTGGAAGATAAAAAGCAAAAAATATTGTTTATTAAAAAAAAGTGATGAAAGTGTTGGTGGTAGCAATCTTGTAGCTATAGGATCTAGTCAAGCATCTTGTAGGGTTGCATGTGCAAAGATGATTGTCATTGATGAGTTGCCTTTTAGGTTTGTGGAGCAAGAGGGCTTTAGAATGTTTTGTAGTATTGCATGTTCAAAGTTTGATCCTCCATTACGAATTACAATTACTAGGGATATCATTAATCTTTACAATGATGAGAAGAAAAAGTTGAAGTCTTACTTTGTAAAGAATTCACAAAGACTTTTCCTTACCACTGACACATAGACTTCTATTCAAAATGTCAATTATATGGTGTTGATAGCTCATTTTATAGATTCGGAATGGAAGATGCAAAAGAAGATTTTGAATTTTTGTCAAATTCCTAATCATAAAGGAGAGACAATAGGCAAATCAATTGAGGCGTGCTTAAAATAATAGGGTATTGAGAAGGTATTTACAATCACAATTGATAATGCAGCTTCTAATAATGGAGCTATTAGTCACATAAGGAAGAGATTGCAAATTTGGAAGAGTGCCATTTGTGATGGAGAGTATTTACATGCGAGATGTTCAACTCATATTCTAAACTTGATAGTGCAAGATGGTTTGAATGAGTTGGACAATTCTATTACAGCTATCCGTAACACCGTTAGGTATGTTAGAGCTTTACCTTCAAGGTTGGCTAGATTCAAAGATTGTGTGAAAAATACATGTAAAGATGAAAATGCTCTTGTTTGCTTAGATGTGCGAACTAGGTGGAACTCCACTTATTTAATGTTGGAGCGTGCATTGAGATTTGTTGATGCTTTTAAGTTGTTGGACGAGGAAGATAGTTTTTATTTGCAATATTTTTGTGAGGAGGAAAATAACCTTTGGGGCTGCCAATGAGTAAAGATTGGGAGAATTGTAGCAAATTTTGCAAGTTTTTGAAGACTTTTTATGAAGCTGCTTTAAAGTTTAGTGCTTCCTTGTATGTTACTTCCAATACTTATTTTCATGAGATTTCAATAGTGCATGGGAAACTAATCAATTGATGTTCGAGTAAGGATTCAATCTTGACGAATATGGCTACTAGGATGAAAGTAAAATTTGATAAGTATTGCGGTAATATTGAAAGACAAAATATTCTTCTTTATGTCGCAGTGGTCCTTGATCCTAGGCACAAATAGAAATATGTACATTTTTATTTGAAAAAGCTCTATAGTGAGGAAGAAGTTAAAATTATCATGACTGCTATCAAGAGTTGCATAACAAAGTTAGTGAATCACTACGCAATAAATGAATTCAAAGCGCAACAAAGTGATAATAGTCAAGCTGTTGGGTCATCTTCTCAAGAGAAAATAAGTGTGATAGATTCTGATGATAAATATTCTTTTGACTTGGAATCTGAGTTTGATAAAGAATGTGTTGAAGATGAGTCATTAGACTTGAAAAATGAGTTTGATAGATATCTTGCTGAATGTGTTGAGGATAGAAAGAATTCAAATTTTGACATCTTAGAATGGTGGAAAGTGACCTCATCAAAGTTTCCCGTTCTTGGTGCAATTGCTCGAGATGTTCTCGCCATCCAAGTTTCAACAGTTGCTTCAGAGTCTGCTTTTAGCACTAGAGGTAGGGTGCTTGATTGTTTTCGAAGCTCGTTGAGCTCAACGATGGCTGAAGTTTTGATTTGTTGCCAAAATTGGTTGAGATCCAAATCCTTACCATTGGACCTGACTCTAATTTTGGAAGAGATTGCAACGTATGAAAGTGTCGAGTCAGGTGATAATTTCTTTACACATTAAGCATATTTGTTGTTTTGTATTACTTATTAAGTATGCATTGTAACATTATATTTGTCTAACTAAATATTTTTTCTTTGTAGAGACATCAACTTTGACATCTGAAGTAGTCAACCTTAATTAGGATTGATGTTAATACCCAGTCGTATTCTTTTTTTCCTTGTATATATAATTATGTGCAATGGGTATTGAAGTGTAATATTTATATATGTCTAATACTTTTTTATTTTGTTGCAGCATTGAAATGTTTTGAAGTTTGAACTTTAAAGTCTTTGTTGGTGTTGTAACTTGTACTACTATTAAGTTATCTTTGACTTATGGTTTATATTTTGTAAGTTATTTTTTATTTATTTTAAGATATTCTAGATGTTCGATTTCGATTGGGTTGTAATTTTTTATAATTAATATTTTGGATGATGGTTTATATTATTTTTGGTTTGATTTTTTGACTTTCAGTTTGATTGTAAAAGATGTGATATATTTCTTTTTTCTTTGTTTTAAAACGTATTTTTTTAAAAAATAAAGTTTAAATAGTAAAGGCCCAATCTGTCAAAATCTAAATTCGTCATTATAAAGGTCCCAAAATCCAAACTATGGAAACCGCACTGCAAAGTGTAGGTGCGGTTTGGGCAGTTTTGACCAATCATGAATGACCGTACGGTCTAGTGGTCTAGCAAAATTATACATGCAGTTTGGTCAGCATATGAGGGGTTCAAATCGCCCAAATCGGACTGTGAACATCCCTAGTCTATTCTACTTCTTTATCATTCAACATCTCCTTAAGCTTTCTTTGCGAGTTAGGTTGGCATTATAGAGTAATACTATAAAGGACCTTAAGATGCCAAGCAAGAGTGAAAAGTGTCAATTTTTAAGCTTTCTTTGCGAGTTAGGTTGGCATTATAGAGTAATACTATAAAAGACCTTAAGATGCCAAGCACCGTAAGAGTGAAAAGTGTCAATTTTTAACTGAAAGATGAAATTATATTTAAGTGGGACTCAGTATATTGAATTTATCTTTTAGTGAAAAACTAAAAAACTGACCATTTCTGTAATGCTTGGCACCTTATAACTTACCATTATAAACTAGGTTTTCTTAAAAAGAAGGAAAAGAGCTAAAATTTGTCTCTTAAGCTTAATTAGCTCCTTATACATCTGTTTTCTTAATGTCAAAATACGAATTGTAGTAATTTCCTTTTCTTTTAATAAAATATATATGTATATATATATATATATATTCTTATTCTTCTCTATATTCTAAATGGAAAGTTTGGCCACTACTTAATAAAAAGGGGCACGTGTCCAATTTCTAAATATGTAGATGTGTATAAATTGAATAATAATACTGAACGGCAGTTCAAAACAACTATAAATTAAGATTGATAATTTTCCTTAGTCTCCAACTTGAGCAGTGTACAATGTACGTTGCCATTTTTCGGTTTTATTTTTGTTTTTTCCAAAAAGATTCTCACGTTTGGATGTCATTAAATTTGATCAGCAGCCCTTTCTCACTTTTATAACTACCTTCGTAACAGGGTAAGGAAAAATGAGTTGATATATATTGATAAATATTAGGCTTGTCTTGAGCTTCGGAGGCCATGTATATTATTATAAAGTAAAATTGTGTGTATTAGAAATTATTTTTATGAATCATATTGAAGCTAGAAATTGAATGGAATCCACGTCTATTTTATGATAAGTTTTGATAAATTCTTGTCCTCTTCAGCGAGAACATCGATTTCGTATATTCACATGCTCAAAATGGTGCGTGGATGAGTGAGAAATTATTGTTCAAAAGTGCACCATTGAAATGAAAAAATGAAAAGAAAATATCAAAGTTTCACAGTAGTGGGAAATCATGATGCAAGTGGTATATAAAGACTTATGTTTTGTGATGGTGGTAAGAATAACTACTATAAATACTTTCTCAGGTGCGTACATAGCGGGTTGCAAATCTTCAGGTTTGGGCCTGAATTTGCATGGGCTCATGTACGCTTGTACCTGTGGACACGAATGCTAAGTAAAAACTTGGATCATAATAAGTCCAACTTTTTGTTGTGGCCCAATATAATTTTTCTTTCTTTTTTGACCGTTTTGTTAACTTTTTTTTTTTTTACTTTTTGGATAAGGCTAGCATGTGTAACAACTATGTTGATGGCTAAAAAAATGTTTGTAACAGCCATGCTAAAGGCTAAAAAATATTTTGAGTTTAATAGAAAATCTTTTTGATTTTGCTAACAAGTCCTCCCTTAGAGACTATAAAAGGAGACCTCCTCCTCATCAATTCATTCATCCAAAAACCGAGAGCCTCATTTTCTCTCTAGTTCTTCTTTTTCACTGCCTAGAGTTTTTAGTTTCTAGTTATAGTTATTCAAATATCTAAGAAATTTCATAGCTAGAATTCTTAGTATTTTGGAGTTCATAGTGATCTAGCTCGAAGAGTAGAGGTACTGGTGCTTTTTGTTGCTCTTGTCGTTGTTTCTTGAGAAATTGACGCTTGCAATTCCTCAAACATTCTACCGGAGAGAGTGAATCAGTTTTAAGGACTCTATATAGTACACATGCCTTGACTGTTAACAATCTTTTGTTTTGCAGGAATACTTATTCTGAAGTGCTGCTGAAATTCTACACAAGATTGGAGTATAATAATTTTGGTAACATTATTTCTGAAATATTTTGTTATAAACAGTTGTAACCTTATATATTGTACATGCTTGCATGTTATTATTATTTCTTACAATCTTGAAACTGAATCTTGCTTTATATAGGTTTTAATTAGGTTGCATGTTAGAATTTATTTTATTAAATTCTTTATACTAGGTTGCATATTAGAATTTATTTATTAAATTCTTTATGCTCTTATAGAATTTATTTCATTAAATTCTTTATACTAGGTTGCATGTTAGAACTTATTTATTAAATTCTTTATGCTCTTATATAAAAGTTTTTATTAGGTTGCATGTTAGAATTTATCTTTTTTAAATTGTTTATGCTATTATTTGTAATATATATATTTCTAGTTGTTTGAGTTATTACTATCATTCTTGGTGTGGGATTTTTGTGGAGGAAAATTTGTGTTTTGTCTAAAGAGCTTGGGTTTGAAGAGGAAGCATATGTGATTAAGTAGAACCTGTTTGTGAACCCTTCGGTCTTTCCTGAGAACTAATTTGTACTGAAGTCTAAAATTAATAATCTTTGATTGATTAATTTTAGAGATGGCGAATAATAATGCTGATATTGTCAATATCGAGAACACAACTAGTTCTCAGCAGCCTATTTTGGCATCTACAGTGCCAGTGCATGTCCCTTCTATGGCTTGAGTGCTAAACCCTCTCGTTACTCCAATGGTACCAGTGGCGCACTATGGAGAGAAGCCTAAGAAGATCAATGGGTTGAACTTCAAAATGTGGTAGCAAAAAAAATGATATTTTATCTGAACACATTGAACCTTGCAAGATTCTTGACTAAAGAGACTCCAAAAGTCAAAGAAGATGACCAAGAATTTCAAGGCTTTACAGTGGTGGATGCTTGGAAATAATCTGACTACCTATGTCGGAACTATGTAATGAATAGTTTGATTGATTCATTATATAGTGTATATAGTGAGTCTTCAAATAGAAATACTAGTGTGTTATAAGAAAGTTATAACAGCATCGAATATAACCTAGTGAATTAGAATTTGAGGTTAAGTGCCGTAACTCAAATTTTTAATTTTACTAATCTAGTACTATTGTAGAAGACCTTAATCCTAGTGATTAGCGAACTTACTTTCATGTGTATTGTCTTTTTGAGTTACTAAAGGACTAGTTCCGATTTATGGTTCGAACTCCGGTATCTTAGAAGATAAGGTATATGAAATGTGTAGAACGTTTTTTATGATGGACACCATGCATATGATGTCACTTTGAGTTTTTTCAAGTACTTGGATAATATAAACCAGTGCCTCGGTATTCATTATGTGAATTTGACTGTGTTGGTATAAGCAGATACAAACACCATAGTCAACTATTATCCATTAGATGAAAAATGACAACTCAAAGATAAATATGTACTAGAGGGGTAATATGGTAATTTCACCATACTAGTACGACATTACATTGGGGGTATGTCTACAGGTATAGTATATGCTAAATGGATCAAGCTAATTAATTGTTAATAAGTTTCACAGAAAATAAATGACATTTAGTCCAAGAGTTCAATATTGGGCCTATAGTGGTATACCCTAATATTAGTGGACAAAGTCCAATCATAATTAAGAGTTAATTATGATAGTGGGTATATGTTTCATTGGATCTTGGGCTTTATGGATCCATCTGGTCCCCTGTCTAGCTCAAATTAAAGCCCAATAGTCATTTGAAGATCAGTTGTGCCCAACAAGCCCATTAGGGTTTGCTAATCTCTCTATATTTAAGAGAAAAATTCTCTAGCAACTAGATACAAGTGTTACACGTGAAACACCGCTTGAGAAGAGAGTGTCATACGAAAACAGAGAGAGAGAGAGCAAAAAAAATTGGCCACCACTAGGGATTCACTGTCCTTGGTGTTTCGGCCATCCCGGAGAAATCGGTTCGAGAAGATTGTCTTCTTGTTCATCTGCGGATCTCTTTATTGGCAATCAAGAAGGTGACCACCCACTGGATCAATCAAATGACTTTCGAGAATAGACGGGAAGACGAGAAGGTTGTAAAGTGAATCCGGGTATTGTTCTTGTCTAGATCAAGAGTTAATTCATATTAAATCACGATCTGAAACATTTTGTAAAACAAAAAAAATTTTATACGATCAATTCCGCTGCATTTCTTGATTTTACAAAACTATGGTGTTCTTGAAAATAATTTTATGAAACTATTTTCCGGAAATTTATTCCAATAAACACTAGCAAATTCAACCAAGTTTGAAATACAAGGTCTGGGTAAAGTGGTGCTAAAGATGACCTTTGGGAAGGAACTAACTTTGAACAATGTAATGTATGTACCAGATATCGGTAAGAATCTTGTGTCTGGTTCACTTCTGAATAAGCAACCAGACATAAGATTCCGCATGATGTTTGAGTCAGATAATTTTGTATTAACCAAAAATGGTCTTTTTGTAGGAAAGGGATATGAATGTAGGAGTATGTTTAAACTTAATGTAATGACTGTAAAACCCAATATCAATAAAGCTAGTTTTTGTACTTATTTGATTGAGTCTTCTACTTTATAGCATAATAGACTAGGACATGTTAATTATGATACTATACTATAGATTAATTAACTTAAATCATATTTCTGCTTTCCAAATTGATACAAAACATAAGTGTCAAATTTATGTTAAGGCAAAATTGACAAGGTCATCTTTCCAAACTATTGGAAGAAATACTGAATCCCTTGATTTAATTTATAGTGATATTTGTGATATAAAATTTGTACAAATAAGGAGAGGCAATAAGTGTTTTATTGCTTTTGTCGATGATAGCACAAAATATTGTTGTGTGTATTTGCTAAAATCTAAGGACAAAGCAATAGAGAAGTTTACTCTCTATGAGAATGAGGATGAAAATCAACTTAATAAGAAGATTAAGATGATTAGAATTGACTGTGGTAGAGAGTATGAATCACCTTTTGGTGAATTCTGTTCATAACACAGAATAATACATGAGGTTATTCCACCTTATTTGCCTAAGTCAAATGGTGTTGCTAAAAGAAAAAATCATACCTTGAAAGGGATGATGAATGCATTACTATTAAGTTTTGAGCTGTCTCAGATTATGTAGGGGGAATCTATTTTAATAACTAATTACCTTTTAAATAAGGTGCCCTGCAAGAAAGAAAAAAAGACACGTTATGAATTATGAAAAAGTAAAAAGTCTTCCTATAGATACTTGCGAGTTTGGGGATGTCTTGCCAAGATATTGGTCCTACACCTAAAAAGGTAAAAATAAGACCAAAAACATTAGATTGTATTTTTATTAGTTATGCACATAATAGTAGTGCTTATTAGTTTCTTGATACAAGTCACAAATCTCAAACATACATAAGAACACAATAATGGAATCGAGAAATGCATCATTCTTTAAATTTTTGTATAAATCCAAGGAAGTACCTAGTACATCTAAACAAACTTATGAGGCTATCACTAAGGATAGTTAAGACCAAGAATAAGTCATTGAAGATGAGCCTAAATGCAGTATAAGAGCAAGAGCTGAAAAATCTTTTGGTCCGGATTTTTTAGTTTACATGTTAGAAAGTGAACCTCAAGGCTTCCAAGAATCTATGAGCACTGTTGAGGAACCTTTGCGGAAAAATTGATCCTATCTTGCAAAACTATACTTGGGAACTAGTGGATCTTCCTCCAGGATGCGAGTCACTTGGTTTGAAGTGGATTTTCAAAAGGAAAATAAAAGTAGATGGAACAATTGACAAATATAAGGCTAGATTGGTTATCAAAGATTATAGGTACAAAGAAGGCCCCTATGATGAGAATAAATTCCATAAGAATGATACGTATGATTACTAATATGCGGAATCTTGATGTACACCAATTGGGTGTAAAAATTGTCTTTCTTAATGGAGATTTAGACGAAGAAATCTATATGTAACAATCTAAAGCTTTTGTTGCTCTTGGACAAGAAAAAAAAAGACTGTAAATTGGTCAAGTCTCTATATGGCTTGATGTAAGCATCAAAGCAATGGCATGAAAAGTTTGATAGAGTAATGCTTGCTAACAGTTTTAATGAGTATGACAAATATGTATATATCAAAAACATTGAAAATGGCTAAGTCATTTTATGTCTTTATGTTGATGACATGCTCATTATTGGTAATAGTGTTAAGATGGTCAAATCTTCTAAGAATATATTGAACTTTAAATTTGACAGAAAAAATATAGGGCTAGCTGATATAATTTGGAAATTAAAATTACAAGGACGTCTGATAGATTTATACTCCATCAGTCATACTATGTGGACAAAATTTTGGAGAAATTCAACAAAGATGATTCTAGAGTGTACAGAACACTGATAGATATGAGTCAACACCTTTATAAGAATAAAGGTGTGAATGTTTCTCAAGTAGAATACTCAAGAGTGATTGGTAGTCTGATGTACTTGATGAGTTACATAAATCCAGATATAACCTACACAGCCAGTAGATTGAGTAGATATATGAGTAATCCAAGTGTTGAGCATTAGAAAGGAGTTATGAATGTATTTAGATACTTATGATATACTCACAACTACGGACTACACTATAATAAATATCCTACAGTTTTAGAAGGATACAACGATACAAATTGGATATCTGATATAAAAGACTCAAAGTCTACTAGTGGGTATGTGTTCACACTAGTTAGAGCAGTTGTATCATGGAAATCTTTAAAATAAATGATTATAGCCTGATCCACGATGGAATCTGAGTTTATAGCTCTAGATAAATGTGGAGAAGAGATTGAACGGCTATGCCATTTCTTAGAAGATATTCCAGATTGGCCTAAGCCTGTGCCGCTAATATCTATACATCGTGACAATCAATTGGCTATTGGAAGGACACAGAGTAACGTATATAATGGTAAATCTAGACATATACGTCGTAGACATAATACCATTAGATAACTACTCTTAACAGGAGATATTTTTGTAGATTATGTGAAGTCGAAGAATAACTTAACAGATTTGCTAACTAAAATGTTAAACAGAGAGTTAGTTGACAAATCATTGAGATAAATAAGACTAAAGCCCATGAAGTAAAAGTCTATACAGTGGAAACTTAATCTAGTTGACTGGAGATCCTAAGATCTAGGTTCAAAGGGACAACCTAATTATAAAGATTTTGTTGGATCACTGTGAGATTATCCTCTTGTGAGGCTATTACCCTCGGTCCATTCCTGTGATGAAAAGTAATGATTCTCGTAAGGAATAGGATAAAAAAAAGGCTTTTAATGATTCTTATGCATCAGGAAACCGAGCAAAGTAGCGCGGGTTACTCTTAGCTAAGAAATCACCTATGTGAGAGAGAAGTAGGGCCGCTTCAAAGGGGAATTATGAGGGCTTAATTCTATAGAAACTCTTACAGAACCAAACAAAGATGTTCAAGCCCAAAACGAACATAACCGCGAGAATTGGATTTGTTAAGAAAAATTTATGTGTGAAGTATATTATCATTTACATGAATGATAGAATAGTTCAAAGACATCGTGTCTACTGATCAGTCAGTAAATTAAATATACTCTCATGAGGGAAGGTTCAAAAATGGGTTAATATATATTAATATATATATATATATATATATATTGGGCTAGTTTTCGGCTTGGAAGCCCATGTATATTATAAAGTCCAATTGTGTGTATTAGAACATATTTTCATGAACCATTTTGAAGCTGAAAATTGAGTGAGATCCACATCTTTTTGATGAAAGGTCTTGGTGAATTTTTGTTCTTCTCTATAAGAACATCAATTTTTTATATTCACACACTTAAAATGGTATATGGACGAATGAGAAATTGTTGCTCAAAAGTGCACTATTGAAATAGAAAAATGAAAGAAAAATGTTAGAATCCCACATAGGTGGGAAATGCATGGTGCAAGTGGTATATAAAGACCTATATTTTGTGATAGTAGTAAGAATAACTACTATAGATGTCACGACTGAAAATCTATGGCTGTGACTTTTAGTAATTTTAAGTGAAAATAATATTTTGTGATAGTAGTAAGAATAACTACTATAGATGTCACGACTGAAAATCTATGGCTGTGACTTTTAGTAATTTTAAGTGAAAATAATGATAAACAGTAGTATTTAAAATTTCACAAAAATTTAAGTACTTGAAATTTAAGTTTAAGTCCTTAAAAGTAAGTAAATTACAAGATTAGACAAATTTCATAATCATAATATTAACTACCAGTTTTAAATTTCCAAGAAATTCTTCTTTTTAAGTTTAGAAAAAATCTCAATTAACTAGTTTGGAAACTTGTATTAATTCATGAAGTTTAATGAAAGAGTTCAATTTAAAACCCTAGGCCCAATGTTCAAATAATTTTACATAAAATCATTTGATTTTCTAAGTAGTCGATTTAATAGCAAAATCATCCTTATACATCTACTCCGTAAATATTAATATTAGCTAAATAAATTTGGCTTAGAAAAGGAGAATTAATATAGAGTATAAACCAACCAGTGAAGAGGATTGGAACTACAAGCATATGCCAACCATGTTTGTCAAGCCACTAGAATAATTACCACAAAATAAATCGACACCTGAAAAGAATAGGAAGTAGGGAGTGAAACTTGAATGCTGAGTAGAAATTCAATTACCTTTTTGAATTATTGCAATTTTTTTTAAAACCTGCATGGTTAATATCTTTTCTAAAATCTATTTATAAACCAAGTTTATAAAACAATTGGTATCAGAATAGTCACATATTCAAAACCAAAACTAGAAATATACATTTGTACATATCATAAATCAACTCATCCTATGAGCTCACACCCTCTCATCACAAACTAGAGTAACTCGTACTACGTGTGCTAAGTACTCTTTGCCTGATAACTTTTCTAGAAAACTGTAGGGGCACCCATGTGTCTAGCCTACCGAACCGGAGGAGCAATTGAATGCCTACACATACCGAATGAGAGTAATCAGAAAAATCCTGTATAGGTTTACGAGATCTCACCTAAAGCGGGTGAACTAGTCCACCTACTACAATACCACGATGCCTAAGATGTATCTTATGTGTGATCTTATTGTATGTACAATATGTAACAAGATATATGTAATAACCATACAGAACATAATCAAACAATGCATCAAAACTCCACTTGATATCATTCCAGTATTTACTGTAGCTTGGGTAGGAAATCTGTTAAATCACCCATGATCACGATTTTATAAACATGTAGAGAAATCTTACAGTCTAATTCCAGAATAATCCAAGATTTTCCAACAGTTCATTAAAATATTATTTAATTCATGATTTTTCACAAAATAGTCATGATGAAAATTTTAAATTAAATCATGTATAAAACTAGGTAATTGAACCTCTACCTCAATTGAGTGTCCAAATAGTGCTACGGAGTTATGGAGAAAGTTTGGCGTCGTTTGGGTATCGTTTGGAAGGTCAGACATTATTTTTGATACTCTGATCGATAGGTTTGAAAACTCGATTTTCAATCGGAGTTTCAGATCATGAAACGGACTTCACCACTGAATTCAGAGCATTCAAAAATGCTAGATTAAATATATAGTTTGACCGATTTGGGCTTGGGTCGAACCCGGACCTACAGTACACAAAACAAGACAATCTAAGCAGTTAGATTTAGCTTTTCTTGCCTGTTACCAAATATAAGCAATATATGTATCAGAATTTTTGTTTTTATGAGTACATTTCAAATATGAAGTTTATTTTATGATCTAATAGTTAGATTTGTAAAATTTAAATATAAAACTAAAATATCACAAAATTTACAAAAATGGCAAAATTCAATCCGGACAATATTGAGTTAAGATATATATACCATGGTGTTTCTCCCGTCGAGAGGAATCTGATGCAAGTAGTTTGTGGCATGAGGTGGCCAGAATCTTCGTCGGTGGCCAAATCTTCCTGCAGTCGTTTTCCTCCAACAACGGCGATTCTCGTGGTTGCAGGCAATGAAACTCCGACGGGCAGCTCGTTCCGAGATGGCAGTCTAATTCTGGATGGTGGCGGTGGTTGTAGATGGCTAGAAGATGATGGTCGGGGACAAAGTCATGGATGCTGTGTGTTGAGCATAGTGAAGAAGAAGGAAACATCGAGGGAAAGGGAGAGAAAAAGATATATATGTATATATAATTATTTTTTTTTTCATTTTGGTCGGGTACGAGGGAATGAAGGAGAGGGAAAGGAGAATGAGATATATAAGTTTTTCAAAATATGTGGGCCCTACTTGTTAAAAAAATGTATATAAGAATATAGGTTTTTATAATAGATGCTCTATTCGGTGCGAGCAGCATGAGTGCAAGTCTTCGGACTTGGGCCTAAATTTGTATGGGCTTTTGTATGTCTGAAGTTGCGGATACGAATGCCGGGATAAAACTTGAACCATAATAAGCTCAACTTTTTGTTGTGGCCTAGTATAATTTTTCTTTCTTTTTTTACCATTTTGTTAACATTTTTTAGCATTTTGGTTGAAGCTGACATGTGTAACAACCATATTAATGGTTAAAAAATGTTAGTAACAACCATGCTACAGGCTGAAAAACGCTTTGAGTTTAATGGATAATCTTTCTGGTTTTTTTAACAAGTCTTCCCTTAGAAACTATAAAAGGGGGCCCACTCTTTCTCATTTCATTTATCTAAAAATCGAGAGCCTCCTTTTCTCTCTAGTTCTTCCTTTCTTCTGCCTAGAGTTTTTAGTCTCTAGTTATAATTATTCGAGTGTCTAGGAAATTCATAGCTAGAATTCTTAGTGCTTTGGAGTTCATAACGATCCATTTCGAAGAGTAGAGGTACTGGTACTTCACTTGCTACTCTTATCGTTGTATCTTGGAAAACTGGCGCTTGCAATTCCTCAAGTATTCTACCAAAGGAAGCGAATTAGTTTTAAGAACTTTGTGTGGAATACAGGTCTCGATTATTAACAATATTTTGTTTTGTAAGAATACTTATTTTGAAATGCTGTTGAAATTCTACTTAAGATTGAAACATAATAATTTTGGTAACATTATCTTTGAAATATTTTGTTATAAACGGTTGTAACCTTATATATTACATACGCTTGCATGTTATTATTATTTCTTACACATTTTTGCTATTTCCATCACTAAGATACTATTATACGCTATAGATGTTGAAGATGACACTATGTAAGCTGTTATTATTTCTTACACATTCTTGCTATTTCCATCACTAAGATACTATTAGACGCTATAGATGTTAAGGTGACACTATGTAAGCTGTGGTTTATAATGTGTCACGATTTTATTTCATGGCTGAAAATAATAAGGTCCATAATAATTTTCCGTATCTTGTGGATCCCTTTCGAAATGAATAATTGTGATACTGAGGCAGTTATAACTTTTAATTACAATTACTTTGTATAAAAGACGAATGATTGTCCAACCTTACTCTCAATGGCACACTTTTACTTTTCAATTGTAAAAGAAAAAATAAACAAAAAACAAAAAACGAAAAACAAAAACAAACCGAAAAATGGGGCTATTTGTAGCTAGTCGTGATGTATTAAATTTAATTAAAAATCTCAAACTTCCATTTGATCAACTTCGTTTTCAAAAAAATTTAGTTTCATGATTGAATTTGACCGGCAGTCTCGTTCCGACTTTTATATGTAATATGGCTCCTCCTTGCCATTTCAAAAGATAATACATTATAGGCGTAGAGGTGACGGTATTTAAGATGTTGTTTGTAACATGGGTCATAGTTTTATCTAAGGAAGTGTTTTTAATTTATTGGACTCGTTTTTTATTTTTATTTTCTTTTCAACTGAAAAGATATTATAATACTTTCGGATTCATGAATAATAAGTTTTCTTTTTATCTAGTTAATAACTCTCCTCATTTTTGCCCAAAATCCTTGAACCATTATAACATCCACATCCAGATTGCTCTATAGTTAACATATATAATATAATAATTTTTTGAGGAATATTACTTAGAGACAACTACTTAGCACTACACATGTAAGTCTTATGTATAGAATTTTATCGTGGACACTAAATCCCTATTAGTTTATGTCATTAAGCAACGCAATTTATTTATTCAAACATAGAAGGATTTTTTTTTTTTCCTCTTTAGGTTTTATAGAAACACAACGTTCAAAATAGAACGTATAGTTTAGTCAAAATATCGAAGAAGGCTTGAGACAAGGATGCCCCCTTTTGCCTTTTCGTTGTATCTCTTCATGCTTTGTGCTGAAGGTTTCTCATCTTTAATTAAGAAGGCTTGTGCGAATGGTAACACGGAATGAATTGCCTGCTCTCGTCGTTGTCCTAAGGTGAGCCATTTGTTATTTGCAAATCATAGCTTATTTTTTTGTCAAGCAAAAAGGCAAGACTAGGAGACTGTTACGACCATCCTACTTGAGTATAAGAGAGCGTCTGGTCAAACTGTTAATTTCTCAAAATCGGAAATAACACATAGTCCTAATGTTGGGGCTGTCTTGGAAGAAGAAATCAGATTGTGCTTGGGACTAGAGGCTAGCAATTCTCATGAAAAATACTTGGGTTTACCAACTCTAATTGGTCGGAATAAAATGTCTACTTTTAACTAGATAAAGGTACAGTTATGAAGTAAGCTTCAACTCATCTTTTCTATTGGTGGCAAAAAGGTCCTCATCAAGATTATGGCTCAATTCTATTCCAACTTACACTATAAGCATATTTAAACTTCCTACTACTCTGTATAATGATCTAAAATCTCTTATCACAAAGTTTTGATGGGGTGGTAGAGAAAAGGAAAAAAAGATTCACTAGATGAGATGGGAGAAACTTTGTAAACCAAAATCGGAAGGAGGTTTGGGGTTTCGGGACTCCCACGTTTTTCAATCAATCATTGGTGGAAAAATGGGGATAGCATCTAATTCACGACCCGAATTCCTTGATGGCTCGAGTTTATAAAGGTAAATATTTCCCAAACTCTGATTTCTTCTCTGCAAAAGTTGGAACTGCTGCTTCTTATGCTTGGCGGAGTATTGTTTTGGGAATTAACCTACTTAAGAAAGGTATTCGTTAGTGCATTGGAGATGGGTTAAAGAAAAGAGTATTTAGTGACCCTTGGTTGCCGAGACCCTTTACTTTCAAGCCCATTACTCCTGCATGTGATATTTCTGATAGGTGTCTTGTGGTAGATTTAATTTATAATCGAAAATGGAACCTGGATATCATAAATCAAATTTTTTTATCCTATTGACAATCATTGCATTGAAAGTATTCCTTTAAGTGAATCAATTATGGAAGAAAAACTCCTCTGGCATTATAATAGTAATGGAATCTACTCTGTCAAATCTGGATATAAGTTGGCTATGGCTTCTATAGTGAAAACAAGTTCTCGCAGTCCTCCAACTGACTTAACCTGGTAGAAATGTCTTTGGAATCTCAAAATTCCACTGAAGGTTAAAATTTTTATTTGGAGGCTTTTCTACAACATTCTTCCTACTCGTGCAGCTCTGAAAAATCGCCATATTGACATTGATACTTTATGCCCTCGGTGTAAAAAAAAGAGAATGAAGATGGTTTCTATGCTTTTTAGGGTTGTAATAGGATGGTTGAAATTTGGTCTGCTTGGTGTTTTTGGCATGTGCTCTCCAAGTTCGTAGGTTCTCTTTTGCCTAATTTTTTACTTTTTGTGGTCAAGCATGTCACTAGAGATGAGCTACCTCATTTTCTTTATGGTGGTCTGGAATATTTGGTATGCTAGAAACAAATTCGTCTTCAAAAATAGTTTCAAGTCCAACACAATAATTTTATAAGAAGCATGGAATTTCCTTTTGAATTTCAGGAGTGCCATAAAATTGAAACTATCCCTCCTACTCCTAGGGAGGTTATGGATTCAAGATGGAAGGCTTCTGAGGCAGGCCTCTTAAAATTGAATACTGATGCAACTTTCGGTGTGGAGCTGAATAAAATAAGAGTTGGAATTTTTGTGCGTGATCATAGAAGTCAGGTTCCGGGTTGTGCTGAACTTCTAGCTTTCTGAGAGGGCTTAAGGTTTGCTATTATATATGGTCTCTAGATCAAAATAGTTGAATGTGATGTCTCAAATGTTATTAAAATTATTTTTTCTAACTCCGTTTCTGTTATGAAGAGTCTATTATTACTAGACAACAAAAATCTTCTTAGCTCTCTTGGAAGTTGTAAGTATTGTTATTTTTCTAGGCTTGGGAATTTGGGTGCTCATTCCTTTTCAAAATTTTCTTTTATATGTTCGGAAGATCAAATTTGGTTGGATGACTATCCGAGTTGTATTTCGGACGTAGTCTTGGCAGATTTTGTCATTATTAATTAGATTTTCCAATCTTTTCATCAAATAAAAGAAAAATATCTTCGATATATTTTGTAAATTTTCCCAAAGAGTTTAAAATTATGCCGCTGGAGTTGGTCAACTTAAATAAATCCGCTGAAGAATAGACTGATTAATTGCTACCATTTGACTTGATGATGCAACGACCCAATTGCCTTGAAAAATGTTTTAAGGACTGACTTGCGACGTATTGGATGCCATGAAAGATGAAGACCATGTGTTACTGATAATTGAGCCCCAATTGTGGAATACAAGGATGAAAAATTGTCTGGTTGGTGGGCCTCCCTTAGTAATTCCTGTCCTTTTCACTTTTTTTTTTTTTTTTTTTTTTGGTGCTTTAAAGTATTTTACACTTTAGAAATACTTTCTAATTATATTACTCAAATTGTAGCAAATTATTTATTATAATAAATTTTCTTTTTAATTTTTTTTATGGTTATCTGTAAAACAAAATAAAAAAAATTCTAAAAAAAATTCTAAAGTAAAATTTTTCTATAAATTTAACTATATCTTTTGATTTATGCAAAATTATATATATTTTAAATTTTTACAAATTAGTATCTTCTGCGTGTGAATTTACTAACAAAATTCTCATTAAATATAGAATCTAAAATGCGAATATCTTATTACTCTTGATTAATACAAAAAATATAATGTAAATAACTTACAATAATTAGCATAAATTATTCAATTTACGCACAGAAAGTACGAATTTATAGAGATTTGGAACGTAGATGTATAATTTTATACAAACTAAAAATCATACTTAAAATTGCAAAAAAATAATTCTTCATGGTACGGTTTTTTTTTTTTTTTTTTTTTTTTGCAATTGTCGTTTTTTTTAAAAGAAATTCCTCACCCTTTTATACAATAATATATATATATATATGTATATATATATAAATTGCCTTTATATGTGTATATGCATGCACCCAATAATATATATATATATATATATATATTTTCTCATGAATAATAAGATAATGTTATAGATTGCCTTTATACGTGTATATAAATCTACCCGTTTCGTGGTCTTAGAAGTATATTATTGATTTGAATGCTCTCTCGAGTTTTGAATTTCTTCTTTAATTTCTATGTGTTTAAGTTCTCATAATGTAGGGCTTGGTCTCTTCCTTTTCACTTCGATTATCAGCTACAATACCTCATCCTAATAAGACGAAGATACCACCAAATAAGCTCGCAACCAAATCCTCATACGACGTCATTTTTCGTTCGAATCACTCCAAAAAGTTTCAGCCAGCTGTTGGTTTTTGTGACCAAATTAGGTGTTTAAAGTCTTCATCAAACGGTCAAAAGAGGCCTTATTATCCCATCCGGGTAATTAATTAGTACTTTGATTTATATCTAGGATTTGCAGGCAATTGTATATTCTTTGAGATTATATATTATTGCAGGCAAAATCATTTTAGCTTATTATACATTTATGACTTTTCATTTCAGGGTGAACAAAACTTATTTACCTTTTTTTTTCGTTAATAAAACTTATTTACCTATACCCGCCGGAGAACTTTTAGTCAAATCAGCATGGTTATTGGTGATATTTTATTTACTGGCTGGCATGTTGATTGTTGGATCAAACTCTGAGATACTCGTTACTTGTCTCTATTGTCTTGGCCTTTTCCTTGGCACCATATATTCTGTTCCTCCAATTAGACCCGAGAGATTTTCTGTTTCAACAGCCCTTGTGCTTGCTGCGGTACTATAATTTGTTCTTGCCCTCTATCTAAATCTTTGAAATTGTTTGGTTATTTTATTTTATTGTTTTCGGTCTTATTATAATGGCTCATTGGATACATATACTAGTACTGGTCTCTCTCAAAAATTAAATGACTTTGGAATTAGTCATTTACAATTAAGACATGAAAACACTATTGCGCCATGTACAAGTTACTAGAAATTGAAGGTAGAAAACCACGTTTTAAAACGAAACAAGTATTCTTATGATCAATGGAATTTTGCGAAGGTAGATTTGTACATCCGTTGAAATCACAATGTATATTTTTATTATTATTTGGTCTGTTTATCAGATATTACTGAATAAAATTAATTTTCAATTAATTATGTGAGGTGGTAATGCGGAAATTGTAAAAATAATACAAGATATTTTTGCTTGGTTCAGTTATCTCCAGATAACCTATGTCCAAGGGGCCATGCCCAGATAATAAATACTATTAGCAAAGTTTGAATGAATACAAACACTAATTTGACTTATATAATAAAAAGACTTCGTCTTTTGATTGCCGTATTATAGATGTATTCCTTCACTAACGTATCTAGCGAGCACCACTTGTCTTAGGTTGACTTCGTTCTTCTAAAATCCCTTCAGGTACTTGAAGTCGATCTTCTCCCGAAGATAATCAGCACCTCTCCCGAAACACTATAACATAAACGACTAGGACACCTCCTAAGTCTAAAATATGGCTAAAAGACAAAATTTTCTTTTAAAACTGAAAAATACAATAAGTGGTCTCTCTACTTAAAGCTACTCTTAAGTGGCCTTTAAATAGAGAAGAGAGCATGTCTTCATATGTAAGATTTGCAAAATAACAATTAAGAGTATTTAATATTAATTAGAAGACTTACAAGATCAACCAAGTTTGTTACTAAACTTAGAAAACGGATCTGGAAAGTAGTTGTTGATTCTGTCCACGTGTTGCAACATGGTCTGTCAACCCAGTCATGTTGTAACATAAAAGGAAACTTTCAGATTACTTTTCTAGTATAAAAATATAAGTTACTCAAACTTATTTGACAGCTAATAACACGAATTACAGTAGCTTTAATCAGTGAAAATCAGCACAAATGAGTTAAGAAAACTTCCATAAAAGATATTACACATAAAATATTCAATTAAAGGAATTTCCTTAATAAAATATAGATATATACTCAAAATCAATTTAGGAAAGAGTCACTTACCCATTCTTTCTCAATTGAATCTATCTATGCATTAAGATGATTAGATATTTATGATCCGTCTATGCATTAATATGATCAGATTTTTATGTTTGACAACTATACAAATTGTGACCAAAAGCATATAAAAAAAATATAAAAAATACTGAAAAATTTATTCAGGTCAAATATATAGTCGCATGTTATAACATAATTGTGAAACTAATTGTGTTGCAACATAAAATTACCGACAGATTATTCGTTCTTTTTATTATCAATAAAAGTATGTGCAAAGTATAATTGAACTAAAATATGAAAGATAATTTGTCGTCATTATTGTATTTTTTTTATTCAATTTTATTTGGATAACATAAAGCAGCTCATGCAGGTACGAGGTGTGCTTCTCAATATCGGTGTATATTATGCTGGTAGAGCTGGCCTTGGACTTACATTTGAGTTGAGGTGAGCTGTAATTTTGAAGAGTGCTTCTTTTCTCGATTATCGTTTTTTTATGTAGTTTGATGCATGATTTTATTTTATTTTATATTATAATTAAAATATAGAGTATCTTAATAGAGCACATGCATTAAAAAGAGTTACAGGAAAGTCGAAAAGAAAGTTGTACTAGCACTTGTTTATAATTTTTTTCATGTACGCTTCATTTAATGGGACATTTTATACATAAAAGCTTGACATTTTGTATGTGGAATACTATTAAGCAATCGTTCTGAGTTTGTCCATAAATATTAACGATTTTTTGTTTATTTGACCATGATGCTAGAAAGTGCTAAAACCACTCTCTACACTAAACTAGAAAATAATATTGAAAAAGAGAGTAATTTAACATTCTTCATGATACTATACCATTGCCTATTGCATTTAGGGTAACGACACCAGATAATTACACTACAATCAAATCAATCTGTTTGGAAAGCAAAAATAATATAAAAAACAAAATCAAATCCTCGCTTTTCAAAGTTATGAACTTATTCCACGATATAAAGTTTCACTGGAAATCTGTTTTTGCTAATAAAATATCCCACCATGTATGCATTTTCTTATAATCAGGACTGTTAGATATTCTTTTTTTCCACACTTTAGTATGTTTGATATTGATACGTGAGATTCATCAAAATATCTAACATTACAATTATATTATAAAATATAGTAGCATTCACATATTAAATAATTAGACATGAGAGTAATAAAAAGAAAACAGTAGATTTAGCATTCTACTTGTTTATACGAGGAAATAATATTAAACTTTCTTAGGCATTTAACCCCTACCTCTAGGAGGTTTTTCATTTTATTAGAAAAAATGTCATCTTATATTTTTTTTTACTTTTTTTTATAGGGGTGGGGAAATTCAAATATTTAATTTTAGCGCTACATATACGAGTGTTGTTATCAATCATGTTTTATGTTATCATCAAACTTTGTTGACACTAGCTCCAACAGTCTTTTCTTGTTTTATACATATTGGTATTAGGTACATGTGATGTTATATACTTAAGCAGCACGAGTTGATAGTACAAATGAGAGACCTATGATATAATTTAAGATATCTCTGTTAGAAAAAATATTGTAAATAATAATAATAAATATAGAAATTTAAATACTACAGGAACAAAACACTATTAGAAATAATCTATCAATATTAAGTAACAAAATAAAACACACAACAAAAAAAAAAATCACAATATATAAGACTTAGACAATCTATCAATATTAAGTGACAAGATAAAACCCACACCAAAAAAAGAAAATCACAATATATAAGACAAAAGAAATTCTAGAGAAAAATTTAAGAAAAATCAACAAAGTGTTATATTTCACGCGATATCTTTGAAATAATTATACTTTTTTACTAGAGTATTTTGAGAATTGTTAACAACATATGTCTTTTAAGATAAAATAGTAGTCAAATAATAATATTGCACCAACTTACGATTCCTAATGAATTGAGCAGACGCCCAAATGCTATCGATAGGACTACACGAAGCACTACAAAGAGCTCGCCCATCTAAGAACTCGACGGCACCATAAAGAGGAAAAAAAAAAATATGACAGGGCTGTTAGAGCTCGACCACCTAAAACGTGACAGTGCGGTAGAGATGGGGTGTACAAAATTTTTAATAAATTATCCCCATTACTCTTTTTTTAAACATGAGGGGTGCCTTAATCCATTGGGGTGTCAATATAATCCTCCAAAGGAGAAATTATTGAAAGTATTAGTAAAAGTTCTAAGGGCATTTATATAACTTTTCACATTATAAGACCGAGGTGAGACAAACTATAAAAATTAAGGCACCAAAGAAAAAAAGAAAACAAAATTAAAGAAAAATAAAAAGAAAACTAAGATTAATTTATATGTGTGTCTAGTGTCACCCTTTCCCTTTGATATGTAGAGAGATTGGAGCTCTTAATTTCTATTTACTACTAGTAAACGAGGTACATTGACTAATTTAATTAGGTAGTACTTGCTTCCTTTGTTTCTTTCATTCTCTGGCTTTTTTAAAATTATCAGTTATTTTCATTTCTTTTAGTAATATCAGTTATTAAAATTATCAGTAATTTTTATAATGAAAAATTGAGATCTCCTTTGCATCATCTCGTTTGTATAATAGTTTTTGCACACACATGAAAAAATATATTATAGATTGAGACTTCTGATTAATTTATGTTTTCCGCCAAGTATTTTCAGTTGATCTCTTTAGTCAATGTAATACATCGTATCAGTTTCCTTGGTATTAATGAATAGTTAGTATTTTGACAAAAGTCTGATGTTCGGATTTCGATTTTTCAATCTGGCATATGCAGCCTGTTTCTTGGTTTCATCGCTATATTATATCATTGTTCATTATAATTGTCACCACGTAAAATTCGGGCTAATGTCAGAAACGAAATTTCACTAGAATTAAAAATTTCTTAATTTATAAAGAAAAAGCTTTAAAATTTTAAAATAACACGATAAATAAAAATATTTGGAATTCTAACTAATGAGCTTATCACACAGTTCATAGTTATCAATAAATATAGACTAAATAGTTTTTTTTTTTTTTTTAAAAAAAAAAAAAAAAATTCAAATAGTTAATCGAGCATTATCATTCACACCTCAACATCAAGCTAGTATGACATATATAGTTTACAGATATATTTAAAGTAGTATAGTCCATTTATTTAACAAGACTTAAACATAAGTCTTAAATCCACACTCCTAGTATTACCAAGTCACAAACTACAAGTAAAAGATCGCTTCTTAATCTACTTATTGGTCGTCAATGTCACACTAGACACCATTTGTGGAGAAAGTAGGGGGTGAGTATAAAATACCTAGTAGGTTACCTAATTACCCTTTTTGGGAAAGCCTTTTTATAATTCTCAAAACATCTATATGGTTAGTAGTACTGAAAAGTATTTTTATAAATATTAAGTATTCAAAACATAAGTAAAAAACTATAGTAGAAACTCATGCTAAAGAACAAATCAGGTATCAAGGTCAAATATATTAAAAATCATAACAAAACAAGCATAATGCACATTATATAAAATCAACACCTCACATGAGCTCACACCATCTCATCACAATAAGAGCAACTTATACTATATATATTGAGTGCTCCATGCCTGACATCTATCTCTAGAAACTGGAGGGACACTCGTGTGTCTAATCCTACTAAGTTGGAGGGACACCCGTGTGTCTAATCCTACTAAGTTGGAGGGGCACCGAATGCCTACACCTATCGAGTGGAAAAAGTCAGAAAACAAACCCCACGCGGGTTTACGGGCTCTCGCCGAAGGCATGTGTACTAGTCCACCTAATACAACACGGTGATGCCTAAGATGACTCTCATGCATGATCATATAAAATGTGTAATATGTAGAGTCTCAAACAACCATGCGGTGGTTTAATATTTTAAATATACTCTGATTTTTAAATTGATGTCCATTTTGTACTTAAAAAAAAATCCAAAAGTACAGTTCCTAAGGTTTAGCTAAATCTCAAGTTTAAAACTAGTACAAAATTATACGTAAAATATTCATAATAATTCACAATATTTCACAAGTTCACAGTTCATTAAAATAATTATTCAAATAATTTAATTTAATAAAATCATGAAATTTCATTTTTCAAAATAAATTCTAATTTTAAAGAAAAATAATAAAAAAAAAAAGGAAATTGAATCCCTTACCTCGAAATAGTAATTATGCTGAGCTAACGACGTTAGAAAAGTCCTCTATTGATCAACTGATTGTTTAGATGGTCGTTTTCGGATCTCGACATGTTCACTTGAAAAAGTGAATTTCTAAATGGAGCCTTAGATTGACAAACGGAAATCACCACTGAATTCAAAACACTCAAAAATATTGGGGTAGTCATAAACTTTGTCAAAACAGGTTTCGGTATGGAACCGGCCTGTAGCACGTAAAACGGTGTAATTCACAAGCTATTTTTTCGATTTTCGTGCCATATCAGAAAATAGTGATATTTTATATAAAAAATCATGTCTCGACCCCAATGAGTCCAAATTTGAAGTAGAACTCAATTTCGCGGTCCCGAGTATTAAATGAGCTAAAAAATCCAAAAATTATAAAAATACCACATTTGAAATAATTAGAAAAATGCCACAAAATTCATATCAGTTTTTCTCCCAATCCGTTCATCTATTTTCCACAAATCCATCACTTTTCATCTTATGTTAAACCATATTTTCATCCCCTAAAGTTTCATGAGCATTGAATCAATATAGCAAAAATAATTGCACAAATACCACTTTTTGTGACGAAAATAACATAAAAAGATTTAGGAGCTCACTGGAGCTTCTTGGCTGGAAATTGGTGGCGGTGAAGAGTCAACCCAGGCAGGAGAAAGCTTGGGCTTTAATTTGGTGATAGTGGGTGGCGAACGATGGAAAACAACCGCGAACGATGGAAAAAAACCGCGAAATGTTGCGACTTAGGCGCGACTTTGCGCGAGGTTCGTCGTAACTAGAAGGCTTGACAGGCTCCGATGATCGGCAGCGGAGCTGCGTCTGGCAGTGGGGGAGGCATGCCGACTGGAATCTAGGCTTAGGTGGTCATCGGTGGCAAGTGGTTGGTTGCGCAAGGGGAATGGCAGAGAAAAATAAGGAGGAAAAAAAGAAGGATGTGTGGGAGAAAAGAGCGAGAGTTTGAGATTTTATTTGTAATTTTTAAAAATTATTGGTAGTGGAACACGTGGCATCATCTTATTAGACCTAAAATCTTTTCAAAATATCACTTTAGCTACAAATTTTAAAAAGATTCTTTCACTTTAGTCTCTTCTTATTTATTTTACGTCCTTGAATTTTAATTTCTTTTTCACTTTTGCCCCAAATGTATTTAAACATTATTTTGTCTAGGTTCAATACCAATAATTTAATTTAAAATATTTTTAAATTTCTATTTAATTAAATCTGAAAATAAAAATTACCAAAATACCTATAAACCAAAATTACCTAACTACCCTTACGAAATTTAAGATTTTACAATAGTCATCGCCATCACTAAAGATCTTACAGACGTGGAGAGTGACCTTAAGTAAGTTGTAATCAAATCTACTTTTTTTCCCCTTTTTATTTGATTAACTTTTTAGAATAAATAGTGAAATGCTCAGCAACAAGTCAAAAAGAAAAAAAGTCTACTTTTTGATTGGTAGGAATTTGGAAATTTAAGAAAAAAATAAATTCTACATTTGATTCTTTGAAAATATAATGTGAAATTCTTTTCAGTATTTATATAATCATTTAATGAATGATAGTAAATAAAGTCCAATACATCAGTTATGTTCTAAAAGTTTATTTTGACTCTATTGTTCCCTGAATTATTATCGAAAAAAAATCTCAGTTTAGTCTCTAAATTTAAAATTTTATCATGTTAGTTATTAAATTATTCAAGAAGTTTCATTTTAGAGTATTTTGTTATACATTATGTTCGATTCACAGAAAAAGAGCATGAAGAGCATTTATAGTACTGTATTATTAATTTTAACAAAATATCACAATTCAAACAATTTTAAAATACATTATTGTCAAATTGCAGCTAATTTTTATTCAATGAATCTTTTTAAATTGTAATTAACTTATGCGTTTGCATATGAAATGAGTACAATAACAGAGCATGTGTCCGATACACTCATTCTATTAAGAAATGAAAGAAATATAACAAAATGATTAAAATGAAACACTTTTCATAGTTTAATAACCAAAATAAAAAATATATTAAAATTTAAAGACTAAAATAAATTTCACACATAATTTAGGTAACAATAACATCACTATCCTTAAATAAAAGATTTTTATGTGTAGTGTCACTCGTATCAATAAATCTTTGATTTTTTTTTTTTCGTTTTGAAATTAATAACTCTTTGATTTTACAATCGAGATTTTATCTAATTTTATTTATAATTTATGATCACAGGTTTCAGATAGTAACCTTTGCTGCAAAATTTGGGGTCTTCTCCTGGTAAATTATATTGGTGCTATACTGACTGCAATTTACATGCCTCAGGTAAACATGCATATGCTTCTTCCCCTTGAACCTTACCTCTACATTTTTATTATTAATTTTTTTAACAGTCATACTTATATGGAGAGTAATATGTGAGAGCCAACAAATTAAACACATAATATGTATGAGCAAGTACAATAGGATTTTAGATTTTTCTTTTATTCCCTGTAGATAGAGAAAGCAATACGAACATTGAGATTTCCTTATGATGGTTACAATTAAATATGATCCAGTGAATTTTAATGAGAAATAAATTATACAAGTTATATTTCAACAATTAGATTGAAATCTAAAAATATTCATAAGGAATAAAAGAAAATTCCTATTTTACTAGCACCTGTATTTATACATGCACAAGTACATATTTATTTATTTATTTTCTCATGTGTTTTGTTTCCTGTTTACAGGTTTTCAACCGTAACCTAATGGTTCCTATTCACGCAATCTTTGCATTGTGCTTAATTTTCCAGGTTTATTTATTTTACAGTTTTATTTATTTTCCAGGTTTGTTTTATTCAAGAAAACAAACATATAAATTAAAAAGAAACACATACTCACTTTTACAGTTTTATTTATTATTTATTTTTTTATTTTTAAATTTTATGTGCTTTCAGGCCTGGTTGTTGGAACAAGCAAATTACAGTACGGTAAAATGCAGCTTAGTGTGGCATAAATGGCAATGTTTTCACGCTTTACTTAGCACTCAAGTAGTGTTATATATCATAGTGAATAATGCTTAATTATGTTTTGTACACGAGACTTCGACACTCAAAACTAATGTGTTGGAGCGGTTTCTCACCAGTCGTCCACGTGTCTTGAACTGCTGATGCTGGATTCTCCAACTATTCACGTGCCCTTGCTATCTCACAAAAATCTCTGAACTCCAAGCAGGATCGGAGAGGCGGGGGTGGCCACCTGCAAAGACTCTCCGATGCTTAAGTCAGTGGTTTTTCTTTGCGTTTTGGTAGCAAGGAGAAAAAATAGATCAGTTCAAAATATCTATCTCTTTTNGACTTTTGGGACTAGACTTTTGGACTTTTGAACTTTGGACTGGACTTTTCGAATCACGAGATATAGATTATTCTTTCCGAATCTAGAGAAGCTAACGAATTCTAAAGATTGTTTTCTTCTTCTTTCCGGACAACACATTGTAACTTTGAGTTCTTGTAATTCTCCAGAAAATAGTAAAAAACAATGGACGTAAGCTCATCTTTTTCGGGGCTGAACTACTATAAAATCCTTTGTCTCTTTATTTGTTTTGATTAATAACCCAATTTACACAAATTACATCTCGCATTAATAATATCAACTTCTTTATCAGACACATTTTATATATGGACACGTCATCTTCACTTTTTCCAAACAAAACAATCAATTAATAAGTCGTGTTAGTTCTTGAGAAAAATGAAAATGATAGTGTCGAGTGTGGACAAATAAGGTATCTCACAAATAGGTAGATATATATTTTTTTTTAAAAAAAAAGAAATTTAATTAATGACTTTTATTTATTATAAATTAAAGAAAAATACTTATTACTACTCAATTCTCACCCTACCCGATTAGAAATAATAAGATTTCACGTCTACTCCTAATATGACTCGAACTTAAGACCAATTTGGCATCAATTTGGCCAATAAAAATTTGACATGTACATTTTTTTATTGTAAAAAGAAAAAGTATTAATAATGCACGTCTTTTCATGCATTTTATTATAACTATTAATAGTGATCCGACGGCTAAAAAAAAATACTTACCTATAAGTAAAAAAAAATACCTATTAGATTGGCAACCATATATATTTATTATAGTACATATTATAGGGTAAGTGTTGGAGCGGTTTCTCACCAGTCGTCCACGTGTCTTGGACTGCTGATGCTGGATTCTCCAACTGTTCAGGTGCCCTTACTATCTCACAAATCTCTGAACTCCAAGTAGGATCGGAGAGGCGGGGGTGGCCACCTGCAAAGACTCTCCGATGCTTAAGTCAGTGGTTTTTCTTTGCGTTTTGGTAGCAAGGAGAAAAATAGATCAGTTCAAAATATCTATCTCTTTTTTCGTGTTCTCTTCTTTTCAAGTGTTTTTTCTTGTATATCAAAAAGAAAAAACCTTTTTCTTCTGAATGCATTGCCTTCATATATGTAGTCCTCGGATAATCAACAGTGTTCTTCTTTTATCTTCGGACAAATAAAATATATATATTCATGAGTACCTTTCACCTTCAGATCTTTTAAAACCATCTTGGGCCGAGATTTCTGTGATCTCTTTTGTGCTACCGCGGCCTGATTTTCGCCGCCTCCTCAGGTTTCAATCTGTCAGGAGCAAGATTTGGGCATATCGCCGTTCTGTCAGGACGGCTTGTCCCTGCGCGCGCACCTACCCAGAAACGCATTAAATGCTCTGTCCAGGTCTGGAGCCGTGGGGCTGCCTTCAATCGTACCCAGTTTGAAGACCCTTGGGGCTCCTGTCCTCTGTGTCTTTTGGGGCGAGGGCTGCTATTCCTAGGCAGCAGACCTTCGGGGCCTCAGACCGCCAGCTGTGCGGGGCTGTTTTCCATTGCACCCAGTCTGGAGACCCTCGGGGCTTCCGACCCCTACGACTGTTGAGGTGAGGGTCGCTGTTCCTAGACAACAGACCCTTGGGGCTTCAGACCGCCAGCTGTCGTGGATTCGGGGTCTGACCGACTGGACCGTTTGGAATCAGTGGTGGATTCTGCCTTAAATTCGGAAGACCCATAGGCCGACGGTGAGATCACGTGCGTCCCGCGTGACCCTTCTCATGGTTCAAGGTTCAGGAATGGGCCCCACAACTGCCCCCATTTCCCTATTTGATAGATTCATATATGTCAAGTGGGGAAACTGTCTTCTTGCTTCTCCAATCCGCGGGACGCAAGTGGCCCCCCGTTTCCCGATGTGGCGATACGTCATCTCTCTCGTTTGTGAAATCTGTTCGAAATTTAAAATTCTTGACTGTTCGGTTTCCAGAAAGACTTTCCAACTCCCCTTCTTTAAAAACCGCCACTGTGCTTATCTTGCTGTCTTACCACAAATTTCTAATCACCCCGATTTCTCAACATCTTAAAATTTCTGCTTCCCTTTCTTCAAAAAACTTTTACTCTCTCAGTTGTCTTTGGAACGATGGCTTCGAATCAAAATCAGGAACTGCAATCTATTAAGGATTCAGAGTTGGACTCATTGAGGAGGCAGCTCTGCTTCCCCGGAGGCGTGACGCTTCAAAGGGTTAAAGGCCCTGCAGATTGGTACCTTCGGCCCTGTGCCCCCGAAGGTTCCATTGTTTTGGGCAGGAAGCATCTGGAATGTCTGCGGTTCCCCCTTCCCCCTCTAGTCCATCAGTTTTTTGCCTTGACGGGGATCCACCTGATGCAGCTGAACGCCAACGGGATAATGATTCTGATGGGGCTCTCTGTCCTGTCCGTTATTTACAATACGCACATTGACTTGGAGGTGGTCTTCTACGCCTACAAACTTGTTCTCATTCCCAAGAAGAGCTCCTACCCCACTTTCTATCTCCAGCCGCTGCCCGTTCGCCACATCTTTTGGGGGTTGCCACGGTCGGACAAACTTTGGGACTCTCACGCCAGGCTTTACGCCGTAGGAGGGGCGTGGTGTTCCCCTTGGGTAAATGGGGAACACTTCCAGATCCCCTCAGTCTTCTTGCAGAGTAAGCATCGGACTATGACTTTTGGATTCGGGTTTCCTCACGGTTTCATTTCTCATGTTATTCTTCCCTGTGCAGGCTCCGCAGAAGAAAACAGGTTCGAGCCGCACCCGTCGGCTGGGCGGCTCAAGGGCCTCGAGGGGATCGTTATCTTTAGTTCCCCGGGGGAGTGCAGGCATATTCAGGCTGTGCTCAACCCACTCACGATGAACCTGATGCCCAGGATGGTCTCGTACCTTCCTTTCCCTCCAGATACCTGGGTCATCACCAAGCATCTGAGGAGCCGGCTCGACGCCTCCGCCTTGAATCGATTTCACCGGGACGAGGCTGACCGGATCACTATGGCGAGTCGGCAGGTTGCGGCCTCGAACCAGCTGGCGGGCTCCAACGATTTGGTAGCGCCGTCAAACCTCGAACTCGAGGAGGCCGTAAGGCTGGTTGCTGCGGAGTGCGTCAGGCTCCGCGAGGAAGAAAACACCACCCCTAAAAGGGTTAAGGGTAAGCTTGTCTTTTGAGTCTTTGAATCTTCGTGGGTCGGACCGTAGCTGTAGACTAAACTCTTCGTCTATTTTCCGTAGGCTCTGAGGCGGGCCCAACCGTCGACACTTCTTCCTCCAAAGGGAAGGCCGCGGCTTCGAAAGCTCGGGCAAAAACACCCGTCGGTCGGCGTCTCGTGGTGCGTACGAAAGGGACCGGATCGGCAGCTCCTCATTCTGACGCCGGTGGGTCTCCAGGTGGGACGCCGCCTGCCCTTCTGGCCTCGCGCGGGGAGGCGACGGCGACACCTGGACCGATCGGGGGGTCCGCAGCAATGATCTCCCCCATCCCCGTCTCTTGCCTAAAATCGATTGCCGCTAGCCCCGGTGGAGAGTCCAGCGATCTCAGCGGGGGAGCTCCGAGGCTGAAATCCAGACTCTCTTCCCCTCCTCCGGTCCTCGTGAAACGGCAACGCGAGGTCGGCTCGTCAGATGCGGAAGAGGTTGGGGTGTCGAAGAGGGGTAGGGTCGTCCTCTCGTCCGATAGTGACGACGATGGGGCGACGCTGACCCTTATAATGAAGAAGAGGCCAGGACGCTTCAGCCAGCCCGGAGGAGGTGTGATCCCCCCTATCCTTGATGGCGCTGAGCCTTCTTTTGCCCCAATCGCTACTGCTCCGGAGACGTGCCCAGCGGACGGAGGGGGTACTCCAATGGCCGTAGAGGAAGGGCTGTGCTCCCCTGCCGTGAGTACTGCTCANGGACTCAACCGCAGACCCGGAGTTGGATGCCCTTACTCCAGAAAATGTCGAGCTAGTCACCGCCCGCACTCTCGCGCAGGTTCGTCATATTTGGGTGTTCTTTCTGTCTTTTCAATGTCTTTGACTAATGCCGTCTTTCCTCCTTACTGCTTAATTCACAGATGTCCGCCATCCGGTCCTTCCACTCTGACCGTGTCAAAGGCCTGATTGAGGAATTGGACTCCCGCACTGCGCTGGCCGAGCGCTGCAAGGCCGCCCTCGCCGAATTGAGGTCCGATTTTGACTTGTATCGAGGCCTCGAGGAAGCGAGGGTTAGCAGTGCGGTAGCGCATGCCCTGAGCGTTGAAAAGGCCAGGAGTGAGGAGCTAGCGGCGAAACTAGCTCGATCGGAGGCGGACAACACCGCCCATTCCGAAGCCGCTAGGTTGGCTCAAGGCGAGCTGAAGATCAAGGAGCGAGAGCTTCAGAGCGCGGAGGCGGAGATGGGGTTGGCCTTCATCGCTCGAGACAACGCTGTTGAAGACGCCAAGGAAGCAAGGAAAGCTGAGGCGGTGGCCAAACTTGAAGCCCATGCTTTGCAGCGCAGACTCGATAGGTCCCATGAGGTAAACCGACACCTTTCTATGGACCATAAAAATCTGATGGTCGCTCGGTTGGAGGCGTCCCATAAGCATTGTGCGGACCTTGCTGGTATTAATTCTTTGTTGCTCGACTTGTCGCAGCGGCAGGCGGAACTAAGGGTGGCGGCGCTAAAAGATAGGCTTGCGGATGCGGAGAAGCTGAAAATTAAGTACCAGAAGCAGGTGGATGTTTTTTCTGCAGAAGGTTATAGGTCCGGCTGGGAGAACAGAGAGTTCGAAAACCATGCCGAGGTGGTGACACCAGACCAATTCGACGATCAGAAAGGCGTCGAGAGGGACAACTATTCCATTAGGCACTATATGCAGCAGCTCGAGAACGAGATCAAGATCATATTTCCAGCGGACGTGCTGGAGATGCTCGCTGCGGAAAAGGATGTGCCCTCTACATCTGCTCCTGGTGCCATGGCAATTACTCCCGCTGCTAATCCGCCAGGCCAAACTTCCGAGCCCCAGGTCATTCGACGCAACTCTGATGCTTCACTCGGGGAAGGCCTCGGAGCTGTCGTCGTGTCCAGTGACGAGTCCACCCCGGCCACGCCGCTCTCTCCCGAAGCCGGTCCGAGTGCCGATGACGTCCGCCCTTCCTTGGATGGAGGTAATTAGGCTTCCCCCCCCGATTATGTACATTTGTAGAGTGGTTAGGCTTCCCCCCAATGTATGTACATTTGTAAAATTGACAGTATGCTGTAAACCTCTAAGTAAACAATAAAAGATGCTCCGCCATTTTTACTGTTTTCTTTCGCTTTTCATCACTTGCCGAACTGACCACGAAGGCATGGTTTCGGGTTGTTAGCGCGTTTTCGTGTGGCCTTGGTTACTCGGAACGTCTCTGGACATAGGGGAGGAGGCTCTGGCTTACCCTGTTTTACTGCACCGTAACCTTCGCTGTAATTTGTTTTGGCAGAGTTTGATCCCCGCGTGTGGCTAGATTTCTCCGACCCCAAATGGGACCGTGCTCGGA
>JXTB01000341.1:26395-107858 GCA_002914805.1 Parasponia andersonii | reverse complement strand
CCAGCTGTCATGGACTTGAGGTCTGTCCGGTTGAGCCGTTTGGGGTCAGTGACGGATTCCGCCTTAAACTCGGAAGACCCACATGCCGATGCCGGGATCACGTGCGATCCGCGTGACCCTTCTCACGGTTCGAGGCTCGAGAATGGGCCCCACACTTAGTACAGTTCGTCGTACTAAGTCAACCTACCAACACTCAAGAAAGGGACTTAGAGTAAACTTTTGAGACAAAGTGGTAAAGATGAGAGAGTTTAGGTGAATGAAGGCTTTGTATTACTCTTAGAATACTTAGAACTCTCACAAGTGGGACTTGTGTACAAATGAATCCAAGGGGTCCTTTATATAGGCAAAGCTTAAACCAACCAAAGGTTAGAATCGTGCCAAGTGGCATGATCTTGCAAAGGTGTGGATTATTCTCAACTAAAGTTATAATATCTAGAAAGATATTTACATAGAGAATTCTAGAACAAAACATGATCTAGATTCTTTTAAGAATTTCATCCACTATCTTGACTCTTCTAAGTCATTCTAAGAGCAATATATATAGAATTTCATCCACTATCTTGACTCTTCTAAGTCATTCTAAGAGCAGTATATATAGAAGACTTTAAAATCATCAGCAACAACACTTAGATTTTTTAGAGCCGAATGAACAGGCGTAACATGAGACATAATCTGGTACGCATGTATTCAGTCGATGCATGTATGTTGACCACTCAAATCTTGTCCAAAGCACGACCATATAATCAAAGCTTTCCGGTCTCTGTTTCTTCGTGTATCCACATGGAGCTCTCACTCTCTTCCTCTTCGCTCGGAGGACCAGCTTTAATCCCTCATTGCAGGGCGGCCTCCCCCTCCCCTGTCACTAAGCTTAGAACCCAGGTCTCCAACTTTCCTTCAAAATGTTCGACCAAGAACTTTCATCAAACACTTGGTCTGTACGGCCGAAGCAAGTGCCCAAACTCTTTATCAAACAGTCACCAACGGCGCAGCTCCATCCGGGTAATGCTTGATTTCTTTTCAAAGTTTATATTAACTTTGGAATTTGATTAATGGGTCGAAGTCCAGTTGGTTTTTCTCTTTGTCAAAATCCATAATAGCGATTACAGAATCTTTTTTCAAGAGAAAAGTTTAGCTGGATATTCTAAGTTCGTTGAAAATAGTGAAATTTATTTGGGGTCTCTAATTAGCAGCAGAAAATCAAAATTTTCGGTTAAATTTTATCCGGGTAGTCATCATCTTGTCTATTTTTTTATTTTGAATGATTTTAATATGCCAAAGCCAGAAACTCGAGTTATACTATTGGATATAGCTATGTATGCGTATTTGCTTGCTGTGCTGTTAAATGTAACCCCGGAAAGAGTAAATGTTTGCTTATATGTGGCATATGTTGCTACTGTTGATGTTTCCCTTACGCATGTTTAGAACTTGGTGTTTTTTGGTAACTTGGTTAGTATATAAATGAGCACAAGTGTGAGTTTATATGTGGGATTAAAGTGAAAGTAAATGTTTCCAGGCATGTGCTCAAGTTGGAGCTGCTGGATCTGATTCTGATCCAGTTCTTAAAAAAGTCTCAGATTTTAGAGATGCTTGCTGGAGATTCCTAAGGCCCCATACAATACGGGGAACAGCTCTAGGGTCGACGTAAGTACTTGTAACATAAAATGAACAGGAATGGTTTGCTATACAACAAACTATTCTTCCTTTCAAATCCATGCTGGGTATGGTCTACCTTTTTCATGGGAATGTTCTTTTTTTTTTTAATTCTGCAGAGCTTTGGTTGCAAGAGCGTTGATTGAGAACCCAAATTTGATCAAGTGGTCTCTACTGTTCAAGGCATTCTCGGGTCTATTTGCTTTAATATGTGGGAATGGTTATATAGTTGGCATCAATCAGATTTACGATATCGGTATTGACAAGTATGCTGTACGAGTTTATACACCTCGTTCTATTACTTGTACCGGTATTTTAGAAAACAATACTTGCAACAGCCTTTGAATCTAAATAATGGTTACAAGAACCACAATAATGCTTCTAATGCACTCCTTGAGGCTTAAAATAGGTTCAGGTTGGCCTTTATTTGATGTGAATAATCAAGCCATATTTGGTACGTATGACCCATCTTAGAGGTTTGTCCTAGTTTTTGAATCGGAAGGAAAAGTGAATAGCCAAAGAGGGTCTTGACCATTTGGTTTAGTTTTGTTTCTGCTATCTCTGCTACTACTAATATTCTAATAGGCGACATATATTTTTTCTAAAAGGCAAAAAAGATATCCTAAATGGGTTCACTAGTTAAGGTCTTCATCAACTGCAAGCTGGAAAAAAAAAAAGTTGATTATGTGTGTTGGCATGGTAAAATCTTGGGACTATTCTTGGATATTAATCGCTGGTAAACTTCTTTGATTTATTCATTTTTTTTTTCATGTTCAGGGTAAACAAACCTTATTTACCTATAGCTGCGGGGGATCTCTCAGTTAAATCAGCATGGTTGCTGGTGGTATTTTTCGCAGTAGCTGGCCTGTTGATTGTTGGACTGAACTTTGGGCCATTCATTACTTCACTCTATTCTCTTGGTCTTTTCCTTGGCACCATTTATTCTGTTCCTCCATTTAGAATGAAGAGATTTCCTGTTGCGGCGTTTCTCATAATTGCTACGGTAAAATATTTTCATCCTTTCCTCCGAATCTTGCAATCAAGTTATGTCATAGTTTTGTTTTCGTATTTTATTGGATTATTGGAAACTTAGCTCTCAGAATTTAAATGTCTTGAAATAAATTTTTATTGTATTTGAAACCTATAATTGCCATGTAACTGCTTTCAAGTCTTGAAATCAAGAACAAAAGTAGATAAAGTTTTATTGCATAATATTCTATATAATCACAGTAATGCAAGCATGACGAAAAAAGAAGGGTACTTCCAAGTACCAGGTACAGAAAATGAAACAATATTTACATGCAGAGCCATGGCAAGCATACGTGGGAATTTGGGTCATCAGTCAGCTACATAGACTAAATTCCAACTAAGTTTTGAGAAGGGAAAAGGACCGTATAGGTGATACAGTAGTCGAGTGCTTTAATTTAGAAGCATGAGAAACTTGTCAATCGGATCCAATGGTCATATTGTGCCTTGCTTATTGACGAATTAGTTCTCAGAGAATTCTAGATATTAAACGCAATGTTTTGCATCATTATGAAATTTACTATGTGCTTGCTCTATTAAAAGTATCTTAAATTTCTTTCTTCAACAAATGTGTAGACTAATAGGAAACACCATTGAAAAGATTAGGACATTCATTTCTGTGTGGCATGTGGTTCTCTGCAAAAGGTGGTAATTCTGATGAAAGACTGACAAAAGAAACTTATGCAGGTACGGGGTTTCCTTCTTAATTTTGGTGTATACTACGCCACCAGAGCTGCCCTTGGACTGACATTTGAGTGGAGGTGCGTTATAATTTTGCTTTTTGCTGGACTTTTTGGGAGTAGATTGGCATGTAATAGGAGTCCCACTTTGGACTACTGATAGATATTCTGAAGTTTTAATTTGTTACAAGGAACATATAATTCGCTAAACAAAATGAATTCAACCCAGAAAACTTATCACCTATTGCTCTGATTCTATTTGTTTCAAAATTTGGAGTCGGTTTGTAAATCTAGTCTACCCAGTAGAGATAGTCATGTTGTGCGCTTATGTAGGAGATGTATTGTGTCTTCAGTTCATAGACATTTGATGGTGAACAAAACAATGGAGAAATAATATATGAACCCCTATTGACTGTTGTAACTCTAATAAGCGTTCTTTTAAATTGCATGTCCCCTGGTACGAAGTGGGTTCGTCTAGGATCCCATTTGGTTTTTCTAAGCTGTAATTACTGCCTATTTGGTTCCCACAATGTAAACACCTCAATAGCACTGATTTAAAACAACTAGATGATAATTGGAGATTTTCTTTATAGAACCTAAATTGGTCTTGGATCCCTTTTGGCTTTTCTAGGCTGTAATTACTGCCGATTTGGTTCCCACAATGTAACACACGAATACCACTAATTTAACACCACTAAATGATAAATTAAAGATTTTCTTTATAGAACCTCACTGGTTTATTTGATTTTCCAATTCTACATGAACCTTTTAACTTTTGATAATTCGGCTATGTATTTATTCATACTCATAATTTTGATCAAATTCCGTGCATCAATTTGATGACCTGCAGTTCACCTGTTGCTTTCATCACTACCTTTGTGACATTATTCGCTCTAGTCATTGCCATCACAAAAGATCTTCCAGACGTAGAGGGTGACCGCAAGTAAGTTGCAATTTTCAGGTTTTACTTTCTTATAAATTGCAGTTTTCGGGTTTTACTTTCTTATTTTAATTGGAAGAAACAAAGGAATCCAAATGTTGGTTGTTGATCATGCTTCTACCAAATGTGTATCTCAAATTTTCTCCAATGTGATCACCCAATCTCGAGACATTACACCACTTGTCTTGTCAGAAGATAACATTCAAGTTGTGATATAGTTTCGTTTGAACACAATCATCTTTACAGGTTTGAGATATCAACTTTTGCAACAAAACTCGGAGTTCAAAACATCGCATACCTTGGTTCCGGGCTCCTTTTGCTAAATTATATCGGTGCTATAGCGGCCACAATTTACATGCCTCAGGTAAATCGTTCTCGATCCTTCCTTCAAAAGTTATCTGTACATGTCCTTTTGCTAGGTGCAGAATAAGCAAGCACATAATAGAGAACATATACATACGTACATATTCGTTTTCTTCCAGTCATTAGACCTCAAAAATTAAAGCCTGCCCTTTTCGTTTCTTGGTTCATAGGCTTTCAAGCGTAACTTAATGTTGCCCATTCACGCAGTCTTGGCGTTGTGCTTAATTTTCCAGGTTTGTCACACGTAAATAACCTGCGGAATTTTTTATTATTTAATTTATTGTTAAATTCTTAAAATCTTTTTTCTTGTCTACTTTTAGACCAGGGTGTTGGAGCAAGCAAATTACAGCAAGGTAGACTCTCAATTATCTACTTATTTATTCCTTTTTATGTTATGAAAAATAAAAGAAATAATTAGCTTAACAAGGATATTGAATTTGATATTGATTATTATAATGATTGTGTTATGCAGGAGGCAATAGCAGGTTTCTATCGATTTATATGGAATCTGTTTTATGTGGAGTATATCATATTTCCTTTCATCTAGTAAGTTACTCTGTAATTTTTTTTATCCTATACTAGCGAGAGAGAACATTTTTAACTAATTGTAGATATTGCAGATAACGAGAGGCCAATATTTTGTTAATTTTTGTAAATATTGCAGTGCATGTACTAAAGATAAAACTGCATTTTTTTTAGTTAAAGCATACTAATTAAGTCTAGATTATTAGTATGGTTTTAATGTTCTTGATGAAGTTTTATTAAGAATGTGAGAAAATCAACAATTTTTGTATGTTGTTTTGTAATTGGAAAACGACAGTGGAGACCTGTTCGACTAGATAAAGACATATCATCTTATATGTTGGATTAAACGACATGTATAATTGAAGAAGTTGACATGTATTTACAGCGGCGCACGAATGATGAAACCTTATAAAGAATGACATGTAGTATACTTGTCCATATCTTCTCATTTATATTTTATCATGTGGTTCTTTTCAGAAAATTTAAAAAAATAAAGAAACGACACTGCATAAAAAGGCCATGTTTCTCAATGACTGCACGTCCCATATTTTTACAAGAAAATGACTTCCCATGCATCATTGTAAAATAAGATATCATACGCCATTTTCTAAACATGTCATTCGTGCAATGTCAGATATTGTCGTCGTAAAAAGAAACGCTAACTGCATCTCCAAATCCGGTGCCTGCCTACATGAACGACATGCACAAAATGTCGTTTCCAGTGAGAAGAAAGATATTGTGGATATTATTTAGATGTATATATAGTGGTTACATTTTTTCCTAATAAAAAATAACAACTCAATAAATAAATACTTATAAACCCTCCCGCCAAAAAGAATAAAAAATTAAAAAAGCCTTTAAAAGATATAATAAAACAAAGTCAAGAATACTTTTAACAGGTAAATGAAAGGAAGAAGAAGAAGAAGAAGAAGAATACTCTTAACACTAATGTTGATAAAATTCTGCACCCAAGCAATGGAAGGTGATTTTCCTGCTACTTATGTGATAGGTACCAATGAACTACTGACTGCCTTTCTTTCATATCTGAATTGTAGGATTACAAAGAACAGAACACTAATTGGAAAAGCTCTCCAGTTTCTTCTTTTCTTTCTATAATTATCTTCTAAAACGAGAGCAGTTACTGAAGCTAACAAAATGCCCTGTTCTGTTCTCATTCCTATTTTATTTTTACAAAAATTCCAAGTAATTAAACAGAACAAATAAAAGAATGGCATAGAAAAAGGACGCAAAACCAATACCTATAACGCCTTTTCTACCTTCACATGATATGGTACTAGTCAGTCTATGGTTCTTGCTTTGGATCAAATTGTGGACTTGTAATTGCATTGGCTGCTTCTATACCTAAAGAAGTTGGAGACTTCAAGACCCTTTGACTGAACCGAGACGGGTTCCTAGGAGATGCATAAGGACCCTTTGATCTAGGAGACAAGTTTGCTTGCTCCAAAACCCTGAACTGAAGCTCTGAAGGGTAATCCCTCATACAACCAATCCTTGGCCCAGCTCCAGTTGACCATCTGGTAGACAAATGCTGAGCCAACTGATAAGACCTCATTCCCTTGTGTGAATCTATCCTCTTCATGATTTTCTCCTTTGGGATGATTGGCTTCTCATCCTCCTCTTCTTGATCCTCTTCGTCGAACAAGTTTGATTTCGGGAACATGAAATCTTCCTCTGTTAGGAATGATTCCTCAGCTGTTTCATAGCCAGACTCTTCAGCAGTAGAGTTTAGATGATGGCGATGATCGCCATGACAACTCGGCGGGAGAGAGTCCTTCTTGAAAATGTCAAAAACAAGGTCTTTTCGATTTGGTATTTCAAGCTTGGTTATCTTTGAGCATAAATTTCTTGGCAATCTTGACATGAGTGGATTGTGATTTTCTGCAGCATTAGAGTCCTGACAAGTTAAATCAGTGTTCTGTTGACCCGAGTTTTCAGAATCCATAGTTCCTGTATCCTTAATTGAAGCTGGTTTTGATAGACTGCTCTTTTTAGATAACAAGCCTGTGTCTTCCTCATCACTTGGGCTTTTCTGATGAATAACAAAAGAGAAGTTTTAACAGAAGATTTAAATTCAGATGATGAATTTGGATGATCTTAACATGTAGAAGACAGCTTACATGAAGGTTATCTAGGCAAATGACAGGACAAGAGGTTTTGGGCTAGCTACTAGAAAACACTTGTCTTACATGACATAGGTTTAGGATCCGTAATTCAAAACCTAATAATCATGAATAGCAGGAAAATGGTATTTTTCCTCAATTCTAGATTTATCATAATTCCTAGCATTTGTGATCTACCTCGAGAACTTAGCATTTTAAAACTGTAGGAATATGCAAGTCATCTTGAACTTGTGACAGTAGAATTCTTAATATAATACCTTTACGTTTGTTAGATCGACGTTGTGTTCCTCAAGGAATGACATGAACTCCTGAAAATTTTCTTCAGTTGGGAGATAATGTCCACTGTGAGGCCAAACCGCCTATTTAATTAGAATGAAAAAACATAAAAGAACAATTAGTATGAAAACAAATTTTTACGAACGGTAAAAAAAACTCGATTTAAAGAAAATTTTCTCATATGATATTACCTTAAGAATACCATCTTCCACTACTAATCTTCCAGCAGACAATGTAGCCCCACCTGCCAAGAAGCTTGAATGTTGGAATGTCCCTTTGTTCTTCATCCCAACATACAAGGTCTTTGATGTGCCGAGAACAAAAATCCACTTGGCATCTTTGGGTCCTCCTGTTGTATCAAGAAGTTTCCCACTCTGCTTGTAGATAAATTTACCATCCTCTATTGCAACTTCATAAGCCTCCCTTTCTGCCTGCAGAATGTATCAAAGAGATTAACACTTTTAGTCTTCTAAATTCCAAAAATATTGAATATCCCTCAAACCTAATAAGAGGCCTCTAGTTGAAACTAGAATAGACCATTTTGAAGCAAATCATAGGCCTGACCGCGAAAACAAGTCAATGTCCTAGGACTACCAAACTAATTTATTTGTGTGTTTGGTTTAAACTGAATTTCTAAGCAAACTGTCATTAATTATTAGTGACGAGATGGGTCAAAAGGGGAAATGAGGCTTACTGGGCCAAGATACTTGATGCATTGTTGTTGAAGCTTCGATCGAGGACATCTCTCTAGGTTTACTTCTTTTCCATCGCCTATATCAAGCCTGCATTTTCAAAAGTAAAAATATGAACACCAAAGTTAAGGCTGCTCAGTGCTCTTGCTTGTTAAGCAATGAAGATTCTAATAGTTTCAAATATAATTAACTAATCCTACCAATAGAAAAAAGGCTGTCTACTCTCACAATGGAGCCATCTGGCATAATAAAATTGAAGATTATGGCCATAACGATGTCGAGGGTCGATCTATTGACAAGAACAAGCACCAGTAAGAAGACATCGTGAAGAAAAGTATAGTTTGATTCAAATGTTCTACTCTAATAACAAAACTTACTGCCTCAAGCCAGTGCTGTAAAGCGAGTTTACGAGCCTTTTCATCCTTAGATAAACCCTTCCCTACCTGCAAAAGAATTAGAAGAAACCAGCAATTTAGAACCATATTAACAGAGAAGTATAAACTGAAATATGCATAATCTAGCTTAACAATAACCTTGGCAGCCCTGGTCCTCGCTCTGGACCAACGTGAAACAGCAGTCTCATGTTTCTCAATGTCAAAAAATGATATTGAGCTCCGCTTAAGTTCAGCGAAATCTAGCAGTTTCCACCTACCAAAAAAAGAGTTACAAGATATGAAATCTCATACCATAATTCAAAAGACAAAGAAAGGAAATTTTCATGGACAACGAACAGTCATAAAATGCCCAAGCTTTCATAGACTTGTTGATAAGAAAGTACTAAGAACTAACCATCTTTGCTCAACAAGAACTGCACAATCCGCTAGCCGTCTCCTTGTTCGGAAACTTTTGTACACTTTCTGCAGCTTCAATGCTGCCTGGTATCTCTTGTTTCCTGGCTCCCACTCCACCACTGGTGAAGGAGATTTTTCTTCAGACAAGGTATCTGATTTCGACAATTGGTCGTCGAAATCTCGCATCTTTGAGCTTGTTGTTCTACCAAACACATTGTTCTCAAAACTTGCTGTAGGAGTTTTAAAGGACAACATTTTCTCAAGTTCTTTCCTCCCTTTGAAGCTAAGTGACCCTTCTAATACAAACTTGGCTGAACCATAAGATTTCAATCTAGTTGTTGCTGGTTCTGACTCACGGCCATTGAAGCTTACTGACCGCAATAGGGCGTTCTTAGAATTTACTCCCCCAAAACTGATTGACCTCAAAAGGACAGCTTCAATTTGACTATCCAAATCATCAAATTCAGCAAATGAGCATGAAAAAGATGCTCCCATTTGACTAAAATGGGATTTCTCTTAGATATATCTCTCAAATAGCTAAGATCTCTTGTGCCTCACAAAAAACCTGTTAATTGGACAAAATTGGTTGAGTTAACACATAACATGGGCATGAAGCTTTGATATTAGTGAGTGTTGTCATATGGTTTAGATGTTAATCGATGTCTAATGACCAATAATAAATCTTGAAAATCCCATAAAAAAATTAAATGAAAAAAAAACTCATAAAAATGAAAATAGAAGTCTTCTGTAAATTCAGTGACAAACTAACAATATGCTTATATTATGAAATTTGAACAAAGATACAAAAATTGTAAATTCCTCAAACACAGTTAAGGCATTAATACTAAAAGACCAGGCATTGAACATGATACGAATAAAATAAAATTAGTGACAATAATAATAATAGTAATCATTGGCTGGATTTAATGGCACCAACTTCACAATCATAATATACATCAACCTTTAATTTCTTCAAGTACTCTCTTTTTCATAAAGACCCTTTTCAAAAACATGACCCACAAAAAATAAAAAAAGAAAACCCATGTTGTATATTCATAAACAAAATGCAATTAAAACGAAAAACAAAAAGAAACCCAACAAAACCAGGGAATGTGGGGTATGAAATAAAAGAGTCATACCTTAATTTGAGACACAGTGGATTCAGAAAAGGGGACTGGTTTAAGGGAAGAGAAAAGGAAAAAAAGGTATAGAGAAAGGGAGATTCAGAGAAAGAATCAACCCAAAAGAGAAAATGGCCAAATGTGGAAATGGCAGGTAATAATGTGAGAGAGACCGGAGAATGTGGTGAGGCTCTTGAGTTTTTTATTTTTATTTTTTTTGCTTTGTTGAGGTTTGATATTACTTAGTGGCTTTCATTCAGTCTCTCTCTTTCCAGTAAAACCCTTTGTTTTTCAGAGCTCCGATAATAGGCATGCTCTATTGCTATTCTTGCATGACTTATATATAGAGGAGAGAGAGAGAGAGAGAGATTGCACAAGTTTTCATTAACATTTTCTGGTTGACCACAAAATAAGAAAAAATATTTCTTTTTCGAGTCAATTGTGTAAGCATTGTTAGGAAATCCAGGCAAAATTCTTTTTCTTTTTCCACTTATTTTGCGAAAGTTCGGAAAAAAAATATTGATGGAAAAAAAAAAGGTATAACTAAAGTTACGTTTTTTCATATATTTGTTCCTAATTCTAGTTAACAAAATATCACAACTTTAAAAAATAAACATGTTTAACTCTCGAATGACACTTCTTCATATATCTTTCAACTTTTACATGAATTATCTATAATAATAATCCATGAATATGTCTTCTATTTTCCCTGTTATGAGGTAATTTAATGTGAAAATAATGTCGGAAAAATGAGTGAAATGGGTTATTATAATTATTATTATTATTACAATTATTATTATAAGAATCCATAATTATTTTCAGAATCATATAATTATGAAAACATATAATATACATAATGTATATATATAGGTTCCTGATAAGTTTATTTTATCCCTATGTATTTTTTAGTCGATAGATTATAGTTAGAAAAAAAATAAAAATAAAAATTAATTATTTAATTTTTTTTTTCATATTATCTTGAAAAAATATATGACCAATTTTTATTGACTAAAATAATACTTAAGTAAAAAAAAAATATGTAATAAATTAGTGCCCATATATATAAGTATTTTATCGTTATCTAATGATGAATTAATTAATATTGTCACCTAATTAATATTTATAATGAAGAGGAACTAACGCTATACAATACTAGGTTAGGTCATCTTCTTTAGTGGACGAGTCATTTGATATTAATCAGAGACTAACACAGTTTCATCAAAAATGTTAAACAACTGGAAAATAAGTCAGGATTTTGTTTGGACTAATCGTCCTTAGTAAGTACATATTTAGAGTTGGCTAAAACTACCGATTTCTTTAGTAACTCATGAGTACAATTTTGTTGTCTACTCCATGTCGTTTAACATATGAATTGATAACATGTCATCTAAAATTCGACATTATCTATTATTGTTTTTCTTAAATTTTTATATAATGTGTCATTCAACATAAATTAAGATACTAAAATTGAACTTCTAAACAAATCAAATTCTATAACAAAAAAAAAAAAATCTAGCCCCCTTTTCTTTATCTCTCAAAAAAGTTGTTTCCGACGCTTTCACAATATGCCAAATAAGGAGTGTTTTGATCTCCTTTTCGGCCTCTTCTCCTTTTTCATTCTCGTCTTTGGTCTCCTTTAGGACGAGGGCTTTTTTCATTTTTTTATTTCTTTATTTTTATAAGAAGTCAATATTTAGATTTGGTTATAGTACTACTAGATTTTTGATTTGTGTGAGTTTTTAGTTCCATTTACTAGATCTTAAATCTGATAATTTTTTTTAGATTTAAATGTTAGGGTTTATGCCCTAAAAGTATATATATTTTATATATTTATTGAATTAATAAAATGATATTTTTCTATTTGAATTTGTGCATAATTGGTTTGTCATTAAATATCAGAAAATCTCTAGTTTATTTATGTGACCATAAATTTAGTATATAAGTGTTATATACATGAGGATTAAATTTATGGATAATAAACTAAATATAGTCCGTAATAATTAATTAAAATTTGTGATATTTAATTAAATATTATTAGTACAGTCCATTAATATTGAGAATGTAATAGTCTTATCCGGACTATTGATGTGTTGACATCACAATGGAGGTACTTTATATAATTGGATTATATAGGACTGGACCAGACATGATTTGAATCTCACATAAATTTCGTTAACTGTTGAGAGTTCAAATAATGTCACTAGATGATCATATATAGATCAATCTTAATCTTGAGTAGTTATAGACTCCTATTTATAACATTATGTTCTTTAACATACTTGTTAAAGATTTATTTTTTAAGCAGATCGAAATACTTACATCTTGGGAGCATAATAAGATGAGTAGCTGGGAATGTAACTTACAAATATAAAATCCATTCCTTCAGATATAAAATCCATTCCTTCCATTAGGAAGCTAGAAAGATGATTCCCTTGTGTATTGATTCAGGACTTGAACAGTTTGAGTATTCAATTTATAATAAATTTATAAATTAATTGTTCATTAGAGAATCAATGGTACACAAGGATAAAAATGTAATTAGAAAGATAAACAGAATATGAATTAGTTCTAATTATAAATTGTCTATGGAGGATTGAACTACATGTAATAATTAAATCGATAGACTGCCCACTGTTTTTTGAGTAAATTAAGTTTGTAATTTCAAGAGTGCAATTCCGGATTTTTAGTAGAGTAATACTGGAATTAATAAATTAGACAAATTAATTAAAGAGTTTAATCAATTGTCATAATTTATTGAAGCTTGAATTAGCGGTCCGTAGGTCTCCAATTCCACCTCTTACAAATACTGGATATTAAATTATTTTTGTTACTGCACACTTTGTCTAGATAAATAATTTATATATATGTAATTAATAATTGTTATTAATTAATTTAAATTTATGGAGAGATAAGTTTCCTAATTTGTTTAAGTTTTGAATTTAAAAATATCTAATTATCAGATAATTAGATAAATAGAAATTGGGAAACTGACTGAAAGTGAAACACTTTTCTTTGAAGGAGTTAATTATCTGCTAGTTTATATATATATATCTTAATTAATTACATTAACAAGAGATATATATATATATATATATATATATAAGTTTACGTTTATAAATAAGAAAAAAGTAAACCAATGTTTTCTTCAAAACGTTTAATATATATATATATATAAATTAATTAAAATGATTAATTAATTAATTTATTAAATAGTTTAATATATATATATATATATATATATATATATAAAACCCTAGCAGGATACACTACGTATTATTTTCTATAGAGCCTCTATAAACTAGAGAGAAAAAGAAGAGAGTCTTCCTATTCTCTATAGAACAAACCCTTGCAATCTAATGTGTTGAGAAAATTGTAAGTGCCTAAAGTGTGAGTTTAAGAGATCGTACGCAACGTCCACATGCTCATAGGCTTGGATTGGAAGATCATGGTTGAAAAGACAGTAAAGTTAGGATCCGCTGATAGGCTACAAGAGGTATTAGATCTATTCTTTTTGTATGTTCCTATTTGCTATGAATTAATACTATGTACTCATATAGTCAATTGTTTTGAGAAAATTTTTGAATGTTCCTAGACCAATCTTTCGCTGTGAAAATCGTTTTTAAATCCAACATTAAATCTATTATGCGGATAAATTATTTTTCTTCTTCAGCAAGCGTTGATCTTGTTTGAGGTTAAAATCACAGTATTTTACCTGTCAAGAATGCAATCTACTAGCAAGTGAAGATAATTATTTTTTAGTGGTCTTTGTTATTTTATTCTCTTAGAGAATTATAGTAGTCCACAATCTTATTATTGTTGTGTTTGTAATTCATTTTTCGTCTTATTTTTTAGGAGTTTGAAATTGTAATCCTTTGTTTGTATATTGTAATTGAATTTTTTAATTTTATTAATATTATTCACTTGAAGAACCTGTTTTATGTGATGAAAAAAAATACTAGAATTAAAGGGATGATCTAAATTTGATTGATTGATATTGAGAGTATACTTTGATTTTTTTCTAAGGAAAAAAAGAAAAAAGAAAAAGAAAAAAAGAAAAATGTGTTTTTTTTAATAACGAAAAGGAGAGAAGGGAGTGATTAGCGTGACTAATCTCTATAGGCATGATCATAGGAATTCTAACCCCGTTCAAGAATATTCTTCAAGATCTTATCGACGGATCATCTCACTGGACGGTCATCACCGGACAATGGAATGAGTCACTTGAACAGTATCTGAATAACTAGCGAGAATGAAACCTGAGAATAGAGGCCAAAATAGTAAACTGACAAATAAATACCCTCACATTTAAGATTTTTGAAGGAGTCACCTAAATTCGAACTCGCGACCTCTCACTTTCAAAATAAGCTAGGCTAAATGTTTCGATAGTAAAAACAAAATAGTTAATGAACGTTTGGAATGTTTTTAACAAACTCCTCCACTCCGCTAAGTCTATGAATAACGTACAATTAGCATACGGTAATTCAGGCTAGTAAAAGCACCTTTTATATTAATTACATGTTAGTTTTAACCCCGGCCCAAAAAAAAAAGAACCTTAAATCTCTGAATATATGCACCGCGCACAAATCAGATCAAAATAATAAATTAAGAAGAAGAGCCAACTGTCTTTTCCGTATTCCCATGCAGACGACAGCTATGTACGTATCCGTACGGACGATGATGCGGTCCCACCTAGACGCGAGGCATATGATATATTGCTTTATTTTGTCTCTAATTTTTCACGGATCCTTACTATTAGTACGCCGGTGGCTGGTTTAGGTGAGTTTCATTAATTATAAGGACACATATGACATTATTTACCGATATGAAACCAAGATAAAAAGGCTTAAAAAAATAAATATGCATAAAAAAATGTATGATAAAAGAGAATAATGAAATTTTAATCAAATTATTAACAATTAAAAGTGTAAGACGAGATGGAATACTAAGATTATCACAAGAGTTATTCAGTGAATAAAAAATAAAAACTGGGCAATGGGAGTAAGCACCGACCGACCAAAGACCAAGCCTAGCTGGAAACCACAGACGAGATGAGAAAAAGAGTAATTATAATTATAATTTAGAATTAAAAATAATAATTTTGATTTTTGGATAAAGAGAGGAGACAGCTAGCTGTACCTTTCCGTATAACTAGTACTTTTGACAGTATCTAATCTCCGATGACACTACACTTGGACTCAATTTTATTTTATTTTATTTTTTTGTCTAACGCGCTTTCGAACTTTTCATTTCTCATAATAATCAACATAATTTTTGTTAAAAAATAAATGATATGGGAGTGGCCAATGGGGGAGTAAACGATGAGCACCGACGGCTTCACTTTCTAGAAATAATAATGATTTTTTTTTTTGCCCGTACAAAAAAGAAAAGACAAAAATTTATCTTGAAAGTCTTCGGTTTGAGTACGTCTTCGCTTACATCTTGTTAGCTAGTCTTGGTCACTATGAAAGTGCATGGAATGAATGGATAAAATCCTCTCTAGAAGAATTAGCAATTTAATTATTTTTTTGAGAAAAAGGAGAGTGAAAAGTTTTTTGTTTTTTACTTTTTTGTTTAGGAAAAAAAGATAGATTAAATATTGGATACTATTCTTTGTAAACAGAACTAGAATATAAATTGTACAAACGATTTATTATTAGATTTTTTTAACCTTTTTCTTGTAACATCTTAATTATTGGTGTTCATCAACTCTGCTTATTTAAAATTAAACTCAACCTTGGAAAAAGAAGAAGAAGAAGAAGAAACACACAGAAAGAGAGTGTTTACCAAGTTTAATTGGTCAATGTCGTCATAGCTTGTGGAAGAAAAAGCACACAAAGAATGTAGAATTTAATTATTCCAATAAGAAGCACCCAAATTTATCCCCGGAAAAGAAAAAAAAAAAGAAGAAGGAATCTACATTTTCTTTTCCGCCGACCTTTTTTTTTTTCACAGCCCAATAAATACTTGTAATAACACAAATTACTAATTGATTTACTCTTATAGTTCAAACCTCACCAACCACTTATTCTTATTTCCAGTCAAAATAACGTACAAAACCATTTCTATTTTTTACTTTATTTTTATAGGGAGCGTATTAAACCCCTCGGACATAGAAGAAGCCAATCACTTCCAAGTCTATTTAGCATTTCGACGGCTATTTTCTCTTTAGTAATTTTTGTTTTATAGACCTTCACTTTAGAGTGATGATGTCAATTGGGACGGCCTTTGAATTGTGTAGGAAGGAGCGAGACATTGCAGGGCTTGACATAGTAGAAATGGAAGTTTCATACTATAATCAAAACTTTATAATTACGGTACTTCTTTTTTATTCAAGTTTTATTAAAACACTAATTAAAATTGTCCCCTTTCATATTGATATACGTTTGAAAAAATATATTAAAAAGTAATAGGGGCGAAGAGATTGGGTTAGACCTCAACTGTTGTTATATGGGACAGCCCACGACCGTGTAAGGCATGTGAACAAAGAGAAAATGATAGAGAAAGTATATAGATAGGACTAATTTGGGCTAAAATGACTTTTTTTTTTTGTATATTTTTTGAAAAATGACATTATTAGAAGTATCAATGATAGGTCAAGAGTTTTTGATTATGAAAAAAATCTTAGATAATGATTTTTTCGTGATCAAAAAGTCCTTAACATTTTTAAGAACATCATTTTTAGAAAAATACGTAAAATAGTCACTTTGGCCAAATTAGTCTTATCCGTGTCCTCTTCTCAAAGAGGAAATTTGATTTTTTTAATGAAATTTTCAAAAAAAAATTAAAAAATCTCGGAATTTGAAATTGTTCTGAATTATCCTGAATTTAATTATAAAAATATCACTTTTAAAAATATTGAAAAAAAATATCAGTTTTTTATTAATTTATGAGATGCTTAAGGTAGCTAGTTGAGTTATCTGAGGTAACTTGAATAGTAATTTCAAGTAACTGGATTGATTATTCTAAGTAACCTAATTGGTTACCTCGAGTGCCATTGAAAAATACTAAATTTAAAAGAAAATGGTGGGTTTCTAAATATTCTTTAAAAGTGTTATTTTTCTAATAATACTTTTAAAAATGATATTTTTCTATGGGATTTTTCAAAAAAATCAGTCCATCTAATTTTTGGTACTTTGGACTGGAATTTTGTAAAATACCTATGGATAGGAAAATTGGGCCAAAATGACTTTTTTGTAATTTTCTTAAAATATGACATTTTTTTTTAAGTCAATAATATTTCACCTAGATTCAAGAGCTTCTTCGTCGTGAAAAACTTCAAAAAATATCATAAATAATCTTTTTCATTATTTTTTCCTATACGGTGCCTCGCAACAATCCTCGAATAAGTTTCAATAGCATTTATAGTTTGTCTGCTTATTAATCATCTAGAATACTGTAGCACATTTCGGTGAAATTATCCATTAAAATAATTTGGTTAATGTGGAATCATATAATTTTTCAATATTAATATGTCTTCTTTTAACTCACTCATTAATTATCACTTATAAAATGATGTCATTTAAGTTAATGATTTATAAGAAAGTACCGTTTAGAACTTTTTTTTTTTTTTTTTCTAAGTGGGCTTAATTGATGATCTTAACTTATTATAAATTAAAAGAAAATACTTACTATTACCTAATCCACACCCATCCCACCTCACTCTATTAGGTATAATAGATTTTCACGCCTACTCCTGGTATGATTCGAATCTAAGACTGAGATCACAGAAAATAAATGTTCTTATCACTTAAGCCAACCCATTTTGTCATATGTAGCACTATTCCTTATGCTATCATAAAACTCAAAAGTATCCCCTTATTTTCTAAAATAGTAAAAAGTATGCAATTATTCTTCTTTTTTTAGTTAAATATTTGACTAAATTCTTTTTTAATAATATTAATACCCTTAGAATGTTGATATCCAAACAATCCTTGGATTTCTTTAAAAAATAATAATCTAAAAACTATTGAAAAATATTATTAACATTTTTCTATAATCTAAAAAAATAACATGATATTCTTTTTTAGTTTTAAAATAAAAAATTAATTAGTTAATAGGGAGTATTTGGTAATAGATTTTTAAAACACATGTAAGGATATTTTAGATATTTTACTCTTCAAGTTTGACCAAAAAAAATACTAACATAGACTTTTTTTCCTATTTTGAAAAATAGAAGGAAACTTTTGGGCTTTACGAGAATAGATTGTTAAATATGGGAGGGAATGTTTTTGAGATTATCTCAATAATATAAAAGATAAAAAATTTAAATTCTATAAAAATATGATTGGGATACCAAAAATTTACATAAAGAATATGACATTATTTTTAGTTACATAATTTTAAATAATATGATCTTACATTTAAAAAATAAGTGATCGAACCAAATGTCATATTATGTGGTGTAAAATTTTAGTATAAGATGTTGATATTTCTAATATTACTCCATTTTGATTAAATATAACCACAAATATGAGTAATCAAAACATTCGACACCTTTAAAAATTCCTCAAAAACTATTACAAACTTCCAGTTTTCCTCGCACCAATGTTATGAATGACACAACGCAAGGACTTTTGGAATAGTTATTTTGAGAACCCTTTTTGTTGTGATCGAATTTGGTATTCTCGGCGAATTCTCACTATTACTTTAACACGTTCTTAATGGTCCTCAAAACGTTCTCGATGGTGCCCGACATTGATATTCTTAATCCAAACAGACACAGGATAAGAGAAATCTGAAGTTGAGCTAGATAACCTAACGTTGCAGCGCTAAACTCCATTACGGTCTATGTTGACATCGGTACATAAAAATATCCACAAAATTACCTTATCGATCCTTGAGCAACACTGTACGGATCGAAATTACGTATAGGCTCCATAGTAATAACAAATTTTTAATCTTAGTATTTGTTCATATAGTCTGACCAAGAAGCCATTTTCATTATTATTGTATCCACACGAATTTACTTTTACATCTTACGTGAGATCATATATATACTGCCAATATTTTCTTCAAGTAGAATAGATACAAAATATATCTTTAACACCACCGTGTAAGTCACATCATGCATTTTGTCACGACCCAAAATTCGGGTTAGTGGCAAAAGGGGAATTTCACAAAGATGGAAAATTCTTTGATTTATTTGAGTGTCAAAAGTTCTAGTTTTTATAAAACGGTCCATTTAAATAAAATGATCGAAATTTCATCCCATGAACCACTCCCACAATTTGTATACACCATTAAATATAGATCGAATAATTATTTAAAAACGCGAAATCAAATATAAAACTAAGCATCACCATCATCCACAACAAAAGTCAAATACCAGAATAGCATACATAAGTTCGCAGACAAAATAGAAAGCAATAATCTTGGTTGGTTCAATGCTGATACAAAACCCAAATAGTCCAAGACTATAATAACAAACTCCTAACAGTACTAAGAGACGAATTACAATCTAGATGACCTCTTACTCCTCTTGATTACTAAGATCGCACTAGACACAAATCCAGTGATGGAGAATTCCTGCATGGTTAGTTTAATCCAAAACATACATATATATATATATATATATATATATATAGCAGCATAATCAAAACCATTCAATTCATATGTACATGACACAAATCAACTCATACCCATGAGCTCTCATCCTCTCATCTATGGAAACCCAGTATGATGGTACTAAGTATACCTAACAGCCTGCCTGATACCTAAACTCATACCCGGTGGGGAAACCTATGTGTCGCCTACCAAACCTGGAGGGGCAACCGAATTGCCTACGCCTGCCAAATGGGAAGGTAATTAGAAGTAACAGAACCCCGCGCAGGTTTACGGACTCTCATTGACGGTGGGGCACGCAACGCCATACTGTAAACCCACGATACTAACACGATGCTCAAGTATGATCCTATGACACGTGCAATACATGACTGAAGTGTGAAAATAATCGTGCTCTAGTTTTTCAGTAAAATCCACATACTAGGTTTTTATAGAAAAACGGACAGCATAACGGCTCTATTTTTAATATACCCAAAATAACTTGCACTCATAAAATTCCCAGAGCAATACAGTATATATCTCATACAATCAATTCCCATCACAGACATTTAAATAGTCTAGAAATCACATTTGTTCTCGTATGTTGCTGAAAGTAAGTTTGATTCGAAAATGATATAAAATACAGGTAATTGAATCCCTACCTTGCTCGATTAGTAATACCACACTATTGAATCCTCAAGGTGTCGTTGCCGATCGCCCGGAGGGTTAGGAACCAATTCCAAGCTCTCGATCATCCCTTTACGAAAAACCAACTTCTCACCGGAGCTTCAATTCCACAAACAGACCTCTTCACTGAATTCCTAGCTCCCAAAATAGCTAGGTTAGACATATAACTTGTCCAATTCGGATCTGTGCCCACACCGGGCAGGTGGTATGCAAAACAAGGCAAATCTTGACCATCCGATCTCGATTTCTGTGCCGATCACCAAACATAGGCAATATATATCAAACTTCTCCATTTTTTGAGTGCAATCCAAAAATGAACTCAAAAAATACATTCCAACGGCCGGATCAAAAACAACAACCATAAACTCGAAATACCCAAAAATAACAACTTTCAATCCGGATAAAATGGGGTTGAGATATATATACCTTGATGATCCTTGAGACGAGACGAATCCAATGGGACTTATTGGAGGTCGAATGGTGGCTGGAATTGTCACCGGTGGCCAAAAATCCGAAACGGCATCTAAGCGGTTTTCCGGTGTTGCAGGCGATAGCGGCGACCGGAGACGGACGGAGTGGCTTCAGTGTCGCACGAGGAACCTTTGCCAGTCAGTGGCGCGGGTGGACGATAGCGGCGGCACTTCCTGCGGTGGTCGGGTGTCGGTGGCAGCGAGATCCGAGAGAGAGAGAGAGAGAGAAGTGAGTGAATAGGCCACGTGGCCTGTTTTGAATGGGGCTGTGCAAATTATCAAAAATTGCACATAAGTCCCCAAATTTCAAATCTCTATCAATCTAGTCCCCCAAAAATTGCGATTTAGTCCTTATGCACAAAAATTTTGCAAATTAATCCCCACAATATTATATCCAGAAAATTAGTAAAATGTCCAAATTACCCTAAAAAATTCCAGGTTTTTACATTCTCCCCTCCTTATAAGAATTTCGTCCCGAAATTCAAAATACAAGTCAAGATGTACATCACAATACAACTTCTAACTGAAAGTTAAACAAATGAGGGTACTTCTCGTACATCTCTGTCTCGAGTTCCCAAGTAGCCTCGTATTCCTTGTGATGTTTCCAAAGCACCTTGACAAGTGGGATCTCTCTGTTACGAAACACCTTCAACTCCCTAGCCAACAAACGAACATGCTGCTCTTCATAGGATACATGTTCTTGGATCGGTACATGCACGTACTGAACAATATGAGATGGGTTCGACGTGTATTTCTTCAACATCGACACGTGAAACACATTATGCACGTGACCCAACTGTGCAGGTAGATTCAAGCGATACGCCACTGGTCTAATTCTGTCAGTGATCTCAAAGGAACTAATATACCTTGGAGCAAGCTTACCCTTAACTCCAAATCTTGTAACACCTCGCCTTGGAGTCACTTTCAAGAATACGGAATCACCAGTATCGAACTCTACCTCACGCCTCTTCGGGTCAGCATAACTCTTCTAGTGACTCTGAATCTCTTTGAGTCTCTCTTAGATATCCTTGATCTTCTCAGTAGTCTCCTCAATTAACTCAGGTCTAAGAGTAACATGCTCTTCGGATTCTGCCCAACACAAAGGCGATCTACACAGCCTCCCATATAACACTTCATATGGAGCCATACCCACACTGGTCTGCTAACTGTTATTGTAAGCAAATTCCACCAAAGGAAGATGATCATCCCAGTTCCCACTAAAATCCAGTATGCAACAACGTAACATGTCCTCAAGAATCTGAATGGTCCTTTCAGACTGACCGTCTGTCTCAGGATAGTGAGCTGTACTGATATCCAACTGCGTACCAAATGCTTTCTGCAAGGCTCTCCATAACTTAGGAGTAAACCTTGGATCTCTGTCGGAGATTATGCTTGAAGGCACACTATGTAAACGTACGATGTTCTCCACATATAGTTTACTGAGCTCAGTAAGTGAGTAGTCCATCCGGATCGGTATAAAGTGAGCACTCTTCGTCAACCGATCGACTATCACCTAAACTGCATCGTTCTTCCTCAAGGTCTTCGGCAAACTAGTCACAAAGTCCATCGTGATCTTGTCCCACTTCCATTTCGGAATTGGCAATGGCTGAAGTAACCCAGTTGGCCTCTGATGTTCAGCCTTGACTCGTTGACAAGTTAAACATTTAGCCACAAAGGTAGCTACATCCTTCTTCATCCCTTTCCACCAATACTGCCGTTTCAAGTCCCGGTACATCTTGGTACTACCTAGATGTACTGTGAACCTTGATTTGTGAGCCTCTGTTAGAATGGTTTCTCGAAGATTAGGGTCATTAGCTACAGTCAACTTCCCACTAAAAAGCAAAAATCCTTCTTTGTTAGTGCTCTAATCATCTAACTATTCACCATTCTGAAGTCGGTTCCAGATTATCCTCAACTCTCTGTCTTGCCACTGACTCTGCTGGACAGTCTGGAGAAGAGATGGCGAAATCACAATATTGCTCAAACAAGCAACCCCTTCATTGTCGAAGTACTGCAAGTTGTAATCACCGATTGCAACCGAGTTCCTCCAATCTTCAAACACCAGTGCAGCTAGTACACCATGAGGCTTCCTACTTAGTGTATTGGCTACAAAATTAGCCTTACCCGGATGATACTGTAGGTCGAAGTCATAATCCTCCATATACTCAACCCATCTTCCCTTTCTTAAGTTCAAATCCTTCTGGGTAAAAAGATACTTCAAACTCTTATGATCGGATAATATGTCGAACTTTACACCATACAAGTAACATCACCAAATCTTCAAGGCAAAGATCATTGCTGCAAGTTCTAGATCATGGGTAGGATAGTTCCTNCAAGAATACGGAATCACCAGTATCGAACTCTACCTCACGCCTCTTCGGGTCAGCATAACTCTTCTAGTGACTCTGAATCTCTTTGAGTCTCTCTTAGATATCCTTGATCTTCTCAGTAGTCTCCTCAATTAACTCAGGTCTAAGAGTAACATGCTCTTCGGATTCTGCCCAACACAAAGGCGATCTACACAGCCTCCCATATAACACTTCATATGGAGCCATACCCACACTGGTCTGCTAACTGTTATTGTAAGCAAATTCCACCAAAGGAAGATGATCATCCCAGTTCCCACTAAAATCCAGTATGCAACAACGTAACATGTCCTCAAGAATCTGAATGGTCCTTTCAGACTGACCGTCTGTCTCAGGATAGTGAGCTGTACTGATATCCAACTGCGTACCAAATGCTTTCTGCAAGGCTCTCCATAACTTAGGAGTAAACCTTGGATCTCTGTCGGAGATTATGCTTGAAGGCACACTATGTAAACGTACGATGTTCTCCACATATAGTTTACTGAGCTCAGTAAGTGAGTAGTCCATCCGGATCGGTATAAAGTGAGCACTCTTCGTCAACCGATCGACTATCACCTAAACTGCATCGTTCTTCCTCAAGGTCTTCGGCAAACTAGTCACAAAGTCCATCGTGATCTTGTCCCACTTCCATTTCGGAATTGGCAATGGCTGAAGTAACCCAGTTGGCCTCTGATGTTCAGCCTTGACTCGTTGACAAGTTAAACATTTAGCCACAAAGGTAGCTACATCCTTCTTCATCCCTTTCCACCAATACTGCCGTTTCAAGTCCCGGTACATCTTGGTACTACCTAGATGTACTGTGAACCTTGATTTGTGAGCCTCTGTTAGAATGGTTTCTCGAAGATTAGGGTCATTAGCTACAGTCAACTTCCCACTAAAAAGCAAAAATCCTTCTTTGTTAGTGCTCTAATCATCTAACTATTCACCATTCTGAAGTCGGTTCCAGATTATCCTCAACTCTCTGTCTTGCCACTGACTCTGCTGGACAGTCTGGAGAAGAGATGGCGAAATCACAATATTGCTCAAACAAGCAACCCCTTCATTGTCGAAGTACTGCAAGTTGTAATCACCGATTGCAACCGAGTTCCTCCAATCTTCAAACACCAGTGCAGCTAGTACACCATGAGGCTTCCTACTTAGTGTATTGGCTACAAAATTAGCCTTACCCGGATGATACTGTAGGTCGAAGTCATAATCCTCCATATACTCAACCCATCTTCCCTTTCTTAAGTTCAAATCCTTCTGGGTAAAAAGATACTTCAAACTCTTATGATCGGATAATATGTCGAACTTTACACCATACAAGTAACATCACCAAATCTTCAAGGCAAAGATCATTGCTGCAAGTTCTAGATCATGGGTAGGATAGTTCCTTTCATGTGGCTTCAACTGACGAGAAGCATAAGCCATAACTCGACCATTCTGCATCAAGACACATCCCAAACCCATCTTTGAAGCATCGGTATACACTACATAAGGCTCGTTACTGTCAGGAACAGTAAGAACTGGTGCGGTGGTCAAACTCTGCTTCAACCTGACAAAAGCTTCTTCATTTTTGTGATCCCAAACAAACTTGACGTCCTTCCTGGTCAACTTTATCAAAGGTAAAGCAATTTTTGAGAAATCTTGCACAAAACGGCAGTAGTAGCCTACCAAATCGAGGAAACTACGTACCTCCGTCACATTTCTCGGTCTTTCCCACTCTAGAACAGCTTCTATCTTAGCGGGATCGACTAAAATACCTCCGTGAGAAATCAAATGGCCCAAGAACTTCACTTCTGACATCCAAAAGTCACACTTCGATTTCTTTGTATACAACTGATGATCTCTCAAGGTCTTGAGTACTATCCGCAGATGTTCGGCATACTCTTCTCGAGTCTTAGAATAAACCAGGATGTCATCGATGAACACAACCACAAAATAATACAAAAATGGCCTGAAAAACTGATTCATGAGATCCATAAAAGCTGCGAGAGCATTCGTCAAACCAAACGGCATCACCAGAAACTCAAAGTAACTATATCGGGTTCTAAATGCTGTCTTCGGTATATCATCCTCTCTTATCTTCAACTGATGATAACCGGATCTCAAATCGATCTTGGAGAAGAATCTTGAACCAGCGAGTTGATCAAACAACTCATTTATCATTGGCAAAGGATACTTACTCTTCACCGTCAACTGATTCAACTTCCGGTAATCTACACAAAGTCTCAACGAACCATCAGTTTTCTTCGTAAACAAAACATAAGCACCCCAAGGAGAAGTGCTATTGCGAATAAAGCCCTTGGAAAGCAGATCGTCTAACTGTTCTCTTAATTATTCCATCTCAGCATGTGCCATGCGATAGGTTGGAATAAAAACTAGCTGAGCTCCAGGAACTAGTTCAATACAGAACTCGATCTCCTTATCAGGTGGTAACCCCGGTAATTCTTCAAGAAACACCTCCGAATGCTCACACACCACCGGAATCCATGGGTATTGATCGTCTGTCTTCACTTTACCATCCATGGTAAATAAGTTCCCATAACACTCAAGTTTCTTTCTTCCACCCAAGCACGCTTTCAAAACAGGAATAGGCTTCAACGGACTCATCCCAGCCTGATAGACAATAGGTTGCCCATCACTAGGAAAAAGAGTCACCCACTTCTTATGACAGTCTACAACGGCTCGATACTTTGACAACCAATCCATACCGAGTATCAAGTCATACTGTCCCATCGGCAATATAATCAAATCAGCAAGAATCTTCCTATCACCAACCACAACCTGACAAGACTTACACACACTAGACACATCGGTCACAAACAAAACATCCTCCATATAGACTGCCTCTGCCACCCCCTGAAGAATCACTGCTATTTGAGCTCCTACTGCTCGGAGTACCTTAGGCTGACCACTGCCCCTGGTTCCTTCTGGTGGCTTTCCTATCATTACTTCTCCGCTGGTTCCTCCTAGAATCCAAACTTTCTTCGATGGCCTCTACCCACTGGGTAGCTACTGCAATCTCAGGAAGAGTATGGAAAGTCTGGGTACCAATCCTATTGAAAATGTTCTGATTCAGATGACTCCTGAACTTGGCAACTTGGTACTTCTCACTCGTACCCGGTCCAAGAGCAACACTTGCCAACTCAGTGAACTCTATCAGGTACTCATTTATCGTTCTGTTACCTTAGATCAACATCTCAAACCGGTTCACAACTTCATCTTGTTGATCCTTATTGGCATACTGGGCCTTGAAAATCTGTTCAAAGTCTTCCCAAGTCAAGCCCACTATATCTTTCATCCGTTCCACTGCTTCTTACCAACGAATGGCACTCCTCGTCAAATGGGTAACAGTAAGCATAGCCCAAAACTCAACCGGAGTACCAAGGGCTTGAAAGTACCTCTTAATCTCACACAACCAAGCAATTGTCGTGAGAGTTTCTGGTCTACCATCAAACTGCCCTAGCTAGAGATGCATGAACCGTTGGAGATGATCAGCCTAATCCAACTGACGTTCTCTCGGAGCTGGAGGCTGATAGTCTAGATTGCTCATCTGGACGAATGCCTGCTGCATTGCCTCGATCAGATGAGTGAAATCTGGACAAGGAGGTTCGGCATCCGGTTGGTGTCTCGGAACTCTTCGAGGAGGCATCCTTGCAAGTCTGAAACAATATGTCAAACTGTTAGTGAGATAATGATGCATGCTTGTCATAAAAACAATTTCAATCTAGTTTAATGAAGATACGTCCGAGCTATTAAACTCAAAGCTCTGATACCAAAATTTTTTGTCACGACCCAAAACCTGGGCTAGTGGCAGAAGGAGAATTTCACAAAGATGGGAAATTCCTTGATTTATTTGAAAAATGTCAAAAGTTCTAGTTTTTATTAAACGGCTCATTTAAATATAATGATCGGAATTTCATCCTGTGAACCACTCCCACAATTCGTATATACTATTAAACATAGATCGAATAATTATTTAAAAACATGAAATCAAATATAAAACCAAGCATCACCATCTTCCACAACAAAAGTCAAATACCAGAATGGCATACATAAGTTCGCAGACAAAATAGAAAGCAATAATCTTGGTTCAATGCTGATACAAAACCCAAATAGTCCAAGACTACGACAACAAACTCCTAACATTACTAAGAGACGACTGTAATCCAGACGACCTCTTACTCCTCTTGATCACCAAGATCGCACTAGACACCAACTGGGGAAGAAGGTAGAGGGGGTGAGCATAAAATGCTCAGTAGGAAAAATAATTACCCGATCGAAAACATTTCAAATGATGGAGAATTCCTGCATGGTTAGTTTAGTTCAAAACATACATATATATAATCTAAACCAGAAATCCATATATATATATATATATATATATTTATATATATATATATATATATAGCAGTATAATCAAAACCATTCAATTCATATGCACATGACACAAATCAACCCAAACCCATGAGCTCTCATCCCTTCATCTGTGGAAACCCAGGATGATGGCACTAAGTATACCTAACAGCCTGCCTGATACCTAAGCCCATACCCGGAGAGGACACCCATGTGTCGCATACCAAACCTGGAGGGGGAACCGAATTGCCAACGCCTGCCAAATGGGGAGGTAATCAAAAGTAACAGAACTCCGTGCGGGTTTATGGACTCTCACCGATGGTGGAGCATGCAGCGCCATACTGTAAACCCACGATACTAACACGGTGCTCAAGTATGATCCTATGACACGTGCAATATAGAACTGAAGTGTGAAAATAATCGTGCTCTAGTTTTTCAGTAAAATCCACATACTAGGTTTTTATAGAAAAACGGGCAATATAACGGCCCTATTTTTAATATACCCAAAATAACTTGCACTCAGAAAATTCCCAGAGCAATACAGTATATATCTCATACAACCAATTCCCATCACAGATATTTAAATAGTCTAGAAATTATATTTGTTCTCGTATGTTGCTGAAAGTAAGTTTGATTCGAAAACGATATAAAATACAGGTAATTGAATCCCTACCTTGCTCAATTAGTAATACCACACTATTAAATTCTCAAGGTGTCATTGACGATCGTCCGGAGGGTTAGGAACTAATTCCAAGCCCTCGATCGTCCCCTTGCGAAAAACTAACTTCTCACTGGAGTTTCAATTCCATAAACAGACCTCTTCACTGAATTCCTAGCACCCAAAATAGCTAAGTAAGACATATAACTTGTCCAATTCGGGTCCGAGCCCACACCGGGCCAGTGGCACGTAAAACAAGGCAAATGTCGACCGTTCGATCTCAATTTCTGTGCCGATCACTAAACATAGGCAATATATATATATATATATATATATCAAACTTCTCTATTTTCTGAGTGCAATCCAAAAATGAACTCAAAAACACAATCCAACGGCCGGATAAAAAATAACAACCTTAAACTCGAAATATCCAAAAATGACAACTTTCAATCCAGGCAAAATGGGGTTGAGATATATATACCTTGATGAATCTTGAGACGAGACGAATCCAACGGGACTGGTTGGAGGTCGAATGGTGGCTGGAATCGTCGTCGGTGGCCAAAAATCCGAAACGGCGTCTAAGCAGTTTTCCGGCGTTGCAGACGACAGCGGCGACTGGGGACGGACGGCGTGGCTTCAGCGTCGCACGGGGAACCTTCGCCGGTCGGTGGTGCGGGTGGACGACGGCGGCGGCGCTTCCTGCGACGGTCGGGTATCAGCGGCAGCGAGATCCGAGAGAGAGAGAGAAAAAGATTGGGGGGAAAGGGAGAGGAGAGGAGAGAGAGAGAGAGAGAGAAGTGAGTGAACAGACCACGTGGCCTGTTTTGAGTAGGGCTGTGTAATTTTTCAAAAATTACACATAAATTCCCAAATTTCAAATCTCTATCAATCTAGTCTCTCAAAAATTGCGATTTAGTCATTCTGTACAAAATTTTTGTAAATTAATCCCCACAATATTATATCCGGAAAATTAGTAAATGTTCAAATTACCCCCGAAAATTCCGGATTTTTGCACATTTAGTTTTGCACCAGAAGAAATATTTGGTTTTGCTTATCTCTCTTAAATTTAACGTAAGGAAACAAAATGCATACTTCTTCTACTTCAGATATTTATGCTAAAAAGCATCTTATATTTACCCTAGAAAAACATATCCAGATCTTTTATCTAAGTCGGGCTAATTAAGTGAACGTATCAAATCCAAAAATAGATATATACAACCATTTAGCACGAAGAACAGACACTAAGATATATATAAAGAGGGATACGCACTAATTATTTGTCTGTAAATTGTCAAATTCTTTTGAGGCGGGACAGAAGCCTTAGGGGCAAGACAGAGGCTCTCTCTTACTGCAACGAAGAGGCAGTAGCTAGGCACACACTCTTTTTTGGTTTTCTCGCGGTTGTTTGGTTGCCAAGAAACTTCAGAAAGTAGCTTTGGTAGAATTCTCTTCTCGATTCTTTTTTATTTTTCTATTTAAATTTTATGGAAACCAAACCGAGGGGTCATGTGAATCTATCGTAGTTTTAATTAGGTTCTCACTGGTTCATTTGACATTGAAAACTTATTTTTCACTGGTTCATTTGACATTGAAAACTTATTTTTCTATCTGTATTTATAGATACATCCGTACATATATATGTATAATATATATATGGTTGCTAATTTAGTAGGTATTTTAACCTATCCATAAGTATTTTTTTTATTAGTTATTGGATTATTTTAATTGGCCAAAACAATACTTTATAAATAGAATTAAAAAAAAAAACCTATGGCCTGGGGCCCTATATATGTATATGCATGAGTCTCTTTGAGCTATTTTTCGGTATTTGAAATGTTTGGAGACTACGTGGCTGTATTAACTTATTGTGTCTAATGCAGTTGCTGTTTATCTTACACGAAAGCATGGCATCAGTACATCACGTTTCTAGACACAACTGTCTTTTTTTTTTTTTTTTTTTTAATAACTCTTTAATGCTAAGTTTTGTATAATGCATTAATTTCAGACTAGAGGGTATTGTTAATTTGAATCAAAATTATGAATTGTGATTCCTGTGACAACATTTTTGAGATACTCACAGACAAAATCAAGGAAGAGGTGTTGAGGACTCACCTATATTGCCATACTCCTCATCCTATGAATCTCTGAGCTTGGATCAGCTCACCAAAATGTTTGACCTCTCAGATGCACAGATTCACATAATTTTCAGCAAGATGATGATCAACGATGAATTCAATGGAAGTTGGAACCAGTAACTCATTGCATTGTTTTCCATGATCTTGAGCACTCAAAGTTGCAAACCTTAGCTTTCCAACTGACACAGAAGTTGTCGATTCTTTCGGAAAGTAACAAAAGGGCAATAGAAGCAGAACTTGGTGGTGGTGGGCTGGATTTGCCTATAAGGCGTAGAGATAGCCAGGAGTACGCTGCTGCTACCGGTAGGTGGCCAGACACGCCTTATGTTCAAGGAAGGCAAGGTGGTGGTACTGGACGCTTAGGATATAGCACACCGGCATTAGGCCAGACTGCAGGCAGTGAGTATTCGAGGGATAGAACAGCTCAGTTCTGATCATCAGGGAGGAGGACCACTATAGCTTCAAGGGGATCCCAGTTTGATTCTTCTACGCATATGGTCAGTCTGAACAGGGGAATTCATGCTTAGTAAAAAATTTGAGGTATTAACATTTGGACTTGGAACTGTGGCAATGAAACTGAGCAGTGCAGTTGCTTAAATTGATTCAATATTTTTGAGTTTGTTCAATGTTCATTTTGGTCTCTCCAAGACCTTTTTATATGAAGTTAGTGCGTAGAGTTTCAAATCACAGTTTTGGAACTTTATGCTTGGGATCTCTGCCTTGGAATTTTTGAGCTAAATGCCTTGCATTTTCAAATCTTGACCGTTCTAATCCAAAAAGAAAACAAGAAATAATATTGTCAATTATGGCTTAGTGCAAATGCTCATCTTTTATGGCATTTGAAAATTGAAACCACCATAAGGCCATCGTCTGAACTTGTCTCAAGGAAAATGAAATGAAAAACAAGTAATCCCATTAATTGTGTCAAAAAGAACTAAAAGAGTTGCAAAAATTGATCACTAGTAGTAGCCGTAGCGAGAAGAGCACAGAGGAAGAAAAATATATTACCTATATTTTAAGACAAAAAATTAGAGAGAAGATGGTATCAAAAGGAAAATTGGACAGATTTGTTCTTGCCTTCTTGGCTAGGTAAGACATTCATTTCATGCTTATACTTCTACTGCTGAGTGCCGGCCTTGAGCTTAGATTTCAGCCTTCTCTAATTCACCCGCCAAATTTAAAGTCTCTACTGTGTCTTCCTTATTCTTGTTTTCTCTGTTCGGTTTGAATGACCCTAGGTTTGTTTCAAGATCCTTAACTACAGAGATTAAGGATCTCACATCTCGAGCTTTTTCCAATTGACCGGACCATGATTCCTGTAACATCAGAAGTTCTTACAGTAATTAAAACTAACCAAGCAGTTGTTTAATAATCTTGAAATTACAAAATACATGGCAAGTATTAAGAACTTGCAAAATATGGTTTTATTCCTTCCATGGTTCCGTTTTGCAAATTAAAACCTCTAGAAGAGGCCACATAAAAATGCAAAGCTGCTCTTTGTATCTTAAAAAGAAACAACAGTATGCGGTTCTTAAAAATGCTATACTGGGAGATAGCTTGATTTCACAAATGCAACAAAGAAGTTCTAAGTTCTAATCAATGCTAGAGAATATGTACTAATTCTCTAAGTTTATGAGAATGATCATTGGAATAAAACCGGATACTCACCTTTTCAAGTTGGTCTACTCGTTGTTTCAGATCAGCATCGGATGTATTCTTGTGAATATTTCGAAGAACATAAAGCAAGTGAGAATGGACAGCACTCGAACGATGTTGTTCAAGCATGGAATGAGGTATAGGGGCTTGGCAACCCACTGAATAGAAAGGGCAACTCACAAGCCTCATAGGACACACAGTAATACAATGTCTGTCCATCTCACGTCTCATGATACTCTCTGAGCACTGTTGTTCACATGGTATTATCTTAAAAGGACAACCAGAGTCATGCTTCTCCCTATGCCTTGAAGAAAACATGGCATTACATCCCTCATTCTCGCAAGTCATTGATCGAAAACCGCAGCTCCCAACATGCTCGGCAAGCTCTACTGCAGAGTCAAATTTCATGCTGCAGTGATACTTGTTCTTGAAGTCAACATTCGTGAGCAACGCTTGAGCTATGGCTTCCCTTTTATCATTCAACCAAAACCCATTAATCTCCATCTCTTGGACGAAATCGTCGATCTTGTCTTCTCTCTTTTCGCTCAGCAGCCATCCAGAAACCCGACTGAATAAGTTCCTTTTCGAACTTGCAAAGTCATCAACAAAGTCAGATATAATGTCATAAGGGTGGTCAGAAACTTCTACTTCTGTACCACCTTCCAAGATGAAAGTCTCCGCAACAAAATTTTCGCTTCTCTGAGTAATGTAATCAACCATTTCTTTTCTTAGCTCAACAGCTACTGAAGCCGGGGTCTTGAAGATCTCTCCTGATGTGTTGTCAACACAAGCTGTAGCTATTCCAGGGAGGAAAGCCTGAGCTATCTTGTGAACTAGTTCTGTATCATATAGATTGCAATGGAATAAGGAAACTCCCTCTTTTCCATCCTGAATCTTATCTGGTTTATGTTCAGTGTTGGTTGCTGGAATATCCATGCCTGAAGATGCCTGCAAAACAAAATTCAAGCCATAAAGCCACTTGGAGCAAGCTATGAAATCACGTCTCATATAGTATAAACATATGTGTAATATCTGTGTGGGTGTGTATAGTGTTCTTATACAGACAAATGTTAGAACCCAAAACTCTAAATAAAGGCCTTTGCATAAATATTTTCATCTGGGTTTTTCTTCTTTCTGTTGATAATGAAATCCTAAGCCTTTATAGTCTTATATGCTAATTCCTCATTTTAAAGCAAAATCCCTTTGTAAAAAATTCATTTCTTAAATTCCCAGATAAACAGATCAAACCCAAAACAGAGAAATAAAAAAATAAATAAAATAGAACGTAATTAAAGCTAAAATGTGATTTCATATAAGTCGAAGCTTTAAATTTAAAAAAAAAAAATAAAAGCGAATTTATGGATATCAAAATATTTTCCTTCTATTGGTTAAGAATTACCTGCATTTTTTTTTCCCAATGGCTTGAAGATCTGCTACCGAAGCTTTAAAATTGACCCTTTCAGATCCATAAAAACTGTACCAAAACTTAAAAATCTTTAAATTCAAAAGCGAAAAGAGATGAATTCTAAGCCTTTCCCAGAAAGTCAATAAAAACCCAGATAAAAAATTATTTCCAAAAGGCATAGAGACGAGAAAATTTTGAGGGAAACTCTTTCAAAATTTAGGGGATTTCTTTTGATTTTCAGCCTACTGTTACAACCGTCGTTTTCTCTCCTCCTCCCCCTGTCATTTTCTCTTTTTTATTTTTATTTTCTAATGTGTTTTTTTTTTTTGTGTCTTTTTGACTATAATATTCGCACTTTAATTCGAACGGCCAGTTTCTATTGCCGGCTGACGAGGACGGTCATGATTTTAAGTAAAAAGCTACGATTTATTTTCACCGTAAATTGCGCTAATTAATAAATAAACTCAAGTCAAACCAAGGACTTTCTCGTACTTTCCCTTGCTTGTTTGGTTGCTGAGAAAGAAGGGGAAAATCGAAGAGAAAGTGTTCAGTGATCAATTTTCTAGTTGCGCCCGCCCGAAATTCTCTGCTACAGAAGAGAATAGAAGGAGAAAATTGATCCGTGACGAGCGGAGATTTCTACTTCTTGAGGTTCGTCAGCTGAAATTTTAATTTTTTCGAAGGTTTGAGATTTTGATTTTCTGTTTCGTCTTTCATTTTCCGCGCTTTCTCAGTAACCAAACAGAAAGTTCAAATTTGACCTAGAAATTCAGTACGCATTTTGCATTTTCTTTTCGTTTTATCTTGTTTATCAGCGAAGAATTGGGAATTAGGGTTTTGATTGAGCTTTAATCTGGTTGATCCTCGAGAATTTGAACTAATTGTTTCGTTGAACTTGTTTGATGCTTAGGCTTGGTTTGAAAAATCCAACAATGGCGACAGCTACGTACCCGCCACCACCGCCGTATTACCGTCTCTACAAAGATTACCTTCAGGACCCCAAATCGGCTCCGGCGCCTCCTCCGCCTATTGAAGGGACTTACGTCTGTTTTGGGGGCACCTACACTGTGAGAATTTCCTGCCTTTTCTGTGTCTCAGAATTTTTATAAACCTTTCAAGTTAATATTCTAAAAATTTTTAGGAAATTTTAATTCTTAATGTGTTTATGGGAAAATGATTTTATGGAAATTGTGAAGAAAATTTTTCAACTTTCAGTTATGGATAAGTTTTAATCTTAATGTGGTCAGTGGTTTTAGCCTGATTATAGCTCACCCATTTTCAATGTTGAGGTCTAGAGTTCGAAACTCTCATTCCTTAGAATGAAGAAGACTGTATTCTTAAGAATTTTGAATTTGTACATAATAGGATTATTTGATTGAACTCCCATTCTTATTTTCTTGGTGTTGAGTGATTGAGCTTTTTATGTCGTTTATATAGACAGATGATGTGCTTCCAAGTTTGGAAGAGCAAGGTGTGCGGCAGCTATACCCAAAAGGACCAAATATTGGTATAGATTCTAATACCTAAAGCTCTGTATCATTATCACATTGATTAATACTGCTTTTCAGATCTTAGGAAAGTTGGTTTGATATAATTTGGCTTTAAACGTCTGGTCACCAAATATGATGTTTTCTTATGAGTTTGGTTGTGTTACACATGTTGGTTAGTTTTTTTTTGGTTAAACTATGATCCCTTTAGTCGGCTTTTGATTGCTTGTGAAACTTAATTTGATATAATTTTGGCCTTAATCATGTCTTATCAGTTATCACCACATTTGTTGTTTTCTTCTAAAGTTTGGTTGAACTATAAAAGATGCTTGGCTTATTGGTTTAGATGTGTGGTCTTTAATCGGCGTGGTACAGTTGTAACAGTATGAATAAGAAAATGTAATGACAGCAAGAAATGAGGAATCATTGGAGAATACTTTAACCTGCAGAAAAAAAAGTCAGAACATTGGTATTAGATGCGTGTAATTTTTCGCTACCTTTGGTCTTGGGACTAATTTTTGATTGATAATTTAACACGGGGATAAAATGACTAACTTGTGTCTTCAAAGTTAAACCCTTTTACATTGATATAGGTATGGGTAAAAGTAAAACGGGTCTCAGGAAATGTGTGATTTTGTATTCAGATTTACTCATTGGTCATGGCTGTTTATTTGTTTTGATATTCTTTGTATTCGGATTTATTCATTTGTCATGGCTATCTATGTGTTCTGATATTCTTTGCGTCTAGATTCCTTGGTCTACTTTTCTAACGAAATTTTTTATCCCTTTTAGATTTTAAGAAGGAATTGAGGTCACTTAATAGAGAATTACAGCTACAGATTTTGGAACTTGCCGATGTTCTTGTGGAGAGACCATCACAATATGCAAGGAGAGTGGAGGATATATCTCTTATATTCAAAAACTTGCATCATCTCCTCAATTCAATACGGCCTCATCAGGTAAAACGTTTGAAGTACTTAGAACATCAATTCTTGGCCTGTCTTAGAGAATCTTTTGGGTACTAGAACATCATTTCTTCGTCTGCATTAGAGAATCAACTTCAAATTGTTATCATTACCCTGCAGGCTAGAGCAACACTCATTCACATTCTAGAACTTCAGATTCTACATCGTAAACAAGCTGTGGAGGATATTAAAAGGTTTGGTTTCAGTGATTTAATGAGATATTCCATAAGCATTTTTTAAGATGAAAATGTTCTCACTGTTATGTTACTTGGCGCATTTGAAAGAAAATCACTCTCTGTTCTGAACAAGGTTCAACTCCATGGTTTGTTCTAACTATTGTTTTCTTAACTCCTTTCTTTTTCTCCTTTGTGTAGGAGGAGAGAAGAAGCGCAGAGACTTCTCAAGGAGTCCCTTGGAGCATTCGATGCACACTAAGATAAAACGATGTTCTTTTGGTGACGTTGTGAATTGTTCTGCTGACTTAATTGAAGCTTCTTGGAATTTTGGCACTCAAAAGCTTCTAGTATTTGTGGTTGTTACTCATCACTGTTTTATGTATTAGAACAATTGTCGTTTCTCCCTTTTTTTGTTTCCTTTCTATCCTATAATGTAGAAAGTTAAGAGTTCCTTAGATCTTCCTCTGTGTCTCTTTTGGATGAGTTTTAAAGTTGAAGAAAGGGCAAGAGTAATCATCTAAACAAAAAAATAAGGATGATGCAGTATATTAGTGGCAATAGTTGTACTTCATGCTTTGAGCGAGAGATAATTTACACCATGCATAGGATGGCTTAGTGGCTAGCCTGTCTTGTTTTGACAATTTTCCTTGATGAATTCTCTCTCTTGAGAACTTAAAACAGACCTCTTTTGTTTTGGGATACATAAAACACACCTTTTTTAACCAAAGAAATATGTCCAACTCAAATAGCGACATCTTTGTTGATGAGCGCAAGAAATCCTAGTTCAAAAAGTTGAGTCTGTTCCAGAAAACAATTAATAAATAAAAGAATAGAAATTCTGAAATTGTTGCACATTTTCTCCTTGACTAGTTTTATTAAGAGATTACACATTTTTTGAGATTACCCACTAGGTATTCGTGTTTGATGATGACTCCGGCACTCGCCGACTCGGTGACCTTCACCTAGAGGAACGAGTTTGATTAATGAGGGATTCCCTAGATTTTCTTACATAGAAGGCTTAAATAACAATGTAAGAAAGTACATAAACAAAATACAATGATAAGTCGTAGTTACAAACATACCATGATAATAGCCATATTTGACAAGTTGATAGTTACGGTAAGATACTTTCTTCTTGACAAGTTTCATTGAGACATTACAAAGGTTAGATTGGTAACAAATTGAAAAATGCCCTAAATACTCACAAAAGCAAATGGACACTCCGGCGATTACCGACTAGGTATTAGGGTTTGAGGATGACTCCAACACTATTGCTAGGCGACTGGCCACCTAGACGGGCATGTCTAATTACTAACATAGGACTTTTCTACATTCCCCTCTATAGAAGGCTTAAATAACATTCTAGCAAAATACATAATCACACTACAATAACAAATCGTGGTTAAAAATATAGATTGTAACCATATTTTGATTATTTTCTCCCTTGCGAGTGCTAAATACATTCTATTTTTCACTTTCTTTGATACTCTCTAATTTTACTGTCTCACACGTGACTTTCATTATCTGTTTAATATATTTTAATAATATAACAAATCATAGTAGAATTTACGTGTTAAGAAGTGAGATTAAAAGAATGTAAAAGAGAATGTAAAAGAGAGGAATAAAGTTTTTTTTATCCTATATCGGATAATTTTACAATTGACATGACTTCCGTTTTAAACAGTGGACCTATATGAATGCTTATTTTAGAGAAAATTAGGCCCTTTACAGCCGTTTTAATAAAGAATTAGAAAAATACAGTGGTCTCAGTTTTTTTTTAAGATTTAGTACCGCATTTAAAAAAAATACCATTTTTTGAAATTTTTTTAGAAAATATAATTTTTTAAAATACTAGTAATTAGTAACCAGTGTTCGAGTATTAGTAACTAATAATCAAATATATTTATAACTGATATATAACTAGTAACTGATAACTAGTAATCAGATTTCAGAAACTAATAACTAGTAACTATTTTACAAATGATATTTTTCTTAAAAATCCATAAAAGTGATATTTTTCTTAAAAAAAGCTATACAAAAGATTTGGTACCGCATTTAAAAAAAATACCATTTTTTGAAATTTTTTTAGAAAATGTAATTTTTCAAAATACTAGTAACCAGTAACTAGTATTCGAGTATTGGTAACTAGTAACTAAATATATTTATAACTGATATATAACTAGTAACTGATAACTAGTAATCAGATTCCATAAACTAGTAACTATTTTACAAATGATATTTTTCTTAAAAATCCATAAAAAGTGATATTTTTTCTTAAAAAAAGCTATACAAAAGATTTGGTACCACATTTAAAAAAAATACCATTTTTTGAAATTTTTTTAGAAAATGTAATTTTTTAAAATACTAGTAACTAGTAACCAGTGTTCAGTATTGGTAACTAGTAACCAAATATATTTATAACTGATAAATAACTAGTAACTGATAACTAGTAATCAGATTTCATAAACTAGTAACTAGTAACTATTTTACAAATGATATTTTTCTTAAAAATCCATAAAAAGTGATATTTTTTCTTAAAAAAAGCTATACAAAAGATTTGGTACCGCATTTAAAAAAATACCATTTTTTGAAATTTTTTTAGAAATGTAATTTTTTAAAATACTAGTAACTAGTAACCAGTGTTCGAGCAGTGGTAACTAGTAACCAAATATATTTATAACTGATATATAACTAGTAACTGATAACTAGTAATCAGATTTTAGAAACTAGTAACTAGTAACTATTTTACAAATGATATTTTTCTTAAAACTTCATAAAAGTGATATTTTTCTAAAAAAAAGCTATACAAAATGAAAAAAAAAAACAGATCTACCGTATTTTTTTGTAATTCTTTTTGGTTTTTATGGATGGAAGTGTTAGAAACCCTTATTTTGAATAAATTAGGCGAATATTACTTTTTTTTTCATTAATTAAATCTAACACTATATCACTTTTTTAATGAATTCTTGACGTCAGTGGTAATCTTGATAGATTTTTAATGGATTCTTAACAGATTCTTAACTAATTTCCTTCCAAAACTGATAGAATCATATAATGATAATAAATTTAGTTAAATATTTGAAAAAAATGATAATTATTTGCTTAACTCTTTATTTTTATGTATTATTTTTCCTCTACGTGACCCGTGTTAAGTATCACTCGGGATAAATAGTATTGCCAAAAAAGAGTCTAAATAGCATTGATCTTTAGTCATCTTTTCTCCCAATATTGTAGGTAAGAGAGGGTCCTAACTCCAAATGTCCGAGTCACCAAAATTTACGCAACAAGTTAAAGAAAAAAAAAAGAAGGTATTATTAAATCAACTTTGGACAAAGAAAACCCCCAAAACTGGGTCACCGGTTCACATCTGACGTTACACCGGAACAAGTGGTGATTTTAGGGCCTAGGCGACAAAGTGGGCCCAATATCTTCTCATATTAGGGCCGGGTTACCCAACATCCGGAAAGGATCACCTGATCGGTAACTGAAAACAGTAGACGGAGCCGATCGTTTCACGTTTTATAATATTTATTTAACTTAATTTATGCAAAAATACGATACTCTCTCTCTAGGACTCGGTGGAAGAAGAAGCTTACCTGGGATGTGCGTACTGAGACACATGGAGCTCTGAGACAGTCACTGAGAACAAGGAGAAGCTTTTCCTCACTTCTCTTCTTTAGCCCTAGATTTTTTTTTTTTTTTTGAGATTTTCTCGATAAACAAACAGAAGCAAGAAGGAAAAGAAAATAAATAAAAAGAGAAAAGCTTTTGGCTAGTAATGGCGTTATCGGAGGAGGAGTGCTCTTCAGCGAAATCCCGATCGTCGTCTTCGGCGGCGGCGTCGTCCTCGAGCAGCGGCAGCAGCAGCAGCACTCACTACCTGGCCAAGTGCGTCCTCAGAGGAAGCGTCGTTCTCCACGTCGTCTATGGTCGAATCCGGTCCCCGACCTCCCTCGACGTCGTTTTCGGCAAGGTCCGGTCCTCTATTCTTCCACCATTTCGTCATTTATGTCGTTTTTCGTGCTTTATTGTGGTTTTTCTTATTCGGTTAGACGTAATTAGAATCAAGTAGCGAAAAAATGAATGAATAAAGGCAGACTTCTTCCAGATTTTTCAATTCGTAAAAGTTCTGTCAATTTTTGGTGATTTTGTTTTGTAAGGTTCTTGCCATTTGTTTTGTTGATTGGTTTCGCAATCATCTATGGCGTTTTTATTTTTTTGGGAGCTCAACAATGGTTACTTTGAAGATTGGGTTGCTTATTTTTTATTTTATTTTATCATTATTATTTTTTTTTCGGGGTGTTAAAAATGGTTTAAGACGTTGCATGATTTTGTATATAGATTCCACTATTAGCTGTCGGGGTTTTTCATTTCGTTTTTGGAGCTGAACAATGGGCACTTCTTTTTTTGGTCATGTGAACAAATAAATTCAGGAGACGTCTATAGAACTGGTAATTATAGGGGAAGATGGGATAGTGCAATCTGTAAGCGAGCAGCCTGTGTTTGGGACGATTAAAGACCTTGCCATTTTACCCTGGAAAGATAAGTTCTCGCCGCGCAATCCACAGGTTTGTGAGTTGCTGCAAGTATTTATGGCATTATTTTCTGAAAGAGAGACTAAATTTGTGTATGCGGTTTAATAAGTTCATGTTGGTAGACGCTTTTTTCTATTCTGTGAGTATCATACGTTACTTTCTTCTTGTGGTAGATGCTGGGAAGAGATTTTTTACTAGTTCTTTCGGATTCTGGGAAGCTCTCGATTCTATCATTTTGCAATGAAATGCACAGGTAATCTTTGTTGTATTTCTTTCTTCGTTTTCGTTCCTTGAAAACAAGAAGTAGTTATGCTTGGTTACTAGTTTTGAACTGATTCTTTGTCTGTCGGGTACGTGTGGACTGTTTAAAAAGGTTCTTCCCAGAGACACAAGTTCAACTTTCACCTCCTGGAAACTTAAGGGATCAGCTTGGAAGATTGCTGGCTGTTGATTCCAGGTCAATGGCTACTCTGCTTGTATGCATATATGTGAATGCTTAAGTGATTTTCGTGTGGTTTGATATATACTTGTTTATCTATTTGTTCCTACTTTCTCTTTCTTTCAAATGAACATGAATTTAGGTCACCACTTCGATCTTTATTATATTATGATTTCATTATTTGTGACTCTCTGAATTAATTTCATGTTACACTGTCCAGTAGCACAAATTTATAATTTGTTGACTCTCTGAATTAATTTCATGTTACACTGTCCAGTAGCACAAATTTATAATTTGTTCTCATGTATTCAAATAATTCATTAAAGAGTTTTAGTTTGGAGTCTGGCATATAATATATTTGTATTAAAATATTCTGGAGTCTGGGCATATAATTTATGTTAGCGAGAATGGGGTAAAATCTGCTTATGTCAACAAAACATGTCCAGTAATAGCTTTTTATGTATATGCCAGACTGTTAAAGTTTGTACAATTGATTGAGGAGATGAAACTACAAGAATGTTGGGAGGAGCCAGAGCAGTGCTGAGGCTTATACATGATGAGCCACCTGTTATGCTACTATTAATGTTTTTGTGGTATTCTTTGTCTAGTGCCATTATTTAAGTATGGACAAAAACAAGCTCTATTCAAGTTCATGAACTGAAATCAAGTAGAGTTGGAAGTAGGACATAAATCCTTATTTTGTGCATTTGAGCTTTCTGCCTGTTTTCTTTCCAGGTCTAAATTATTGTATGTATGAAATATGTTCCCCTGACAAATTAACAATTAAAAGAAAAGCGAAGACATGACTGAATTTTTTAGTGATTTTCTCTGGTCCTTCTGTTCTTTTACTTTACAGTGGATCTTTCATTGCTGCAAGTGCCTATGAAAACCAATTGGCTATGTTCCCTGTTTCAGTATCTGCAGGCAGTGATATCATTGATAAGGTAGGTGTTTCTTCTCTCTTTCTTTCTGAATAAAATTCTCTAAATTATGCCGTCTTGTGAAGTGTGAATAGATCCAACCTGGTAATTATTAGAGAGAACATGTTACACCTTTTTTATTTATTTTTTTTGTTTTCTTGACTATTTGTTGAAAACTTTTCAAGCAAGGTTATTAAATTGTTCTATGGTGCCACTATTTTCAGAAAATAGTTTATCCTCCTGAAAATGAAGGAGATGTGAGCACAGCTAGAAGCATTCAAAAGAACAGTATAAGTGGTACCATATGGGGCATGTGCTTCATTTCAAAAGATCCTTGTCGACCAAGTAAGGGGCAAAATCCTGTACTTGCCATTCTTCTAAATAGGTATGCCAGTTGTGAGAGTTGAAGTTACAGTTTTATCTTATGGTTTAGCTTGCCTTAGGATTCTCTCTCTCGTCATTTTTGAATGTTTGTTGAGCCTTGAGGTTTATCTTACTGAAATTTTTTTTTTCCCCCCCTTCTTTCTCAGGAGAAGAGCACTCCTTAATGAACTTTTGTTATTGGAATGGAACATTAGAGATCATGCTGTTTCTGTTCTATCACAGTATGTCAAAGATGGGCCTTTGGCGTATGACATTGTTGAAGTTCCTCATTCTTATGGATTTGCCATCGTGTTCAGGGTGGGTGATGCTCTCTTAATGGATCTTAGAGATGCTCATAAACCCTGTTGTGTCTATAGAACAAACTTAAATTTTTTACCCCATGCAGTGGAGGAGCAGAATTTTGTTGAAGAGTCAAGCAGAGCACAACATGATGTTGATGATGAAGGTTTATTTAATGTTGCTGCCTGTGCTTTACTGGAGCTTCGAGATTATGATCCCATGTGCATAGATGGCGACAATGGAAATGTAAATATTAGCTACAAACACGCATGTTCATGGAGTTGGGAACCAGGAAATGCTAAAAATCCAAGGATGATTTTTTGTTTAGATACTGGAGAATTTTTCTTAATTCAACTTGGCTTTGATTCTGGTGGTCTTAAGGTCAGTCAATCTGACTGTCTTTACAAAGGATTACCATGCAAGGCGCTTTTGTGGGTTGAAGGTGGTTTTATTGCTGCTCTTGTTGAGATGGGAGATGGGATGGTTCTGAAATTGGAAGATGAAAAGCTGATTTACGGCAGTCCTATTCAAAGCATTGCTCCAGTATTGGATATGTCGATTGTAGATTACCACGATGAGAAACATGATCAAATTTTTGCCTGTTGTGGAGTGATGCCAGAGGGATCTTTAAGGATTATTCAAAGTGGCATTGGTGTAGAAAAGCTGCTTAGGACAGCTCCTATCTATCAAGGCATAACTGGTACCTGGACGGTTCGGATGAAAGTTACTGATTCTTACCATTCTTTTCTTGTTCTGTCATTTGTTGAAGAGACCAGGGTATTGTCAGTCGGTTTAAGCTTTACTGATGTGACTGATTCAGTAGGTTTCCAACCTGATGTTTGTACTTTGGCATGTGGTCTTTTAAATGATGGGTTACTGGTCCAGATTTACCAGCACTCGGTAAGACTTTGCTTGCCCACCAAAGTTGCCCATTCTGAAGGAATTTCTTTGCCTTCTCCAGTTTGTATGTCTTGGTTCCCGGATAATATGAGTATCAACTTGGGGGCCATTGGAGAAAATTTGATAGTTGTTTCTACTTCTAATCCTTGTCTCTTATTCATTCTTGGGGTCAGAATGCTCTCAGCATATAACTATGAAATATATGAAATGCAACATTTGAGACTGCAATACGAGTTATCATGCATTTCCATTCCTCAAAAATGTTTTGAGCAAAAAAGCACAAATCATCCTATGGATGTTGCAGACGAGAGCTGTCTGGCTTCCCTTTCATCTGAAGTCGACGTCAGTAAATCCTTTGTTGTTGGCACACATAAACCTTCAGTGGAAGTTTTGGTTTTTGATCCTGATGAAGGCCTAAGACATATTGCAAGTGGAACAATTGCACTTACAAACATTATGGGAACTGCTGTCAGTGGTTGTGTCCCTCAAGATGTAAGGCTTGTATTTGTTGACCGGTTTTATGTCCTCTCTGGACTGAGGAATGGGATGTTACTTCGGTTTGAGTGGCCTGCGGTCTCTACATTTCCATCATCTGTATTACCCAGCTCTTCTGTTTCAGTGGATGAAGATCCTGTTCTTTCTAGCATATCAGCACCAAATAGTTTTGGTCTACAAAACAATATTGTTAAATTTTCTGGGAAGACAAAGAGTAGAGTTCAGATTGATCTTCAATTGATTGCCATTCGCCGCATTGGCATCACTCCTGTTTTCCTAATTCCCCTGAGTGGCTCTCTTGATGCTGATATAATTGCTCTGAGTGACAGACCTTGGTTGTTGCACGCTGCGAGGCATAGTCTCTCTTATACATCTATTTCATTTCAGTCTTCAACACATGTAACTCCTGTATGTTCTGTTGAGTGCCCTAAGGGTATTTTGTTTGTGGCAGAGAACAGTCTACATTTGGTGAGAAATCTAATCCATAATTTCATGTAACGATGTGGGTTTTTAACTTTCATTTTGATTTTTGGTAGCTAATACTTTCTCAGCTTGTTGAAAACAAATATTTTATAGAACAGCCTTGAATATCTTGCTATCTTCAACTGATGTAACAATTAATTCTTTCATTTTCAAAAGCTAGTGGGTTAATTAATTTCATGGTCTAATTTTTATCGTTAGATATGCGTAGTCTAATTTTTATCATGGGATATGCACATAGATTTATTTATTGTAAGTGGTGGTAGAACTTTGTTACTCTGCATATGCAGTATGTTCCTTGTTATTGCTGGTGGTCAATTAGAATTTTCACATTTATTTCTTCCAGAATTAAATTGAAGTATTATTGTATTAACAGAATATTTAAGTTTGATACTTGATGATTTTTGTGGTTTAAGTACTGGACAATTATTGATGTAATATACCATTATGAATTTGGGTTTCTTATTCTTGGTATCATATGATTAGATTAATTGTGTTCGAGTTATGAACTTGATTCAATAACCAAATGTTGGTGCACTGTCATGAATACCTTTAGGGGATATTTGGTTAAATATTATATTATGGGAGCTAAAAGTTGATAATTTAGAAGGATTTTTTTCTTTTTTAGAGTTGATTTGTTCTGATAGAAGTCTGTATATTGTAATTCTCTAGGTGGAGATGGTGCATAGTAAGAGGCTTAATGTGCAGAAGTTTAATCTTGGAGGCACTCCTCGGAAGGTCCTATATCATAGTGAAAGCAGGTTGTTACTTGTGATGAGGACTGAGTTGACAAATGATACGTGTTCATCTGATATATGTTGTGTAGATCCTCTTAGCGGGACAGTGCTCTCATGTTTTAAACTTGAGCATGGAGAAACAGGGAAATCCATGGAGTTAGTGAGGGTAGGGAATGAACAGGTCCTTGTTGTTGGAACCAGTCTGTCTTCTGGTCCAGCCATAATGCCCAGTGGTGAGGCTGAAAGGTGTACCATTTTTCCCTTGCATTTTATTATGTATTTACCTACATCCTTGCTGCTTCTTCCATGTTGCATTTCATAAATGCATGACTTCAAATGTGTGCTACTTTGCTTTGTGGAGTTAATTTTGTTGTATTTACTGTTGAGATGTGGCAGGCTTCGGTTATAACTTACATGCATATGTATTTCAAATTTATGTCTCCCTTTTGTGTATAGTTCCATGGGGATGTCATCCTAACTGAACTTTTCTGAACAGTACAAAGGGCCGACTTCTTGTTCTGTGTCTTGAACATGCGCAAAACTCAGATAGTGGTTCAATGACATTCTGTTCAAAGGCAGGTTCATATTCTCAACGAGCTTCACCATTTCGTGAAGTTGTTGGATATGCTACAGAACAGCTATCTAGCAGTAGCTTGTGCAGTAGCCCTGATGATTCCAGCTGTGATGGAATCAAACTTGAGGAGACTGAAGCATGGCAGTTACGGTTGGCCTATTCAGCTACGTGGCCTGGAATGGTACTTGCGATCTGTCCTTATCTTGAGCGTTACTTTTTGGCATCTGCTGGTAACGTCGTAAGTTGCAAATTTCCTTCTTTATTTTTTGCCCTTTTTTATTTTATTTTTATACTTAATCTTTTGTGTGTACTCAGTCATTTAGAAATAATTTAGCATATACGATTCTAAATATAAATGCTTTAGATGCTTGGACGAGTGTGGCTTACTATCCAATTTATTGGCGATAGAAATTAATGGTTTTTCTTTTATTTCAGTTTTATGTATGTGGTTTTGCAAATGACAATTCCCAAAGAGTGAGAAAACTTGCTGCTGGGAGGACAAGGTTTATGATTACATCCCTGACTGCACATTTCACAAGAATTGCTGTTGGTGATTGTCGTGATGGTGTCCTCTTTTTCCTTTATCATGAAGTAGGTGGACTGTTTTTTGCCAATAATTTTGTGTTGTAGTTGGATGGGTTACCTCCTTCTTTCCTTCTTTCTCCTTGAAATAGCAGAATTTTAGCCTGTTTGTTTTGTGACACTTGTATTAATGGTGTTCCCTTTGCTTTCTTGTATGACAGGATGCTAAAAAACTAGAGCAACTTTACTGTGATCCATCCCAAAGACTAGTTGCCAATTGTATTCTCATGGATGTTGATACTGCTGTTGTGTCAGATCGTAAGGGGAGCATTGCTGTTCTTTCATGTACAGATAACTTAGAAGGTAAAGATTAATAATTTTGAAAGTAGCAAGACAGTTGTGTGTGTCCCCATGAGCTCCATTAGAGCCCTGTGGCCCATTGCCTCATTTTTATCGATATTTTGGCACTCAAAGTCAAAATCACTAGAAAGTTTTGAAAATGAGGCATCAACATCGAATGAGAGTTTGATCTTAGGCATCAACTTTGGACAAGAAAATTATTTGACCTTAGACTGTTAGACATATGGATAAGAAAATTGGGATATTAAAATTCAGGGGCATTACCAATTTTGATCCACGTTTAAAGCATGTTATAAAAAAAGGGATAAACTATAAATCATTTACAAAATTAGGACTTTCATTTAATGAAAATTTTGGAATTCCAAAATTACTCCCAATTCGACCCCGGTCGAGAATTTTTGATCAAGCAAAAAAAAAAAAGTGAAGGAGACAACATTGGGAAGGTGGCTGACCATGTTTGACTGTGGTCGAAACTTTCTGGCTGCCAGTCGAAAATCGATTGTAACGACTGGGAGAGGCGGTAGAACAATTTTTCTACTCTAGTCAAGCAGAAGCGTTGTCGGTATCGGGACCAACTATGGTTGCGAGGTGCTGCTAGTGGCGGTGGTGGCAAAAGTAATTTGGGTTTTGTTAGATAAAAATGTATTTTAGGGTTTGTTAGGGAATAAAGTGTCTAAGTAATTTTATATGTATTACATGGTAATGGTAATGAGGGTTAGTTTTGAAAACATTTATGGATGAGTCCGTTTTTTCATCGTGAGGTGTTTAATAGACCCATGGATGTAAATTCCCAAAATTCAATAGTCGAAGCTAGTTATGTTCTATTAGTACTTAGTATGATCTACTAATTATGTTGAAAAGTAACATTACTTGCATTACCATATGATCTTTTTGTGAAGCTAACATATTATGACTGTTACATAAACTTTAGGGTGGGGCTGCATAAATATGGTTGATATGGAGGGTGGCATATCTGAAAGTATACATGTTATCTAGTAATAAATCATAATATTAAATTGATTGTAGCCTAAGTAGAAAAAGATACTTGTATGATGTCATGTTATTTTATATGCTACACCTTGGGAGGTATTACCTTCATTGCAGGATGGGACAACGTGGAGGATCTTGGTAGTAAGTTACACTATTGTTATATTGACTGGTAGCCTTGGTTCCAGCTGACAAAAAGGCTCTGGGTGTAAACTTCCAACTTTGTTGTTTGTTTGTTTGTTTTTTTTTTTTTTGGCTTTTTATTATTCTCCTTATTCTGTCGTTGTTCATGTCTTTGGTTTCTATATGACAGTCTTAACTTTTCAATGCTGTGTCCCAGATAATGCTAGTCCAGAATGCAACTTGACAGTAAGCTGTGCCTATTATATGGGTGAGATAGCTATGAGCATCAGGAAGGTAAAGCGTTGCCATTGCACTTTCATATTACCTTCTTTGTGATGTCATCAATTATTTTGCAGTTGAATTCTAGTGTTTAAATGCAATTTAATGGATATGGATTTCATTTATGACCTGAATAGCACATAATTTCATATTCCAATAGTTAACGAGTTTGGAAACATGATGTTTCTCTTTTTCCTGTGTTTGTGACCCCTGAACATTTGCTCACATTCATTCGTAGGGATCATTTTCATATAGACTTCCAGCAGATGATGTATTGAAGGGCGGCGACTTGAAGATTGACTCTGCACACAACACTATTATTGCCAGCACCTTGCTAGGAAGTATAATAACCTTCATTCCTCTGTCAAGGTAGGACACAACATTTTTAGCTTTTTTGATAAAAAATACAAGGATAATGTTCTTTGTTGATATTCAGAAATGATGTTGAACATTTTGAATGTCAAGCAAAAAGCTTTATCTATCTGGTCCTTTGACCAAGCTTCATTTTCCTGCAGAGAAGAATATGAACTCTTGGAAGCGGTCCAAGCTAGACTTGTGGTTCATCCATTAACCGCTCCAGTTCTTGGAAATGATCATAACGAGTTCCGTAGCCGTGAAAACCCAGTAAGAAAAGTAGTGACCTTTTGTATGTTATATTTGGTACTGGCCTGTTTTCATGTGGTCTGACGCAATTACTAGGCATGGGTAATGTGGTTATATTTATCTTCTTTCTTTCTTTCTTCCTTTTATTTTTTTTTTAATTTTTTTTTAAACCTTGTTTTAGCAGGCAGATGATTAGATTCTTAATGCCATGGGTAATAGTTGGCTTTCTTGACTTTTTCTACCTTATGCTCTTTGCTTGACAATTATTTCTTGGTTAGTATGTATGGGTTTATATATACGGCTCCAGCAAAGCGGGCACATTTGTAAAATAACCTGCTTGTCTGTTCACTCGAGTAGTTTTTTGGCCTATTTAACTGTTGTATTTGTCGGAGACTGGAAAGACACTAGTTTCTCTTTGCCTATTAATTATTTTACTTATTGCAGGCTGGAGTTCCTAAAATACTAGATGGCGATGTGCTTACTCAGTTCTTGGAACTTACAAGTCTGCAACAAGAAGCTGTATTGTCCTTACCTCTTGGCTCAAAAGATGCAGTAAGCTCAAGCTCGAAACTGTCTCCACCACCTATCCCTGTCAATCAGGTTGTGCAACTCCTGGAGCGAGTTCATTACGCACTAAATTGAGTAATCAATACTTACCCAACTTGTTCAGGAGCGCTATGATGGCTATCAAGTGTTCAGATGAGGAAGCATCTGAACCTACCAACCTTTTTGTATGGCCAGATTTTTTATTTAATTTTTTTTTCGGAGGCATCTTCAATTGTCCTACCATTTTCCCGAGCAATGAAACATCGACCCGCAGAACTGAATACCTTGTCACCTCACAGAGTCTCACAGTAGTATTTCTGTCTACCGAATGGAGGTGATAATCGTGCAGATGAAATGTTTCTCAGAACTCACGCGAGGAATAATGTGTGAAATTTGGTTGAGGTTTTGCAATTTCTTTCCTTGTAAATTAATTCCGGCCTTGTATTGTTCTATGTATTGGATGCACCTTTTGTTTATTTTTGGCTACAAATAATGGGTATGTGTAACATTCTTGCCTTTTAGCGAAACAGAAAATGTAGCAAATTCTTGCCTATAAAGTAGTTAATATTTAATTGTTGCCTTTTGTTTATATTTGTATTCTCGAATCCCGAAACTATATATTTGTCTGATAACGTTGAGACCATAATGTTTAATCTCTTTTGGAAAACAATTACATAAATAAAAGAATCAAGTTTCCAAAAGAAATAGTTATATTTTTATATAGTTTGTATATTATGTTTTGGTTATTATCAACACTTATTTAAATTATTAACAACATTAATCTTCACTCTTTAGGTAAATTTGTAACAAATTTATATTTGGTCAAAAATCAATTTGGACAATTGAGTTTGCTGAAATAGCATTTTAGACTTTGGGTATATATTTGGAAAGAGATTCAAATTCAAAGCTTACAGATTCCAAATTAAAGCTTACTTAAATTAATAATTAAATTAATATGTATTAAAAAAATCGTAAGAGTTTGTTATTTTAATTTAATTTTAAATATATCTATAAATTTAAAATGATATTTTGGTAAATTCAATTCTCAAAATTTGTGTTTCACTTAGAGCACTTATTATAAGTTATAAATCTAAATATCGAAGTTGATTATAGCCAAAGTGCATGGAACAAAACTGTTAAAAGGCAAGACATTGTTATCACATTTTGAAATTATATTACGTTATCTCCCTGACAAGTTTCCTTAAAATTAATAGTGCTTTAAGAAAGAAAGGAGAAGGAAATGACTAGATTTAATTTAAAAGTGACACTTAATAGTTAAGAAATAATATAAATTAAATTTTAAGGGGTATTTTGGATATTTTCTATAGTACTTTTTATGTGTCTAGTTCCAAAACATCCTTATCATACTCACCACGTTATTAGTAATTCCTATACACCCAAGTGTAGATAAAGTTGGTGAATCCTAGCTCTTAAAGTGAAAACTACTCATATTTTAACTTATAATCCTATGTGATAGGTGTCATTGTAATTTGGTGGAATCTAGCTCTATAACTAATCATTAAACATAAAAATAAATCAATTAGACTCTAATTAATAATGCAAATATAGTATTAGTACTTGGTCATAGAATGTACAAAAATGACATTATATGATTAAGCTAAATTTAGGCTAATTTAGTATAATAAAACACAAATCAATATCGTGAATGCCGTACTTATTTGGAACTAACAAAGAAAATGCTATTAATGAGTCTTAAACATTAAATTAAAACTATTTGATAAATTAAACGCACAGTTAATTTAGCTTCGAAAAACGTGAAAAATGAATTTTACCAAAAATTATTATTTGACCAAATTATCGGCAAACATGATTTTGTTGCATGTGTACATAATATTGAGTTCATAAATATATTCCTTATTTTTTTAGCATGCTTTCTTTCTTTCTCTCTCTGAAGATATCGGACCTTTACATTACATTGAGACGTTTCAATAATCATTACTATAATAATATAAGTGTAACTATACATAACATAAAGAATGAACATGTTACTATGAAATTGGTATTAATAACTTCTACATGCCTAATATGCAATAAAAATATATTTATTATTGATTTAGTATACATGCATGCGAGAATCTTAAATACTGCGTACTTGGACAATATGAAATTTAATGACATGTCAGATTGGAGAATACTCCCACAAAGTGCCACATGTAAACATTATATTAGAATTCACAATTTAGCTGATGAAATGGTAGATTTTCATCAGAGAAGTTGCTAGAGCTTGACAACTATACCTGTAAATTTGGGCTGCGCCCAACGGGCCGGCCCGCTCACTTGGCCTGCGGGCCGGGTTGGGTAATTGGTGCTGGCCCGCATATTTTTTTTTCCTTCTATTTTTAAAAATTTGTCTTATTAATTTTAGTTATTTATTTTACTAAATAAATAAGTATGCAACTAGTAATTTTATTTTTTATTGAAAAATATTCATTTATTTATTTATTTTTTCATTTTTTTTAAAAAATTAACGGACCGTGTCAGATTTGGCCCAGTCCGGCCCAGAACTTTGGCCCTCCGGGCTGTCGGGCCGGGCTGGGTCTTCAAAAATGCTTTATAGGCCAGCCCAGCCGGCTTTTATCCCTGACCTGGTTTGGCTCGGTCAGAATTTCTCCTCAGGCCCGAACAGGTTTGGGCCAGACTGCCCATATTTACAACTCTATTGACAACTCATCGAGAAATAAGACAACTCATATTTCCTTTTAACATTAGAGGAGGTGTCCAACGCATGCGAAGTCATTTCATGGCCAATGGCCCATACATATAGGTATTTAGTGCTTTGTAAGGGGAGAGATCAATAATATATATACATATAGGGCACCAATCCAGTAGGTATTTTTTTTTTTACCTATCCATAGGTATCAATTTGGCCAATGAAAATTTAGACACCAATCCAGTAAGTATTTTTTTTTTTTACTTATCCATAGGTATCAATTTGGCCAATGAAAATTTAGCATGCATATTTTTTTATTGTAAAAAATAAGAGAGAGAAAGAGCATTAATGATGCACATCTTTTTATATATTTCATTATAGTCATAATGGTGATCCAACGGCTAAAAAAAAAATACCTACCCATAAGTAAAATAAAAAAATACCTATTGGATTGACAACCATACATACATATATAAATATATATATATATATATATATTACTGCCATTTTTTTTATGTCCCATCAACCCTTTTTTTTAATGTCCTATCAATTTCTTTTTTTTTTTTTTTTTTCTTTCTCTTAGCCTATCACCCGAAACTCTCTCTCTATTACTTCAACTCCATCAATTTTCAACGTTAATTACTCTTGGTTACTACATGTGAACATCGCAACAAATTAAGGCCATATCCTTATTTTATTCTAGTTATACTTTCAAATAAACTAGTACACACATACACGTGTATATATGTATATGTATGTACGATATCTATATGTTTTATATTAATAGTTTAATATATATACACATATGCACACATAATAATACATATACGTAATACTATTAATAATAATAATAATAATTAATTAATAATAATAATAATAAGAATAAGTTATTATTATTATTCAAATTTTAGGAATATTGAGCTACTAATCTCATTATTTTCTATTGCTCTAAATCTTTGCAGGGTGTTAATTATATACATTGTGTTAACATCCTACTAACATTCAAATTTTATATTTTAAATACTTGTAGACCTGTGATTCTGAGTTCTTTAGCAAATTGAATTATAGCGTATATGATCATTGTTTGCAACTGTTTACATTAAATTCAACACTTTTATTTTCTTTTTTCTATGACAATATAGCTGGTATCACCTTTCTCAAAGATCTAATTTTCTAATTATTTATATTTAGTATTATTTATTTATATTTTTGACCGAATGACTGGAATCACCTATGTTAGAAAAACTAATAATATTTTTATTTGTTTTTTATCATATAGCTGGTATCACTTGCTTCAGAAATATTGGCTATCTAACATATGATGATAGTCATTAAATTCACCCACACCTGTTTATTTATAGGTTAAACTATCACAGACGCTATAATTTTCTGACACGTGGAATTGTATTGTTATAATTTTCTACATCATTTTCTCCATTTCTACTACTATGCTACTTATCCTTAATTAAAAAATTTTATACTTAATTAATTTCTCTTTAATCAAATCACAAAAAAAACATCCCGTAACAACTATTTAATACAATGGAAAGAAATTTCTGTATTATGAAATTTTAACTCTAACATAGTATTGTACAATGTTTATTCTCCTCAATTTTTTTGTCGTTAATTTATCTCTTATTACTTTCTATCTCATTTCTTTCTTTCACATCACTTTATCCATTTTAAAAGTGGTATTTTTCTGAATAAATTTTAAAGTGGTATTTTTATATATTATATTTAAAAGTGTTATTTTTAATCAATTAACATCTAAAAATTTGTAATTTTAGGAGTATTATTTTGTAAATAATTTAAAATGGTAGTTTTTAAAACTAACTTTTTAAAGTGGTATTTTTCAAAATTGAAATTTTAATACATCATCTTAATATAAATACAATGCAAAACCAAACAGAATAATACAATATATAAGATACTATAATATAATATAATACAATACAATTACATACAATACATCACAATATAATACGGCACACTAAAGGTGGCCGTTGTTTATTTGGACTTACAAGCACACCAAAAAAAAAAAAAATCCATTATTTCCTTGAACTTAAAAACACACACCAAAAAAAAAAAAAAACAGGTACATGATGTTACATATAAAAGCTTAAGTCTTGTAATATTTTTTCAGCCTAAATTTGATACACTCGATTAGGAAGGCGTGGCGTGAGAAGAACATAAAGTGGAAGGGCCTTAAGACTGGTGATTCCGGGAGCGATACTCATGTCAACTGGTTGGTCCGATGTCGTTTTGATATCAAACTCATGTAGCAAAACGGCAAGAGTGAGCTGCATTATTGCTAGGGAAAATGATATTCCAGGGCATATTCTTCTACCACTACCAAATGGAATAAACTCGAAATTTTGGCCCCTAAGGTCTAGATTTTGGTGAGTTGTAAGGAACCGTTCCGGCCTGAACTCGTTGGGATCTGACCAAATTTTTGGATCTCGGTGAAGCTTAGACGTATTGACTAGGAGGCGCGTGCCAGCGGGGATGTAATAGCCACCAAGTATACAATCTTCGGCGGATTCCTGGTGGAATGGAAATCCGGGGTACAAGCGTAATGTTTCCTTGAGAATAGCTTGAAGATAGATAAGGTTCTTGATGTCTGATTCTCTCACTTGCCTCTCTCTCCCAATTTGCTCGTCTAACTCTTGTTGAGCTTTCTTTAGGGCTAGTGGGTTGTTAAGAAGTAAAGTCAGAGCCCATGTCAACGTTGTTGCTGAGGAGTCAGTGCCACCTAAGATAAAACTCTGAACAAAAATGTATAGTAGCGCATGAGCAGATAAATGGTGCCCAGCGAAAGGTCATCACCAGTAGTACACACCATGGTCAAAAGATATGGAATTTGAACTTTGAATATGTAAACTCAATGAGCCATGCTATTCAGCCCGATTAAATACTTAACACGGGCCATGCTGTTTATGGTACATATACTTAACAATTTTTTTGAGTTTTACTTTGACATAACTATTCTGTTTGTTTTTTTTTAAAATTTTTTTATTTTGTCAGTTTGGTTTCATGCATAAGAACTATGTCTAATAGAAATAAATATGCACCCGGTACGAAAAACTCCAGAAAAAAAAAAGTAGAAAGTTTGATTTAATCCCAAAAGGAGCTCTTGAAATTTTTTTCACAAATAGTAAAAGAGATATAAAGAACTCACGTGTAGAAATAATTGAACGCACAGATTTAGATGAGTTAGGAATATTAAAGTAATATTTGAAAAACTTATAAAGGATAAGAACAATGGAATATGTGATGATATAATAGACGATGATGATATAATAGATGAAATATGTGGTTTTATTTTGATTTATATTAGTTTTTTTTAAAAAATAATCGGCTATAATTTTTTTCTTTGAAAAATGTCCATTTTAATATTTTACTTAAGGCTTCAAATTATGTTGAGAGGTCGCTACTATCGTGTGGAGACTTAAAATGTTAATATAATCTCGAATAAGAGAGAGACGGACGGTTCATATAAGTGTCACAGATCAAGCATAATGTGCACTAACCAGGCATGTAGCTTTGATAATAGTATCAGCATCATAACTAGAAAATTCCTCGGTGACATCATCATCAAGAATAGAAAGCATCACACTCATTAAGTCTCGCTGCTGATCATCAATAGATCTTTTTCGCTTATGCTCCTCCAACCATTCTTCCAAAACTTGATCAAGCTCCTTTGCCGTTTGTTTCATGGCTTTCTCGTATCCCCCAAAGTCAAACCATCTCAGATACGGGATCCCATCAGACACCACGATAGCTCCTAACATTTTGAAGAAACCCTCGATCGCCTTTCTGCACTGGTCACCAATATCTCCTTCATGATCATCACCACCACTAGTAGTACTACCAGTTTCCCCAGCTCCAACGAAACGTTTCCCCACCATTATTTTAAAAACCATGTTTAGGGCTATCTCCGCAAACCATTTCTTCATCTCCAACTTCACTTCCCCCTTATTGTTCTTAACCCAAAACTCGTGCACATCTCGAATGGCGGACGTGACCACCGATTCCCGGACGTGACTGAACATCTGAACACGGTGGTTAGAGAGCAACTCTTGCGTGGCTATCTTGCGAAGTCGACGCCAGTATGGTCCGTAGTTGCTGAACCCAAACACAGCGTAGTTGTAGCCCATCACCGCTAGGGCCATGGCCTTTGCACGGTTGCCGAAAGCTCGGTCGTTTGTGGTGTAACGCTCTTTGGCAATCTCCGAGCCGCTTATGACAATAGTTTTGTAGACTCCCATCCTTATGATGAAGATTGGCCCGTACTTGTCGGCCATGTGGCCTAAAGTTATGTGAACCGGTTGTGAGCCTGCTAATAGAGGGAGGTGGCCGACAATGGGCCATGCCCCGCCAGCTTCCGGTGGTGATCTCCGAGAGACTTTTGGCTTACGAAAAAGATAATAGAGAGAAATTATAAGACCAAACAAGATGCTAATGATCACAGTGGGAGTAGCTATGGAAGGAAAATGTGAATACCCCATATTTGGTGTTGTTTTGAAGTATGCACTAGGCTGAATTTTTGGTACTATTATAATTTAGAGCAGACGGCCAAATATGACTTGGTATTTTCATCTGGTTCTTCATGAATGATTATGAAAGTACTATTTGTTTATCATCGCATTGGAATATGCTTTTGATGTGAACAATTAAAGTAGTTAGTAAACGCCAGTGCTATAAGTGACAACAGCACTCTAATTATCCTTATATTCCAATTATTAGGAATATTAAAGGAGAGAGTGAGCGAATTAATTCGCACGCCAAACCAATTATTAACGACGTACAACCAACGAGCAATTTTTTAAGGTAAACTACCAATCACAAGCGTCCAAATGTCAGGAAAACTATTTAATTGGTATTATTTTTGGAAAACTTATTTATAATTTTAAATTCTAGCAATAGTTGTCAAATATAATTGTAAAACCCCTGAAAAATTGTAAGGGCATTATGATCTTTTGACCTAATTTTTTTTAAAAAATAAAATAAAATAAAATAAAAATTTGAATTTTGGGTCAAAGTGTGAAAATATTTGAAATAGGGGCTAAATTGCAATTTGGGAGGACTGAATTGAAGAACTTGAAAAGGAGGGACTTAAGTGCAATTTTTTAAAAATACACAGCCCATTAATGCCCATACACGTGTTACCCTCACTCATTCTTCCCTTAGCTCTCTCTCTTCCCCAGATTCTCTCCCTCTAGAGAAAAAATCACTGAAACACGCGGAATTTTTGGCGAGCTCCGACGAAACCCTTCTCGTAGCCATTGAGCATTACTATCGCTTGAAATGGAAAGCCCGATGCCAAACGAAGCTCTTACCACTAGTCCCATCGCTTGAAACCGCCTAGTTTGCTGTCGGTGACACGAAGAAGTTGCGACCAATTTTTCGATGCTGGTGCCGATTTGGGTAACGTTTGACTATGAAATTGGTTATCATGGACTTGTCTCCTCACAAAAATCTCCTAGTAAGTGTCTCGTAGCTCGATTTTTTCCCGTTCTATTTCGATCTCGTTAAATAATTTTGTGTGTAAATAGTTTCGGAGTTGACTTTTCGACCAGACAATTAGGTTATAAAATTAATATCATTTTTGAAATCTACGTAAAAAAGGTAAAAAATTAATATCATTTAAACTATCTAGGAGGTATGTCCCAATAGTTTACGTGTCATTTATACTGTTTTAAAGTGTTTTTTTTTTTTTGGTAGGAAATTTGATTTTTGGGTTTTGAATGAAAACAATTGTTGTGTTGTTGAAATTTTTAGAAAATCCTAAAATAATTTCAGGACTTAGATTTGAGGACTAAAAATAGTTTGATTAAAGAATATTGTATGATTATTCTGTGATTTTGTGGAAATGGTGCATATCACTATTCTGTTATTTATATAGCATATGCATGTATTTATACACTTACGTGGCCGTCAGACTTATGGCACTCCACGTTGGGTGTTCGAACTTACGGTCACTTTTATAGATGGCTCGGATTTATGGATAACCCACTTAGACACCTTTGATATCATGATTGTATACATAGTTATATATTAGCTTGAATATATATGTCTTAGTTTTAATGAATATTTTATAATAGGTTGGAATGTTTGAATCTTTGGACTGTGATTTCCACTTAGATTTTGTGATCTATTTTGAATAGATTACTAACCATACATGACCTTCAATGCGAGTATATTTTTTCTATAGAAAAACATATAATTGATTCTCTACTAAGCTTTAGCTCATCCTCATTCTTCTCCTTAGGTGATACTCAATGTGATTTGGAACGAAAGATCTAAATTGAAGTATTCCAGACTTACTAGTTTGTTTATATTTTGGTAGATTCCTACGAGACTTGTGAATTATAAACTTGAGTAGGAATTTAGATTTTAATTATAACTGAGTAAGCTTATTTGTGAGAGTTAGACATGATTTGTATATCTTATATCTATATTTAGGTATGAGTTAATTACTTGATGCATGACTAGTAAACAAATGTTTTAATTGCAGTATATGTTTAATAAATGAAGCATAACTATGAGGTATTATTTTAATTATATTTTTATTGAGGCCAGTTTGAAAAATTAAAGTTTTGAATTATTTTTGCTATATTTTTTATGAAATATCTATTCTGTCATCAACTCCGGCCTCGGGTAGTGACAATAATTATGCATGTAAGTATGGAAGAGTCGAAGTGAAAAAACAAAATTATAGAAGGTCCAGAGGTCTTGAAGATAAATATACGTATGAATATGTAACCTCGAGATAAAAAATATGAAGACAATGAATTTAAGGATGGGAAATTCAAACTTGACCGAAAAAGTTCAGATTCGATATTAGAATTTCAAATTATTGAAGAGTATAAATAGAAGTTTTCAAAGTATTTATGTGGACAAGGAAAATCTAATATTTTAAATGTAAGTAAGCAATTTTTATTTTTTTTTTAAAACAAAATAATTCAGACTTGGTATCAACTATTGGCATCATAATTAAAGTGAAAAAGAGAGTGGCATTCATTTTATCTTTTTGACTTACTAAAGGACTAGTTTCGATTATATAGTTCGAACTCTGGTATCTTGGAAGATAAGAGTTGTGAATTGTCGAAAACATCCTTTATGATTTGGACACCATGCATATAATGTTACTTTGAGTTTTTTCAAGAACTTGGATAATAAAAAACTAGGCACCAGATATTCACTTTGTGAATTTGACTACGTTTGTATCGGTAGTTACAAAAACCATAGTCAATTATTATTCATTAGATAAAAAATGGTAACTTAAAGGTAAATATGTAATAGAGGAGTAATACGGTAATTTCACCTTACTAGTACAACATTGCATCGGGGGTAAATCTACATGTATAGTATATGCTAAATGGATCAAGTTAATTAAAGTATTAATTAACTTCACAGAAAATATATAACATTTAGTCTTGGAGTACAATATTGGGCCTATAATAAAGTATCCCAATATTAATGGACGAAGCCTAATCATAAATAAGAGTTAATTATGATTGTAGATAGTTGGCCCATTAGAGCTTAGACTATTTAGATCTATAAGGTCCTTTGTCTAGCTCATATATAGCCCAATACTAATTGAGTGGTCAGTTGAGCCGAGTTTACATCACTCTAATACTGAAAAGAAAAGTTTTTCTAAGCTTTTGTACAGTTCTGCATGCCACTCTTAGTCATAGTGACTATAGAAAATGTGAGACAAAGAGAACAAGAGAGCGTGTGAGAGAACCGAGTAATTGTGGGAGCAATCCAGAGCTCATTCATGGCCACTGAGGGGGAGATATCCATGGCCGTAGATGTGGAATCAAGGAGAAGGAAGAGTATCTTCTGGATCATCCGCTCATCTCTCATTGGGAATCAAGAAGATACTCACACACTGGATCATTCAATAGGCTCCAGAGAGAGAATAGACAAGAAGGCTCAATGGTTGTGAAGTGCTTCTAGGTTTTATCTAAATCAAAAACCACAGATTGATTTATGTTAGATCAACGATCTTACATTTTTGTTTTATAAAGTTTCAAGAAATATTTTAAAATACCTATTCTACTGAATTCTTGAATTGTTTACAAAATTGTGGAAATCATTTTTGATAAAATCATTTTTCAAAATCATTTTTTGGAATTTTTGGCAATTGGTTCTAGAGCAAAAGTTTTTGATGATCTAGCATATCATGTTCATGTTAATTCTCTTTCATTTGATAATCTTTGATTCTAATGATGATCTTTGTGGTTATGTTTGGTCTTGTTTATGTTTATGAGTATGCTCTATTATGTATGATGATTGATTGATTTAATGAGTTTAAATGATACTCAATTAGATATTACTATGAGTTTATTATCATATGTTTTTCGTTTTTGATTATGATTCTAATGTGTTCTTGATTTTCTATGTGTTAATATTTTATTTCTTGATAAAACTATACATGGAAAGTCGTTAGATTTTTAATTGTATTGTAGTTTTTGAGAAAAACTATTTACAATTAATGTTTTTGGATTTTCATTATTTTAGAAAAAAAGGGAGAGATGGGGTTTGGCGGCTAGGGTATTAAATACCCTAGCCATATATGCGTTGGGACGAAAGACCCATATAACTACACATGCAAGACCAAAATGGTCTTGCGCATGGCCTTTAATTTGTGCACTACCTATGCACATGAGTTGTGCTTTAGTTTCTAGCACATAATGATGTGCTCATGGATAAGCATTTGCAAATCCGTATAAGTTAATTTGACCTTGCGTTAGGCAAGGTCCATCTAAATATATGATAGTGAACGAAGTGCACTATCTAAGCACATACGATGTACTTTGCACATGTGCATGATTTGATCAAGCGCAAATCAATGCAATTGTCACCCTGCTTCTGTAGCCACATATGTGCAAGCACTTTGTGAGTACGTGGACACATAAGATTTGTCTTGTGTATGGCTGCGTGGTGCCTTGAGGCTATTGTCTTCTTAGTGACTCCCGGATCTATCTAATTTCGGCATTCCTATCGGTATTAGGCTGTTGACATCAAATTATCCATTTCAGATAATTTCTTATTTTAAAATTTCCTTAATTGAATTTGAATTAGAGACAATTTATGAAATTTGAATTAGTTATCTTATCATTTTTTTTTAAATTCAAATTTAGTAATTAATCTTATAGGATAAGATTCTATCAGAAAATCTTATATTCTCTAATTTTAAAATTTAAATATTTGAATTTAAATTAAGAATAAGATCCTTTGTTTTTAAAAAGATTTAAATTAAAGGTAAGATCGTCAATTTAAATAAATTTAAATTAAGGATAAGATTCTCAATTTAAATAAATTCAAATCAAGGATAAGATCATTTGATTTAAAGAAATTTAAATGACTATTTAAATATGATTAGGATTACATATTTAAATAAATTTGATTTCAAAGTTAAATACAAATAAGATCCTACTATTGAATGAAATAAAATCTTATCAGTTATCATCATCAGATAATGATTATTTAAATTAAATATAACATAATTAATTTAAATAAATAGGAGATTATTAATTCGATATTATATGATAATATTTAAACTTTTGAAATTCAAATATTTGGTTAGATATTTATTAAACTATTTATGTGACAATTAAGAGAAAAGTTCTTCTAAGCTTCTGTACTATTGTACACGCCACTTTTTGTCACGCCATTTTCTGTCATAGTGACTATAGAAACATAGAGAAAAAGCGCGAGTGTGAGAGAACTGAGCAACTGTAGGAGCAATCTCGAGCTCATTCATGGCTGTCGAGGGAGAGATACCCATGGCCATAGACGTACAATTAAGAAGAAGAAAGAGCATCTTTTGGATCGTCCGCTTATATCTTTTGGGAATCAAGAAATTGCCCATATATCAGATCATTCAATGGGCTCCAAAGAATAGATGAGAAAACTCAATAGTTATGAAGCCCTTCTAGGTTTTATCTAAACCAAGATTCATAGATTGATATATGTTAGATCAATGATCTTACGTTTTTTTTTTTGTAAAGTTTCAAGAAAAATTTTAAAATGCATGTTCTACTGCGTTCTTGAATTGTTTACAAAACTGCAAAAATTATTTTCGGTGAAATCATTTTTCGAAATCTTTTTCGGAATTTCCAACAAGGGCATATATATCATGTATAATGGAATAAAACCACATGTCCCAATTTTTTTGTCTCAAAAAGCTGTCTCACTCACTAATATGTTGATAAATCAACAAGAAATACTCTTTTAAAAAAGTTAAAAAAATAACTGTTAAATTAGATTTTTTTTTATTTTTGCTAATTTATTAGAATAGAAGATAATGAAATGACAAGTAATATAATCTTTTGGGACAACACTCTTAGTCCCACATATAACACGCTTGTGTATTTACTCTTGATTTTACTTTTACTAATTAGATTTTTTTTTTTTTTTGCTAATTTATCGGAATAGAAGATAATGAAATGACAAGTAATATAATCTTTTGGGACAACACTCTTAGTGCCACATATAACACGCTCGTGTATTTACTCTTGAATTTACTTTTGTCTATGCATACTAGAAAAACATTATGTTTGCTTATTAATTATTGTATGTGTTGCAAATTGGAAAAACACTAGTTTCTCTTCACCTATATTAATATTTGTCATGACCCAAAACTCAAGCCAATGGCAGAAGGAGAATTTCACTAAGATGAAAAATTCTTTAATTTATTTTAAAAAAAGTTTTTAGAAGTTTTAATTTTATAAACAATCTATTTAAATAAAATATTTGGAATTTCATCAAGTAAACCTCTCATACATTTCGTATATACTATTATATATAGATCGAATAGTAATTAAAAATATAATTCAGAATAAAGTTCAAACATTATTATCATCCACAACAAATATCAAATAGTAGAATGGCATGCACAAGTTCTCAGACTTAATAAAATATTTGGAATTTCATCCTGTGAACCTCTCCTACACTTCGTATATACTATTATATATAGATCGAATAGTAATTGAAAACATAATTCAGATTAAAGTTCAAATATTATCATCATCCACAACAAATATCAAATAGTAGAATGGTATGTACAAGTTCACAGATTTAAAGAAAAGTAGTAATCTTAGCTCAACGATGTAATACAAAATCCAAACAATCTAAACACTATAATTACAAGCATCTCGTATTACCAAGACAACGAACTACAGTAAGAGATAGCCTTTTAATCCTCTTGATCACCAAGGTCGCACTAAACACTACCTGAGAAATGAAAGAAGGAGGTGAGCATAAATTACCGAGTTGGAAAGTAGTTATCTCGATGGAAAATATTTTAGTAATAGAAAGTTCTTACATAATTAGTTTAAATTCAAAAAATACATACACATATATATAATTAAAATTAGCAATCTATATATATATATATAAAGTAGTATAATCAAAACCATTCAATTCATATACACATGACACAAATCAATCTGCACCCATGAGCTCATTTCCTCTCATTTGTGAAAACCCAAGATGATGACACTAAGTGTATCTACTAGGCTGCTTAACATGTAAATCTATACTCAGAGGGGACACCCATACGTCACTTACCAAACCTAGAGGGGCAACCAAATTATAGATAATCAGAAGAAACAAACATTACGTGAGTTTATGGACTCTACACTGAAGGTAGAGCACGCAGCGCCACACTGTAAATCTACGATGATAACACGATGCTCATGTATGATCCTTTAACATGTGTAATATAGAACTAAAGTATGAAAACTATCGTGCTCTAGTTTTTCAATTACATAAGCATATTAGGTTTTAGAAAAAAATGGGCAGTATAATGACCTTATTCTTGTTATACCCAAAAATAATCTACACTCAGAAAATTTCTAAAGTAGTACAATATATATCATACATTCAAATTCCCTCGTAGATATTAAAATAGTTCAAAATCACATTTATCATCATATGTTGTAGAAAATAAGCTTTATTAAAAAAAGATATAAAACAGAGGTAGCCGAATCCCTACCTCACTATAATAGCAATACCATGCCATTGAATCCTCAAGGTATCGTTGGACAATCGTTTAGAGAGTCGGGAACTAATTCTAAGCCTTCGATCGTTCTCTTGTAAAAAGCTAACTTCTTAACAAAGATTTAAATCCACAAACAGACCCTTTCAATAAATTCTTAGCACCTAAAACTAGCTAGGTTAGACATATAGTTCATCCAATTCAGGTTCGGGCTGAAACTGGATTGTTGACATGTAAAACGAGACAAATCTTAGCCGTTTGATTTTTTTTATGCCAGTCAACAAACATAGTCAATAGATTTATCAATCATCTCTATTTTCCGAGTATATTTCAAAAATGAAATAAAAAATACAATCCAACAGCTGAGTCAAAAGTCAAACTCAAGCTCAAATAATTCAAAAATAGTAATTTTCAAATCGGACAAAATAGAGTCACAAAATAGATACTTGGAGATTCTTCTCGATGATACGAATCCAATGAGCCCAAGAATACCCATCGAAACAATTTGAAACGCCCATGGAAATTCATGGAACCCTACGGCCTATTCTCTTCTCCGGCGATAGTGAGCTCCTTCGACGAATTTTGCAGGTCGTCGTCGATCTTGGGACAGCACAAAGAGGCTTCGCGGGCGGTCTTCGTAGCTGGATAGTGGTCCAATGTGCTTTGGCTCCCATGGGCTGCGTTGGCTGAAACGTGAGAGAGAGAGAGAGAGAGAGTGAGTGCAGAGAGATCGAGCGAGGAAGAGAGAGAAGGTGAGGAAAAAGAGAAGGTCAGGTGACCAGTTATGGGACTGTGCAATTTTTTCAAAAATTACACATTGGTCCCCTACTTTTCTGAACTCTTTCAATCTAGTCGTCAGAAATTGCAATTTAATTCCTATTTTGAAAGAAATTTTGCAAATATACTATTCTCTTATTTAATCCAAAAATTGGTAAAATTCCCAATTTACCCTCTTAATTCTGGGTTTTTACAATAGTTTGTATATATATATATATATATATATATAGCATATTGGAGTACCTAAAATAGTCAATGATGATATATTCACTCAGTTCTTGGAACTTACAAGTTTGCAACAAGAAGCTGTATTGTGGTTACCTCTTGAATCAAAAGATGCAGTAAGCTCAATCTCGAAAACTGTTGCCACCGCCTGTTCTATAATTTTCCCGAGCACTAAAACGTTGACCGGGGGAAACTGAATACCTTATCACTTCATGGATACCGTCAACGGAATGAACCTAATGATCGTGCAGATCACGAAATATTTCTGAGAACAAATATGAGGAATAAAGTGCGAGACGTGGGTTTTGCCCTTTCTTTCCATGTAAATTAATTCCTGCCTTATATTGTACTATTGTATTGTTTGACGACACATCGTGTGGGGAAGAGAGTTGAAAAGCATCATTCTGATAGCTAGATGCTTCGTTTGTTTATTTTTGGCTGCAAATATTGGGTTTATTTGACATTCTTGTCTTCTAGCAAAACGGAACATGTAATAAATTCTTGCCTATAAAAAAATTTCAATATTTCGACACATCATATATATTAGTCTAAACCTATTTGGTCCTACAAAACCGTATAAGGGTTTGATTATTGAACTAGATGTTCAATGTAATATATTTTTCAACTTCAAATATGAATATCCAATATAATCTTGAGGAGAATAGATAGAGCTTTTTTCAATATTTGCCTCAGTGAAAGTGATATGCAAATATTTCTTAGGGCCAATCCTGGTTTCTATCTAAAACTAATTCTGGCATTTATCTTTAAAGCTCAATAAATTACAAAGGGATCGTGATGAGGATAAGGTATCTTTTCTAAGAAACTTAGTTTCCATAACAGTAAGACAGAAACTCTTTCAAAGGCCTTTATTAGTTTAGTAAATGCTTGCCCTTTCATAGTGAGACAATTGCATAAAGTATTTATTATTATGCATGATAATCTGCGTAGTCGCACTATCTGCTAACCATATACTTTCAACTTATTTCTCTACAGAAATTGGATTTTTCATTGTTTCTAGCTAAACTCATACTTTCAACTTGTTTTTCTACAGGAATTGGATTTTTCCATCGTGCCCATTATGCTCAAGGCAAGACAACAAAAGGATGACATATATTGCAATGTTGAGTAATTTTTATAAATAAGCAAATTGATCGATATAAATTTCAAAATATTCCAAAAAGAACATCCAAGAATCTTCAAAACCCTTCACTAGATTTTTAATGTGCAGTAATTGACAAACACCAATGATATAAGTGACAACAATACTTACAATAAATTCTTAGGAATATTAAGTTCCTATTGTCGCTGATGACACATGCAATTGAAAGGGAAAGGAGAGAGTTAGCTAAAAAATTAGCACGCCAAACCAATGATTAACGACATACTACCAACTAGCTTCTTTTCTTTTTATTTTTTTTTTATTTTAAGGTAAACTACCAATCACAAGCATTGAAATGTTAGTAAAACTATTTAGTTGGTATTATTTTTTCAATATTTATTTGTAATTTTAAATTCTAGCTATACTTATCAAAACTGTTTGTCTAAGTAGTATAGAAAGAGTCCAAACGTCTAGAAGATAATTATATGTATGAACACGTAATCTCATTATATGAAATATGAAGATCAATGAATTTAAGAATGGGAAATTCAAATTTGGCTAGAAAATTTCAGATTGGATATTAGAATTTCAAATTATTGAAGAGTTTAAATAGGAGTCTTCAAAGTGTTTACATAGATAAAGGGAATTTAACATTTTAAAATAAGAAAGTGATTAGTTTTTTCTTTTACCAAAAGAGAAATTATTGCCAAAATACCTTGTGTTTTTAACAAATGTAAAAACAAACTTTGTATTCATGAAAATTCAAATTATATACCGTCATTTTAAATTATTATATCATTTACTATATTTAATATTTGCTATATTCGATGGGTCAAAGACCTCATAAATTAGGAATTTCTCGTTTTACGCTGATTATATTAATTTTAAGCTATACGGGAAAGGAACGAGGGAGAATAAGTAAAGTCTAAAACTCCTCGCCTCCATATTTGCAACATACAAACACAAAAAAAGAAAAACAAAAAGAAGTTGTTCGTAGGGTGTCAAGATGTATTTTTGGATTTTTTTTTCCCTTTCTCTGAGTAGTACAAGCTATAATGGAGTTGTCGCGTACACACATCGAGAAGAACACAATTATTTAAAAAAGACAAAAATAACAAAAAATTTTAGAATTATTTTCTTGGTTTCTTAGACAACTATGGAGGGAAAATGTTTTTTTTTTGTTATTTTTTTAATGAGGTTTTAAACCTTATGTGTTCTCTCACTATTCAATTTCTCAATGGCTTAAAATTAATAAAATGAGGGGTAAATAGGAATTTTTCTAATTTTTTTACTACTTTTGACTAGTCAAAGATATCAAATGATATGATAATTTAAATAAAAGATATTTATTTTAATTTTCTTTGAACACAAGTGTTTTTTTCTTACACTTTTTTAAAATATAAAATATTTTAATGATAATTTTCCTAAACAAAATGACTAAAACTTGGGATCACGCAGTTGGCATCATAATTAAAGTGAAAAAAAATCACTTTTTAAGATTGGTATAGAAATTTTAAATGTTTTGAATTGAAGGATTGAAGAAGACCTATTAATTAGAATAATGCTACAGGGCACCAGCGATGCCTAATACCACAATGATGTGTTAGTCTATTATTAGTTAATCATAATTATAATTCAAGTGGAGTCTAGGTAGGACCCAAGATATTAATTAAATCATCCAGTGACAGACAGACATGTCATTGTGGTACTGAGTATCACTGATGCCTTATAGTATTGCTCTATTAATTAGCAAAGAGCATAAGATAGAGAAAGCCAACTCTTACCCATATATATATATATATAAATATATATATCATATATAACATGCTTGTGTAAATATTTACTCTTATTAAACTTTTGCACATGCAGACAGGAAAAACATTCTGTTAGCCTATTATTATTAAGTAAAATCTGAATAATTTAAATGGTAAATGGGTAATTTATAAAGTAACGACAAATTTGTATTGAGGATTTGTGGACTAATTTAATCAAAATATCTTGAATATTTTATTAAGGGTCTATAGTTTATGAAAATTGTTTAAAAAGGCCCTAAATCTTTCATCTTCTCACGTTAAAGGACCCGAGAGAGGGAGAGAAGAATTCGAGCTTGTTGCCTTTGCCAGCCCAATACGCCACCTTGCAATCTTCTCCGTTCGCTAACAAAGAAAACCCGACAACTCACACCAGAAATTGAGCTCCGATGGATGAGATCGAAGCCTCTGAATATACCACTTCCAACGCGGTTTTTTGGCCAGAAATTCGCCGTCCAACATCCGATCAGTACACTGCTAGCACATGTAGATTCCTTTCACCATCACCGATCTCCTTTAACTGGCTTCATGGCTCAACTCCCTATCGGTATGATTTTCACCATTTTGATCGTTTTACTAAAGTTTGTAAAAAGTGATTTTTTTATAATTATTTCATTAGGTAATTATTTTATCCGAGATAATTATATGAGGTGAAAGAGAGATAAAAATCATGAATAATTATATTTGGTAAAAATAAAAACGGTATTCAGAAGTATGGTAATTTTTCAAATAGAAAGGAGGATATTTTTCTAAATATTTTCAAAAAGTGGTATTTATGTAAGCTTCGGATTTTGAAGTCCATTTAATGCTCGGGACCTCGAAACAAAATTCTGACTATGAATTTGGACTTAGTGAGGTTGAGAAATGAATTTTGATATAAAATATCACTATATTTCAAAGTGGCACAAAAATCAAGATTCGTGGCTTTTGAATAGTACCGTTTTGCGTGCTATGGGCCAGGTACCGCACCGGGATCCACTTTTGACAAAGTATATATCTAACCTAGTATTTTTCAGTGCTATGGATTCAATGGTGACCTTTGCCTTTTTGTTTGAGACTCCACTGGAAAAGTACTTTTTCAAGTAGACTTCCCGGGATCCTAAAACGGTCGTTCGAATACTCAGGTGACCAACGAGAATTTCTTTAAGAGTCAATTGCTCGGCATTATTACTATATCGAGGAAAGAGTTCGATTACCTGATTTTATCTCTGTTTTGATTTATAATTACATTAAATCTTTTTATTTGTTTTATGAAAAATCATGATTTTATGTTGATTTGAGAAATTATTGAAAATTATTGGATTATACTAGGATTAAACTATGTGAATTTTTATATTTATTTTTACATCATTATTATGAGATAAAACAAGGTGTGATGCCAATGTTACAATAAATCCTAGAATAATACCCAAGCAAGATTTTAAAGCATGATTTGATTCTTGGATGTATAGTTATTATGAACTGTTATGTATTGTACATACCATAAGATCACACACTTGAGTTCCATTATTACGTCTCGGTATTTTAGATCACTAGCGAGTTGCTGCAGTACTAAGTGAGAGACCTAGGTCCTTGAGTAGGTTTTTGTTGATACATCTACGGGTAGTATCAGATGTTGGGATATTTGCCCTAAAAAGCAGATTTCTAATTTTACCCTTTTGGTATAAACAATTTTTTCTTATATGTAATTATGATAGATACTAGATTAAATTGTCTCAATTGAATAGTTTATTTATCAGAAAAGGATTCTATGACTTTTTTTGTATATAAAGAAACAAACATAATTAAGTAATAATTACAGGGACACTTGTTTATTTATCTAAGTCTAAATTAATTAGTTCACAATTTGTAAATAAAGATGGAATATTTTATTTATTAAAGATTGTAGTATTTGTTTATCTCATTGGGAATGATATGTCTCAAATTATTGAAGTGTCTGACTTCAGATAGAGATACTAGTACAACTTAAATAAGTTATGTATATTAAACTAGAGCAGGTAATATAAATAATTAGAGTGTCGTAACTTAATTCTTATATTACCACAAACTAGCTCTTAGCATGTAGATTTTAATCTTTGATATTTGACTGGACTTGCTTTTATAGGTTATAACATTTTATTTGTTAAAAGACTAGCCTCTATGAAATTAGAGGCGAACTCTGACATGTTAGAGGTTATAGCTTATGAATTGATGAGAACACCAAATAGTTTAATACACTATACATTAATGCCACTTTATGGTCTTTCAAGATTTATGGAATGATTAAATCTAAGATCTTAGTATTCGCTTTGTAAATTGGTTGATAATTTTGTCTATATGACCATTGAGAATAAAATTATTGACAATATTATTCCTTGATAGAAAGATGGTAACTTAAAAGTAAATATATGTTGGAAGGGTATTACGGTAATTTCACTTATGTAACTACGACATTGTATAGAGATTGTATATGTGGTATAGAATATGCTAAATGGATCGGTTAATCAAGGTTAGTTGATTAAATCTCTATTAAAAGTATGATATTTAATCTAAGAGTGCAATATGAGTACTTTAATGGAGTGTCCGACTAATAGTATTTATATAAATACCATAATAATAGTTATTATGTATTTATCATATTATAGGAGCTTAGATTATTTAGATCTATTAGGTTCCTTATCTAACTCAACAAAACTCATTAATTGGTTGGCGGTATTTGTGAAATTAGTTTTATGAAACTGTGTAAAATAATGATTCTACACAGAAATTAATATTTTTATAAAGAAGTTTCATGAGTTAGACATATTTATAAAAATATGCGTAATAAATTGGAGAACACACCCAATTCTAGTTGGATTGGGATTAATAGTTTTAGCCCCCATATATATATGAGATATATGAGAGAAAAAATAACACATACAGTATCACATGCATAAGGCACATGGAGAGAGAGAGAGAGAGAGAGAGAGAGAGAGAATTTGGCCACCTTAGGCTAAGAGAGGAGAGAAAAAGTTTTCTGTAATCTCATAGTCTTATCTCATATCCTGGTATCTTAAAGGATAATGAATGTGTTCTTGATCGTTTTCTAACAAAGGATTCAAGTTGAACATAGATAAGAAGGTATAGAGTTGGAGATTTGATCACTATCAACAAGTAGATCAAGGAGGAGTACGGTACAAGAGGTAAACCATGTTGATAATTAGTAGAAGTGGAAATTTTCTATAGGATAAGAGAGAATTCTGTCAAGAAAACGATGAAAAGAGAGCATATGATCTTCATTTCTTTTCTTAGTTTTTTGAGTTGTTACTTGAACACTTAATTTTTACTTTTATTAATTTCGGTCATTTGGAACATTTTTTGGCTTTTAGTATATTATTTTGAGTAATAATTTTTTGGACAAGTGAGAGATTGTTGGGATATTTGCCCTAATAAATAGATTTCTAATTTTATCCTTTCTGTATAAACAACTTTCTTTTATATGCAATTATGATATTTGCTAAATTAAACTGTCTAAGTTAAATAGTTATTTATCCGAAAAAGATCCCATGACTTATTTTGTGTATAAAGAAACAAATGTGATTAAGTGTTAATTATAGGGAGACTTATTTCTTTATCTAAGTATAAATCAATTAGTTCACAATATGTAAGTAGTTCACACGTATAAGGCATAGGGAGAGAGTGAGAATTCGGCCACCTTAGGATAAGAGAGGAGAGAAAAAATTTCCTACAATCTCACAGTTTCATCTCATCTACTGGTGTCCCAAAGGATCAAGAAGGTGTTCTTGATTATTCTTCAACGAAGGGTTAAACTTAGTGTCTACTCGCCTTATAAACCAAGAGTAACAGCATAGACAAGAAGATGTAGGGTTGAGATTTGATCATTATCAACAAGCAGATCAAGAAGATGCATAGTACAAGAGGTAAACCCTAATCTCATCTCAAAGGTTTATATATCTAGATTTGATTTATATTATACACGATCCTGTATATAATATAAGCATGTTTTATAGTTATGGAAACTGTTTTTATGTAAAAAAATTTAAAACTTAAATCCACTAATTTTTACGCTGCGTTCATGATGTGATTATGTGCTGTCCATATTTTACATGCATATATAATTTTTTCTAAGTGTTAGGTCAAATTACCAACAATTGGTATCAAGAGCATAGGTTCATATGTATAGCATAATATTAATCTAGGTTACATGATTGAGTTTCAGCAATTTTTATTAATGATAGTTAAATGATTCATGGCGATGAATGATATTTAATTACGTATATTATTGATTTTTTCATGATGAGAAAATATGTGGATGATGATTCTAACAAAATTAGGTTTGGGAGTTCTTCAATTTTATATTGATAGATTCATGAAGATGTTTTCAATAAGTTTGAAAATCTGAATTTTTTTCCAGAATTTTTGATGTTGTTTTAGTTTTTTTTAGCATTTTAAAAAAGAAAAAAAAATTATGATGTGCCCTAGCCCCAAGCACGGCCACTTGGCATGGCTTGCCTGTGTGGGCTAATTGCGTGCATGGATGCATGCACAGAGCAGCAGCACGCCCCGTGCACGGCCTGTATGTTGCTCGTGCTACGTTTGTGTGCGCTATGCACGGCTAGCACACCATGCATACCAAGCATGTGCGCGTGGTGCATGCCCATAGCAAGACACCTGGTGCACTGCCGCACGGCTAGTATTGCACCTACAAGTGGCCTGCATGCAGCACTTGGTGCCATGCGTGCAGCCCAACTGCACATGCCTGGCATGCACGACCTTGCTGTGCGCTGTAGCCAGGCAGGCCTGCCTCTTTACTCCCGATTGCTCCGTCTCTCCCTGCCTTCCTCAGGCGGTGATGGCCCATAGGCAATGGTGGTGGTGGTTTGCCACCACCACCACTAATTTCGAAATTAAATAATTAGTTAATTAATTGGATAATTGTTTAATTTGAATTCAAATTTTAGAAATAGGAAACTATTCAAATGAGATTAGGATAGTTATTTATTTTTTAATTATCCTATTTTAAATTTGATTTACTATAGAATAATGATAAATTTGAATTAATTAAATAAATAGGATATGATCTAATAGTTAATTTAAATTTGAATAGGATTTCTATTATTTTTGAATTAGATACGATTTTCTATATTATCTTTAAATTTTGAATTTAGATGGATAATTGAAATTTAAATTTATTAGATAATTAGGATATTATCTAGTAATTAATTTGAATTCAAATAAGATATCTACTAATTTTTTAAATTAGATAAGATTTCCAATATTATCTCAAGCTTTTAAATTTTGAATTTAAATAGATAACAGTTATTCAAATTAATTAGATATTTAATGAGATTAGATTAGATATGATTAGATATTATCTTGATAAATCTAATTATTAATTTGAATTTAGATATGATACCTACTAATTTTTGAAATCATATAAGATTTCCGATCTATTTCTATTTAAATGTTGAATTTAAATATATAACAACTATCAAAATTAATTTGATATTTAATGTGATTAAATATAATTAGATAATTATCCATAAATCATGATAGTTTAAATTTTAATAATTTAAATATAATAATTATCTTTAATTTAAATATGATTTAAATTAGGATATAGTTTTGAATTTAAATTCAAAACAAAAATCTAATCAGATTAAATTTAAATAATTACTATCCATAGATTATTCAAATTTGTAATTAATGAGATTAATTAGGATAGAAAAGATTCAATAGTTAATTGTAATAACTATGTATGTAGTAACTATTCTAATTATAGCAATTGAAATATAGTTCGAGATAACTAATTTGATTAGTAACTAGACTGATCAACGAGAATAATTAGACAACTAATTAATGAGATTAATTAGATAATTAATTAATATGATTAATTAATTAGAAAATTATATCCTTTTTAATTAATTATAGAAATTTAATGATGATTAGATTTCTATTGTAATTAAATTTTATTATGATCTTTATTTAATAATTATAATTATTTGATTATAATTAGATATTCAAACTAGATAAATTAGAAACACTATATTAGTTATAAGTTTCTAAATAATTAGGATTTATTAAAAGACTTTTAATTATTTCCAAATGTAGAATATTACAATTAATCTATTCTAAGTATAGTTATAGAAATTTGATTTCTATAATTAAAAGTAATTATATTTTATTCTCCTTTAGATCGTAATGCGTTTAAGATGGTATCTTAATGAGATTCAGATAAGATTAGATAAATTAATTAATTAATAATTAGATGGTAAATATGATTTATTTTCTTATTATTTAAATTTTCCTAATAAGTCAATACTTTAAAAATATTTGATATTTTTAAATTTAGACAAGAATTAGTTGTAAACTTAATTCTTACATTTAGGATAATATGTTTTACTAGAGAACATTAATTATTGATTTTAATTAATTTTTTGAATTATTATTTAATAATTATTAATGTGATTAATTTTTTTTATTGAATAATTTTCAATATTATTAATAATTAATACTTAATGAGATTTATTACATTAATTAAGTAGGATAATAATAATATATGGATAATTATTTATTTTCATGATTTCCAAGGAATTGGAGCTTGATTTTAATGAGATTAAAATATTTGAATGAGATTAAGAAAATATTTTAATTATGAGATAATTATATTAATATTTTGAGCGGTGGTATTTGACTTAAAATATTGATAATTATGAGATAATTGTGGTAATATTTTATGTAACAAAAGAGATTTTGATAATTATTAGATAATTATGTTATTACAAAATACATTTAGTATGATTGTCTAATTGTCATATTGAGTGAGAGAATTTTAAATTTTTGATCAAATTTTTAATCCCAAATTATTTAAACTATTCTTTAGTTTTGAAATGATTAATTTTGAGAAAATAATGGATGTATAAAAATTTGTTTATATTCATTACTTGTATTTATAATTATTTGTAAAACTTTTATATAAAATATTTTTATAACTATTTAATTATTTTTATAAATGCACTTAGAATTTAATTTGATTAAATTTTTCTACTAAGAATCTTTAAAATTATTAGTTGAATAATTTCGTGGCTAAAGTTTTTTAGTTAGTTTTTCCAAAACTAATGTTTTATACAGGATTTGGTTTAAATACTGTTTTCAATTATTTATCTTTGGTTGAAAGATTGTTGCTCAAATAATTGAATTTTCTTTTGAAAAAATTTTGCTTGAATGATTTACAATTCACAGACCTTCTTACTTGATCATTATGTCCTGTATGCTTTTATTGTTATATACATGAGATGTATAATATAGTGTTAGCACTTTGGCTTTAGACAATAATTGTTCGATCATAGCACCATGTCTAGAATAGTATGTCATAATATCTTAAATTAGCTCATTCTCTTTAAGTTGCATAATTAGATATACATAATTGATTTTGTAGTGACTAAATTAGTTAGATAAATAGGTAAAATCAGGTATCCCTAAATTTTGAAAAGATTGAGTAGGAGCGGGTATGAGATATCCATAGTCTTTATTATTAGTTCAATAGTTTTAAAGATGTACCTTGCTTCAAAATCTTGCTAAGCTCCTATAGGAAGGTTTTGATCTGGGTATTATTGGTATTAAATATCTTAGGGTAAATTTTCAAGTGGACTTTACGTACTGATCTGCCATAAGAGACTATATACTATAAGAAAGCTTGCTATTTAAAATGGTGGTTACACACTCAATATAAGATGCTATTATCCTCTTGTAGGAGCTATATTTATAATTCTATAGACTGATAAGCGGGGTGATTAGCAAACTAGAATATGAGATATTTATCTTTTTGTCTAAAGTGAATTGTTCATATTTGACTTATAGATTTATATGATTATTCATAAGTAGCTTGTAATCTATGGTAGGTCAAAATACCTTGAATATTTTTAATAGTTTTAGGGATTCTTCACAAGCATTTTATCTTGATAGATTTAATGTTGAGTATTCTAAATTTTTTTATATTCAGATAAACTAACAAACTTAGTTGAGTACTAGGAGGATCATAATTCGCATACTTGTCCATAGTTTATCCTTAGTTTCTAAATAACCAATAAGAACATAACACATAATCTTCTTGTTTCATTATATGTCATTACATTTATGTTTCCTAATTTACTTTATGTGCACTAATATTTTGCATGAAATGTTTGCTGATTTTAAATTAGTTACTTTGATTGGTAAATCACAAGAGCTGGTAATTTTGTCAAAGTTCATTCCTGATAATTAATACCCTTGTTGAGGTATTTATTATCTTATTCAATAAAATGAACACCCTTGCTGAAGTATCTATTATCTTACTGTAAAATTAAATTGAAAAAAAGATGTTTGTATTCAATTTTTTCCCTATATATTTAATTTAGAATTGAACTTACAGAATTTAATTATGAATTGAATTAATTAGATTTATTTTTTTACTTTTGTCTAATTAGGAATTTTATCATTTTGCAATTTTTGAGAAAACACTTTTTCATAAGATGGATAAGATTTCCAGAAAGAGAAGAAAGACAAGGGAATATAGTACACTAAATAGAGTAAGGACATCTATAGATACATCACAACATTTAATGAGATTGAATGATAATCAACCTGGGGATACCTCTAATAAAAAGAGGTTAGGATCTTCTCCAGTAGTTAGATTGTCTAGAAGGTCAAGAAAAACTTTCTCTGCTAAGGATATATGAGCTTTCTGGCTAGTAGACTCAGTATCTAGTATCAATATCTGTGACAACAAGAAATAGTTCATTAAACCAAATCAATTAACTAATGTTGGTCGTCGTATGAAAGTCATAGACAATCGAAGAGTTCGAATTAAAGGCATAAGTGATGCTTACTTGAAGATCAATGATAACTCTATGATCGTAAAAGATTTCTACTACATACCAGAATTTAGTACGAATACTTTCTCTATATCAAAGATGTATAAAGAAAGCTACTGCTTTGTGTTTGATAAGAAGGTGCACGTCTTCTACAACAATCTATTGTACTGTGTGGGAGAAATGTAGAAAAGTTCATATTTTAACTACGAAGCCACAAAGTACATCATCTTCGATAATGAGCATTAGTAAACTCTAAGAGACGGTCGATGACATTAGGAAAGAGCGCAACACCATCGATTGGCACAAGCAACTCGAACACATGCTATGCTCAGAAATTCGCAGACTTATGGAGCCGAGTCACTTACATGGAGTAGATATTAGTAATGACATAGACTGTGAGGATTACAAAAAGCCTGTAGAATACAAGCATCGTCTTGCCACTTGTCATGAGAAAGTTGAGGAATATTTAGAGTGCGTATATGTGCATATTTGTGAACTTATAAAGGTAGTTTCCTACATTAAGCATACATTATTTGTCACTTTTGTTCATGAATATTTAGACTTCAGACAAATATATCTTCTAAAGAACTATGATGAAGTCTTAGATACTTTCTATGAGTTCGATAAAAAGGTGCAGATGTAACATGACACCAGGGTCAAGAAGTTCAATATTGAAGTTGAACACGGAGATATGGATTCCCTATATAACCTGCTGAGGCCAACACTAGCTAATTTTACTATTTAATATTAATATGCGACTATCTATGAGCATAGTTGTATAGGAGCTACTGAGAGATACAACATCAGACTCAATCATACCATAGAACTGATGTATAAGGAGCTACTATTGTCGAAAAGGTATTAGGATTATGCTTTAAAGACAGCTTTATACATCCTCAGCTTCACTCCATCAGATAAAGTTGCTTCGATATCTTTTCAGATATAGATGGGTTATGTAGAGAGCTTAGAGCATTTAAAGGTATGAGGTTGCTGAGTATACTCGTGTAAGAAAGTGGGAGACAAAGTTGATAAGAATTCAGAAAAATGTTTTCTGCTTGGCTCCCTGAATGAAGAGAAAGAGTACATTCTTTATAGACAATCTACCAGTACTACCTTCATTAGTAGAAGTGAGGACTTTCTAAAGGATAAGAGAGAATTCTGTTAAGAAAACGATGAAAAGAGAGTATATGATCTCCATTTCTTTTCTTAGTTTTTTGAGTTGTTACTTGAACACTTAATTTTTACTTTTATTAATTTCGGTCATTTGGAACATTTAGGCTTTTAGTATGTTATTTTGAGTAATTATTTTTTGGACAAGTGGGAGATTGTTGGGATATTTGCCCTAAGAAAAAAATTTCTAATTTTATTCTTTCGGTATAAACAACTTTCTTTTATATGCAATTATGATATTTGCTAGATTAAACTGTCTAAGTTATATAGTTATTTATCTGAAAAAGATCCCATAACTTTTTTTGTGTATAAAGAAACAAATGTGATTAAGTGTTAATTATGGGGAGACTTATTTCTTTATCTAAGTATAAATCAATTAGTCCACAATATGTAATTAGTTCACATACATAAGGCATAGGGAGAGAGCGAGAATTCGGCCACCTTAGGATAAGAGAGGAGAAAAAAAGTTTCCTGAAATTTCACAGTTTCATCTCATCTCCTGGTGTCCCAAAGGATCCAGAAGGTGTTCTTGATTGTTCTCCAACGAAGGATTAATCTTAGTGTCTACTCGCCTTATAAACTAAGAGCAACAGCATAGACAAAAAGATGTAGGGTTGAGATTTGATTATTATCAACAAGCAGATCAAGGAGGTGCATAATACAAGAGGTAAATCCTAATCTCATCTCTAAGGTTTATGTATATAGATTTGATTTGTGTTATACACGATCCTGTATATAGTATATGAATGTTTTATAGTTATGAAAACTATTTTCATGTAAAAAATTTTAAAACCTAAATCTGCTCATTTTTATGCTGCGTTCATGATATAATCATGTATTTTCTATTTTTTGCATGCATATATGATTTTTCCTAAATGTTAGGTCAAATTACCAACATCAGAATGCTAGGTATCTTTGCTATATAGGTATTATAAGGCTATGATGAGAGGATGAGTACTCACTCTTATACCTTGCTGATGTATGAGACGTATAATGATATAGTTTTAGTTTTGGTTTTAAATATATGATTATTCGAGATATTGATTATTTATAAATAGAATTAAAAGTACTAACCATATATGTTTGAGAAATTGCATCAATTCAAAAATGTAATTAAATTCTTACTGAGCATGTGAATACTCATTCCTTACTTTTCACTCATAGGTAGTACTTAATATGACCTTGAGAATGCAGGAATAGAGTAGTGAGGAGCTGGTTATATTGTTGGAAATTGGTAATTATGTAAAATAAATTCTCTTTATTTGTCTTAGCTTATATTAAAACTTGAGGGCCCGTGTCACGGACTTGGTCTGCATAACTATTGTGCTAGATTATAAGACTTTTGATAATGATGCTGAGTTTGTTTTAATAAATTTCATTAATAATATACGTCTAATAGTGATCATAAAACTATGAAAATTTTACTTTTAAAATTATTTTTATAAATTTTTTAAAAACAACTATTGAATTTTCATTTATAAAATTTCCTTTTTGCCCTAGCCAGGGATTCGAAAGAAAATTATTATATATATATATATATATATATATTTGTTGCAGACTGGAGTACCTAAAATACTCAATGGTGATATGCTCACTCAGTTCACAAGTTTGCAACAAGAAGTTATATTCTGGTTTACCTCTTGGCTCAAAAGACGCAGTAATCTCAAGCTCAAAATTGTCATTGTCTCTATGTTAGTTATTGTATCTATTTTTTCTTCAAAACAAAATTATTATTATATATATATTTGTTGCAGCTCAAAATTGTCATTGTCTCTATGTTAGTTATTGTATCTATTTTTTCTTCAAAACAAAATTATTATTACATATATTTGTTGCAGACTGGAGTACCTAAAACATTCAATATTGGTGATATTATCACTTAGTTCTTGGAATTTACAAGTTTGCGACAACAAGTTATATTGTGGTTACCTCTTGGCTCAAAAGTCGCAGTATTCTCGGGCTCAAATTTGTCATTGACTCCTATCCCTGTCTATCGGATTGTGCAACTCTTCGAGCGAGTTCGTTGTACACTCTAAATTGATTACACGTTTTCAGTCTCCGATTTTTAGAAATGGCTATCAAGTTTTCAGATGGTGAAGCATTTAAACCTTTCCAACCTTGTTACATGTTCAACTTTACTTTTTTTTAATAATTTTTTGGTGGCATCTTCATTTGTCATACAATTTACTGAGCATTGAAATGTCGACACACAAAGCCTATCGAATACCTTAATTATCACTTCACGGATCTGGTCGCTGTGCAGTATCACTGTCAATGGACGGCCCTAATGATCGTGCTGATAAAATGTTTCTGTTAGAGTCAATGACTCGAATTCTATTTAGTCCAACCTGATTTAGTCCAATCCGAAAAGCTCATAGTGCGACATATTAGAGACATTATAACTATGAGAATTTTTTAGATATGTGGTAGTAGCAGAAAGATTTGTGGGGATTTATTTTATTTGTATATATATTTTTTAGAGATTTTGCCAAAATTTCTTTTCTTTTGTACTCAATTTCAATATAGTGATATTTTTTTCTCTTCTTAGTTTTTTTTTATCCCGTCTAGGGTTTGTCCACGAAAATTTATGTTTTCTTGTTTACTTTTTTATTACTTATTATCGTCCATTATTTTATAACAGTTTCTGAGGAACTCGCATGAGGAATAAAATGCTATATGTGGGTGAGGTTTTGCTATTTCTTTCTATGTAAATTAACTCCTGATTGTTTGACGACTGTGTGGGGAAGAGAGCATCGCTCTGTAACATAGCTGGATGCTTGGTTTTTTTATTTTTTTACTGCAAATGATGGGTTTATCTAACATTCTTGCCTTCCAGCAAAATGGACAATGTAAAAATTCTTGCTATAAAGCTTAAGAATTCTCAATGATTTGGTGCATCTTACTAGTCCTAAGACGACCCAATCGGTCATGTAAACCTTTAGGATTTGGTTATTGAACTATAGGTTCAATGTAATAGCTTCAAATATAGATGTCCAATATAATCCTGCGAAGAGCATGTGAAGCTTTTTCATTATGTTTAATATAATCATGAGGAGATTACATTGAGAAATTTCAATATATGCTTCGGGCAATCTTTAGTGAAAGTACATATACAAATATTCCTTACTGCCTTTAATCCTTCCTCCTATATAAAAAAATTCTAGCTTATGTGGCTCAATAAATTAGACCGAGATTGTGATGAGTATAAGATATCTATCCATAAGGAACTTAGTTCTCACAACAGTAAAATAGAGGCTCTTCTGAATCTCTTATATGGTCACATGCCATAGGGCCTGGAATTGTAAAAACCTGGAATTTTCGAGGGTAATTTGGACATTTTACCAATTTTCCGGATAAAATATTGTGGGTACTAATTTGCAAGAATTTTGTTCAGATGGACTAAATTACAAATTTTGGGGGACTAGATTGATAGAGATTTGAAATTTTAGGGCATTATGTGCAATTTTTAAAAAATTACACAGCCCAATAAAGATGGGCCACGTGCACATCTTCTTCCCCCTCTCTCTCTCTCTTTCTCTCTCCTCCCTCCCCCGAAACCTCTCTTTCTCTCTCCTCTCTTCTCCCTCTTGGCCGAGCCTCTGCAGAACCGCCGTC
>JXTB01000341.1:0-25708 GCA_002914805.1 Parasponia andersonii | reverse complement strand
TTACCTCCCCATTTGGTAGGTGTAGGCAATTCAGTTGCCCCTCCAGGTTTGGTAGGCGACACATGGGTGTTCCCTCCGGGTATGGGCTTAGGTATCAGGCAGGCTGTTAGGTACACTTAGTACCATCATCCTGGGTTTCCAGAGATGAGAGAATGTGAGCTCATGAGTATGGGTTGATTTGTGTCATGTGCATATGGAGTGATGGTTTTTATTACACTGCTATATATATATATTGGCTCCCGGTTTGGACTATACATATACGTGTATGTATGTTTTGGATTTGAACTAATCATGCAGGAGATTCCCATCACTGAACTGTTTTTCCCCCGAGGTAACTATTTTCCTACTGGGCATTGTATGCTCACCCCCTTACCTCCCTCCTCAGGGGTATCCAGTGCGATCTTGGTGATCAAGAGGAGTAAGAGGTCATCCTAATTACAGTCCGCCTCTTAGTAATGCTAGGAGTTTGTTGTTATAGTCTTTGGACTATGGATTTTGTGTTAGCATTGAACCAAGATTACTGCCTTCTATTTTGTCTGCAAACTTATGTATGTCATTCTGGTGCTGGACTTATGTTATGGATGATGATGATGCTGGGTTGTATTTAATTTCATGTTTTTAAGTAATTGTTCAATTTATGTTTGGTGGTATATACGAACTATGAGAGTGGTTCACGAGATGGAATTCTGGATATTTTATTTAAATGGGCTGTTTTTATTAAAAACTAGAACTTTTGACACTTTTCAAATAAATTAAGGAATTTCTCACCTTTGTGAAATTCCCCTTCTGCCACTAGCCCGGGTTTTAAGTCGTGACAGGAACTGTAGTCGCATGCTATTCATAGCGAGAGAGACAATTACATAAGGTATCTATTACTACATAGGAAAGAGCGTAGTCACATTATCTGCTCAATACATCCTTTCAACCTGTTTCTCGAGGGGCGTTTGGGCTTTGTATTGTGTTAATATTAAAAAAAACAATAAAAAGAAAAAAAAAAACACATATTGCAGTATAGAATAGTTTTTACAATAAGCAGACTGATTGATATAAATCCCAAATTAATCCAAAAACGACATCCAAGAATCATTAAATCCTCTTGCTATATTTTTGTGCTAAATGTGCCCAAGGCAAATTAGTTATAAAACCGTCTTTGGCCTACGTCAATACTCAATTCCTTCATTTTTGACAATAAGTCCAAGAGAATATTTGTGAATCAATTCATCCACCATGTGGGCCATATTTTAGTATACCATGGTTGAAACGACCTCATTAGACACACTACTAGTAAAAGTTTATTAACTTTATATTTTGAAAATATTTCTGTAAATATATTTTAAAAATATGGGCCAATTTTAACTTTTTTACTTTCTTTAAAATTCAATGGGTATTTGATATATTAAAAATATTGGTGCGGAATTCTTTATATATATACAAAAGAGTATTAACAGATTCAACAGAACAACGGTAAAAACAAACCCACTAAGACAGGATAAAGTAAGTTTGGGCTTCTGCTCTATCTCTTGAGCATCATCTGTAATACAAGATTACTGTGAGCTATAACTCAGTAAATAAATTAATGCATAAAATGCTGCGCATTGACAAGTACTAATGGATGATTATGCTTTCTTAAAACTTTTTGTCATAAACTGTTTTCCTTGGGCCCCTTTCTCTTGTACACACTGTATAGTTTGGTACTTGTCTGTAGGGTTTTCTCAACTGATCATATCCTATAGGTTCTTTTTCGGCCGACCTTCACTACAATAGGGCTCGTTATTAACTTTATTCTATTATTATCTTGTCGAGCTCAAGAGATAAGGGGCTTGATGTTGTAGTGTAATCTACTATATATCTTAGAGGAGGAATACTGTAGCAACCCTTCTGACTAATCCCATCAGATTTGCCCTTTTCTTGGGGTTACCACACTGAAATTGTAAACCTGTATTTTGCTTCTTCGCACAGTGACACAAAACCTTTGAAAATTTTTTGATCTCAACTTTTTTGTATTAAACATAGCTTTGCATAATAATACTAAGGCATTTTGGAAAACTTATCACCTTTCTTAAATTTTTCTATAAAACATGTGTAGTCTCATGATGTACATGATACTATCATACCATAAATGCCAATCATTTATGCTAGAAATGAAATGTCAATGGTCATACTCATAATTAGAATATAAAGCATAGAAGTATACAAGACTCTTATGTAGCACATAATGCTTATATTATAATTGAGTACTTTACTTACCTCACTTTTAAGCTTTCGAAGACTTTGCTAGTAAAATACTCACTTAATAATACATTCACTCGATAAAGATACTTATAATTCTAAATAATTACTAACAAAATATTAGATTTTGAGATGTGTCAATTCCTATATGTCCCAAGAATTTTGGAAAACAAAAAATGAGCATTAAGTTATTCACTAAAATCTACCCATTCAGTATCCTTAAAATATATCTCATAATTAAACAAAAATATATCAAGGTTTCTATAAGTCAATATCACAAAACTAGCAGCAAAAAAATGGGAAATAAGATTTGTCCAGTAAAGAAAAGTGTTGGAATAACTCAATATAAGTCGACTAGAACCCATCAGACTTCCACGATCTAGCCAAATAGAAGGCCCAATTTTAATAACCTTCAAATATAATCAATAATGGAATTCAAGATAAGTCTATGATAAAAACATGCATAAGTGACATCCTATATATCATGTTTCAATCATATACAAATATAAAAATATAAGCGTATTTATAGCTATCAACTAATGCATGTAAAATTAAACTTATGGTCATAAATTATAAAATAAAGGAATTATAAATAAAACAAACATTTTAGCCTTTTTTTTTTCTTCAAAAGTTAAGCTCACCGAATTAACAAATCTTACTGTCACAAAAGTCGAGCTCAAAAGGAAAGACTTGATGTGTATAATATCAACAAAATAACATCCAAATTCTCATATAAAATAATCAGCATTTCACATATATGCATAAGCCAAGTGAAAGAATCCAAAACAGATTAATATTATTGAATATTGAATAACAATCAATAAAAATTAATAATTGCTAAAGAATTACCTTGCAGGTTAATGAATGTACAAAAAAAATTATGCCAACTTTTCCCGAAATAAAGATAGAACTGTATCATGACCTTCATGGATATTGAAGAAGATATGCTTAGAAAGGAGGTTACGGGCGAGAAAAGTAAACTTTGTTATTGCCTTCTAATCTGCCGACGTAATAAAAGTCGGTTGTTAATTATTTTTTTCCTTTCTTTTCTTTTTTGAAATAACAAACTCAAACTCAGATAATTTAATATATATATATATCTATATATATATATATAGACACACACACACTAAGTAATAACGTATAAAACAAGAACCATATACTAGATATGGACTATTACAACTTAATATACTAAGAAATGGACTAAACTCCCATTGAACAAAATAAAATTCACTAAAAAGAAAATACTACCACTATAGAAATATAAATACACCTTTTTTTAAACCTAAAAAAAATTATTTAAGCAAAATTGACTTAACACATATTAGACTCATACTAATGAGTATGTCTTGAGCATTTCACTGTAAAATTACTTAAGAAATAAAGATCAATAGTCATTATAAATTAAGGTCAAGTACTCAAAATGATATGAACATAAAACACACTATTAAATGCGATGCAGCATGCTATTATTCGCCTTTTTAGTCACGTGAATAATTAAATGTCATAATGGTTTTGATAGATGCCATGTTGATTTCACATTAGCCTATTGTCTACTTGTAATGTCACCTTCACCAAAAGTTTTGCTAAACTTACTAGATTATAAGCAAAATTCCTAGAGTATCCGACTGAATTCAATAGTCTTGATAATGCTGGTGGAATTTACTTCCCAATCATTTTAAGAATGTTGCATGGTGGGATAGATATTAAGCATCTTATAGTCTATACACATATACAGAATGACCTTGTAGAAACATCTTTTAAATGTCTTGCCTTTATCACTAGGTCTTTAGTTGAAATTTAAAATTGTATTTTACCGTTTGGAAACAAGCTATTATGCACAAAGCATCCTTGATTCAAATTTGGTATGTAAAAACCAGATTTTTATTAAGGGTATAAGTGTAATTTTTCAGTCAATGGCAATCTTGTAATAAAGAAATTTTGGAAAATAAAAATAAAATATCTAAAATATTTTACTAGGGGTGATAGTTACATATTTTTACATAAAAGCTCCTAGATTTCATCTTCTCGTAAGTGAGGAAGAGAGAGAGAGAGAAGCTCTGTTTAGCCTAGCCGCCGGTACACCGCCATGCCTCATTGTTGATGCGCCTGCCCAAGTGATATTTTTATAATTATTTTATTAGATAATTATTTTACCCGAGGTAATTATATGTGGTGAAGTGGAGTAAAAAAATATAAATAAGTACAGTTGGTAAAAGTCAAAACAGTATCCGAAAGTGTGTTAATTTTTAAATAGAATAAGTTGATATTTTTCTAAATATTTTCAAAATGTGGTACTTTTGTAACTTTTGGATTTTGAAACCTATTTAAGGCTAGCGATCTTGAAACTAATTTCCAGCTTCGGATTTGGAGTCAGTGAGGTCGAGAGATAAATTTTGATATAAAATATTGCTATGTTCTAAAGTGACATGAAAATCAAGACAATGGCTCGTGAATAGTACCGTTTTACGTACCATAGACTGAGTCCTGCACTCGGACACACTTTTGATAAATTATACGTCTAATAACCTAGTATTTTTAGGTGTTTTGAATTTAGTAGTGACCTCCGTTTTGTCTAACCTAGCATCAAGTGAACTTATCGGCCAAATTGGTGAACTTACTGAGATTTTGAAACAATCGTTCGAATACCCAAGTAACTAACGGAGGATTTTTTGAACGACATTATCTTGGTATTGCTATCATATCGAGGTAAGAGTTCGATTACCTAAATTTAGATTAGTTTGACTTTTTGAGAATTGTTAGAAATTATTGGAATATATTAGGATTGGATTGTGTGAGTATTTTATACATATTTTTTAGTTGTGATTGTGGGGTAAAACGATGGTGTACTACCTATATTATAGTAAATCTCAGAATAATGTCAAGTTGGATTTTTAGGCATTATTTGATTATTGGATATATACTTATTATGAATTATTATACATTGTACATCCCATAGGATCACACACTTTAGTTCTATTATTATATCGTTGTATTTTAGATTGCTGGTGAATTGCTACAGTACTAAGTGAGATTTTTTGATATGTTTACGGATAGTATCAGGATGTTGGGTACCTCTGTTACAAAGGTATTACAAGACCGTGATAAGAGGATGAGAGCTCACTTTTATATCTTGTTGATGTATGATATGTACAATGATGTGGTTCTATTTTTAGATTTGAATATGTGATTATTCTAGATTTCAATTATTTATAAACTCGATTTATAAATGGGCTTAAAGGTACTAATCATGTAGGTTTGGTAAAATTGCATCCACTTAAAAAGATAATTGAATTCCTATTGAGAATGCGAATACTCATCTCTGAAATTTTTTACTCTCAAGTAGTGTTCAGTGTGATCTTGGGAACTCGAAGAGTGGAGTAGTGAGGAGTTGATAACCTTGTTGAACAATTAGTAACTTTGTAAAATTATTATGTTTCTTTATCTTAGCTTGTATTAATACTTAAGAGTTTGTTTTACTGACTAGGTCTGTAACTCTATTATGCTGAGATTGTGAGAATCTTAATGATGATACTTGGTTTCTTTTATAAATTTCATTAACAGTTTACATCTATTGGTGATCACAAAATTATGAAAATTTTATTTTTAAAATTATTTTTTTAAAATTTTCAAAAATAATTTTTGAATTTTCATTTGTGAAATTTTCTAGGTTTGGGTCGTGACATGGTATCTACGTAAAAGAATTGTCTTCTCCTTACCGAATTGATTGAAGACTATATATGTTTAATTTCATTTCTAATTATTTCTTTTCTGGTTTTCATTTAAACTGAATAAAAAACCTAGAAAAAAGAGAAAGGGAACGAAAAATCCAATCTATATCAAAACTAACTTAAAACAAATAAACAAAATATTTAAATTTCATTAAGTTTAAATCAGAATAGAATTGAGCTCCATGACTTCTAAATTTCAATATGAGTCTCATATCGTCTATTAATCAGCGTAATATTGTTTAATCGAAGAAGACATTATGGAAATCGACATGAAGCTTGCATGTGAGGGGAATGCCTCACGTGTCATGACTGAACCAGGGGAATTGCTTATATAGTATCCCTTTCTTTTGCTTAATATCCATAGCAGTAGCAAACATAGGGGAAATAAAGATATATGTATCTACATATATAATATATATTGTATTTCTTCAATGGGTATTGCATTATAATTTACTCATTAATGGGTATTTTACTTTGGATCCTTAGATTTTAAATGAACGGCTACAATGAGATTAGTAATTGAGCAAAAAAATTTAATATATTTATACTAATGTTAATATAGAAAAATTTCAAAAAAATGTTAATAAGGTATTTATTAATATAAATAGTGGGTTACTTTTTATGAACTTCTTTTAAAGAAAAAATTATTTCTCAATCTCTTCCTTCCGTATGTAGTTAGTTTCCTATCTTGTCATTCGTATTCCAACTTTTTCATTTCTTACTTCCAACAACGTGTATGGAATGAAAATATTATTATTAACGTTTTTAGTTTAAAATACATAGAAAAAGTCATAACCATAAAACATTCATCACATGTCTATGTTTAGATCACCGTATTATTAATAATGTAACTGATATAGGTCAATATTATGATATTCTTATTTTTATATGCATCTTATTCTAACTTTTAAAAAAATCCCATATGAATCGACAACACAGATTATAATCGTTCTATAACTTTGAATTTTAAACACATAATCAGCTAACTTGTCAACTAGAGCGGCCGGAGTTAATGAATTTAATTTTGATATAATTTTCTTATATAACTGCTAAATAAATAATTCATCTTTCGTGAATAGAACTAGGCAGTGCTTTTTACTTTTCATTTTTAGGGTACGTAGATTATTTTTTTTTTTTTGTTGAAGGAAGGCAACTTGGTCTATTTTTGTATTTTAATGAAAAATGTATATTTATTATTGGGTTATTCTAGATCTCCTTGGATACTTTATATTCAATTTTTTTCCCTTAAAAAAAATTATTTTATGGAGACAAATATACTCTATAAAGAAAAAAATAATTACAAGGTTAGTATTACTTACTATAATAGGTTAAATATCTTTAAAAATAAAAATATCCATTGAAAACTTTAAGTGAAAAAACGAAAACAAAGTTATTGCTATGCGTAGCAGATATATAAAATAGGGAAAAGCCAAATAATACATTAAAAAAATCAACTTTCTAATCAAATTCTTGAAATTTGTAGAAAGTTATGCAAGAAAAATTGCAGCCTTTAAAATAGTGAGATATTTGACAGAAGTTTTTTCCTTGTTAAACTGAACTCTTTTTGTATTATTTTGTTTCAAATTTCAAACACACAAAAAAAAAAAAGAAGAAAAAATCACACAGTTATTGCACCATAACATTATTAGAAAATAAACTTATTTGTGACCCGTTAGGCCATAAATAAGTAGTTTAGTTATTTGGGCTTGTATTATGAGTTATGCTTGTTTTGATGTATGTTTCTAATAGCTCATAATTTAATACCATAGTTTCTAGAGTATTTTTGTATTTACTAGATAGTATAATTAATTAAGTTGTTGGAAGTTGGATAGAGTATTCTTACACCATCTAAAATCATCCTTGGAGTAGTATAAATAGAGTGTTCCTCTCTCCTATTTGTATCAAGCCAAAGAGAAACAATTCAAGTAGTAATACAAGTTCTTCTCTTCCACCAAAATTCTCTCTAGTTTCTCCCTTAGCCTCTCTAGTTTTTCTAGCCTTAAAAATCTCCTATTTCCAACAAAATGGTATTAGAGCGAGGTTGTGAATTCTTCTGAAATTCTAAGTATGCTCTGTGATTGCAGTTTTGACTGATCTTCCATATCAGAAAAGAATTCTTGAGATTGAGAGTCTTATCCATTTGTCCTAAACATACTACTATTACATATCAAATTGAAGAGCTCGACGAGAGAAACACACTGCCGTAAAAATCAGCCCAATTAGAGTCTGAACGAGTCTAAACGAGTCGTCAGAAGTTTGCTGTCACAAAAACTGAGTCAACTCATCGAGTTGAGCTGAGTTAGAGCTGTTGACCGAGCTATCAAAGCCATTGACCGAGCCTTCAGAGCATTTAACTATGCCATTGCTAAGCTGTCGAAGCCGTTGATCGAATTGTTGACTAATCTTAAGACTTTTTGACATTCCAGATCCATCCGTATAGTCGAAATTTCCAAAAGCTCACTCTGTTAAAAGTTATGGTGACTGAAAATTTAGCATCTCTTCAAGTTCCACCATTCTATGGTAACAACTTTGATAATTGGACTATCAAAATGAAGGTCCTCTTTAGAGCACATGATGTCTGAGATATAGTAGAGAAATATTACAAAGAGCCAAGAGATGAGATGATACTATCTGCAACACAAAGGGATAGTTTAAGAGACTCAAGAAAGAGAAACAAAATGACTCTCTTCCTCATCTACCAAACCTTAGATGACAATGGGTTTGAGGAATCTCAAGTGAAACCTCCGCTAAGGAAGTATGGGAGAAACTTCAAATCTCATAAAAGGGAAAAGAAAAAGTTAAAAAGGTTCACCGTCAAACTTTAAGAGGGGAGTTTGATTTGCTACACATGATAGAGACTGAGTCAGTCTCTCACTATTTTTCTAGAGTTTTAACCATTTCCAATCAAATGAAGAGAAATAGTGAGAAACTAAAAAATGTTACGATTATAAAAAAGATTCTTCAATCGTTAGATCCAAAATTCGAGAATATTATTACTGTTAGTGAAGAAACCAAAGATTTGGGAACCATGACGATTGAATAACTCTCAGGTTCCTTGCAAATCCACAAAGAAAAGGAAAAGAAGATACGAAATTTCAATGAGCAGCTCCTCAAGGCTCAACTCCAAGAGAAAGAAGAAGATTTCGGCAATAAAAGAGGTTGCAGACATGGAAAAGGAGGAAAAAAATACTTCAATAACAATTATGAAAATCAATATAGAAGAGAAAGCTCGACAAGGGGTCATGGAAGAGGTAATCTGCGGCATTGACATGACAAATCCCAAATTAAGTGTCACAATTGTCAGAGATATGGTCATTACACATCCGAATATAGAGCTCCAAAGAAGGTACAAGAGAGAGCCAACTATGCTGAAGATAAAAGACAAGAGGAAGATATGTTGTTGTTAGCATGCAAGGAGACCATTGGATGCAAAGAAAATATATGGTACTTTAACAGTGGAGCAAGCAATCATATGTGTGGAAGAAAAGATATATTCATAGAGCTTGACGAGTTGGTGACTAGGAATATTTCATTTGGAGATGATTCCAAGGCAACAGTAACGGGCAAAGGTAAAATTCTTATACGGTTGAAAAATAGAGAACATCAGTTTATTCCAAATGTTTATTACATGCCTAACATGAAGAGTAATATCTTGAGTCTTGGCCAAGTCTTAGAGAAACGCTATGATATTCACATAAAAGAAGATAGTCTTTCCTTAAGAGACAATAGAAACAAATTAATAACCAAAGTGCCAATGACAAGAAACAGAATAATCTTGTTATACATTCAAAATGATGTAGCAAAGTGTCTAAAGACTTGCTATAAAGATTCATCATGGCTTTGGCACCTAGGGTTTGAACATCTCAACCTTGGCGGTCTAGAATTATTAGCAAAGAAAGAGATGGTATGATGTCTATCTTTCATCAGTCAACCAAACCAATTATGTAAAAGATGCTTATTAGGAAAATAATTTAGAAGAAGTTTTCCAAGAGAATCAAGTTTTCGAGCCTATAAACCACTTGAACTCATATATACCGACGTATATGATCCAATAAGACTAAGCTCTCTCAGTAAGAGTAACTATTTTTTCCTCTTTATTGATGATTTTTCAAGAAAGACCTGGGTGTATTTCTTGAAGAAGAAATCAGAAGTGTTCAAAAAATTCAAAAAGTTCAAGGTACTTGTTGAAAAGAAAAGTGGTCGAAATATCAAGGCAAGGAGATATGATAAAGGAGGAGAATTCACATCTCACGAGTTTCAGAAGTATAATGGCATCTGCTGTACTTTAATAGTACCAAGTTCTCCCAAACAATATAGTGTCATAGAAAGGAAGAATAGAACAATTCTTGACATTGCCAAAAGCATGCTCAAGAGTAAAGGAATGCCAAAAGAGATTTGGGCTGAAGCTATAGCTTGTGCAGTTTACCTATCAAATCGCTCTCCAATAAGAAGCGTATGAGGAAAGATGCCACAAGAAGCTTAGAGCAGAAGAAAGCTTGGAATCTCTCACCTAAGAGTGTTTAGAAGCATAGCTTATGCTCACATGCTCGATGAAAAGAGAACGAAGCTCGACAATAAAAGTTAGAAGTTTATCTTCGTCAGCTACGACTCTAACTCAAAAGACTACAAGCTCTACAATTCTAGTAATGGAAAGACCATTATTAGTCACGACATGGAGTTTGACGAAGAAAGCACCTAGGAATGGCATACATAAGAGGGAAATTATGACTTCCTATCACACATTAAAGAAGAAAAGAAGAATGGAGCAAGTAAGAGAAGAACTGTAAGAGCTTGTTACCCTACCTACTTCACCAATGGCAAGCACTCATCAAGAAGCAACACCAAGATTATCTTCAAGTAGCATTTCAAGTGAAAGGATACAAAGATTAAGGAGCTTACAAGAGATATATGAGGTAACTAAGAATCAAAATGACTTGACCTTTTTTTGCCTCCTTGCTGATTATGAACCATTAAACTTTGATGGAGTTATTCAAAGTAAATAGTGGCGAGATGCGATGGATGAAGAAATAAAGGCGATCACAAAGAATGATAGATTGGAGCTTGCTACACTTCCCAAGGAGCACAAAGCAACCAGTGTGAAATGGGTTTACAAGGCTAAGAAGAGTGCTAGAGGAGAAATGGAGAGATATAAGGCAAGATTAATTGCGAAAGGATATAGTCAAAGACCCGGCATAGACTATGATGAGGTATTTACTCCTATCACTTGTCTAGAAATGGTATAATTTATCATCTCATTGGCTATCCAAAATAAATGAAAAATTCATAAAATAAATGTCAAGTTTGCTTTCTTAAATGGAGTCCTTGAAGAAGAAGTCTATATAGAGAAACCATCTGGATATGAGATTAAGGGACAAAAAGATAAGGATCTGAAGTTAAAGAAGGCTTTTTACAGATTAAAGCAAGCACCAAGAGCATGGAATAGTTGCATCAACAAGTACTTCTAAGATAACAACTTTATTGAATGTCCTTATGAGAATGTATTGTACATCAAAGTAAAAGACGGAGATATCTTGATCGTGTGCCTCTATGTCAATGATTTAATCTTCATGGAGAGTAATCCATCCATGTTTGAAGAGTTTAAGAAAGCAATGATAAAGGAGTTTGAGATGACCAATATCGGACTCATGTGTTACTATCTTGGCATAGAAGTAAAGCAAGAAAAAGATATAATTTTCATTTCACAAGAAGGTTATGCTGAGGAGATCATCAACAAGTTCAAGATAAATGATTATAAGGCTATCAATACACTGATGGAATATGGAGTCAAAACGAATGAGAAAAGATAGATCCAACAATCTGCAAGAGCTTAGTTAGAAGTTTATACTACCTGATTTGCACAAGACCTGACATTCTCTATTCTATGGGTCTGGTTAGTCGTTATAAGGAATCTCCAACAACCAATCACTTGAAAGTTTCCAAAAGAATCCTTTGATATATTAAAGATACAACTAACTTTGGCTTACGATATTCATCATCTAACAACTATAATCTTATGGGTTATAGTGATAGTGATTGGAGTAGAGAATTAGATGATCGAAAGAATACAGGTGGTTTTATATTCTTTATGGGAGATACTACTTTCACATGAATATCTAAGAAGTAATCAATTGTCACACTTTCAAGCTGTGAAGTAGAGTATATTGTAGCTACATCATGTGTCTGCCATGCAATTTGGCTAAGAAACTTGTTGAAGAAACTATGCATTTCGCAGAATTAACCTACTGAGAACTATATTGATAATAAATCAACGATTACTTTGGTAAAGAATCTCGTCTTCCATGATAAAAATAAGCACATCGATACCTATCACCATTACATAAGAGAATGTGTTGCAAGAAAAGATGTGCAACATAAATATGTGAAGACTCAAGATCAAGTGGCGAATATTTTTACCAAACCACTCAAGCATGAGATTTTTCTCAAGTTAAGAAATTTATTAGGTGTCACAAATCAAGTTTAAGTAGAGGAGTTAGAAAATAAACTTATTTGTAACCCATTGGGCCATAGCTAAGTAGTTTAGTTATATGGGCTTGTGTTGTAAGTTGAACTTGTTTTGGTGTGTGTATCTAATAGTCTATAGTTTAATACCTTAGAATTTAGAGTATTCTTGTATTTATTAGATAGTATAATTAATTAAGTTGTTAGAGATTGGATGGAGTATTCTTATACTATCTAGAATCATCCTTGGACTAGTATAAATAGAGTGCTCATTCCTCCCATCTGTATCAAGCCAAAGAAAAACAATTCAAGTAGTAATACAAGTTCTTCTTTTCCATCAAAATTTTCTCTAGTTTCTCCTTTAGCCTTTCTAGCCTAAAAAATCTCATATTTCCAATAAACATTACATATAAAAGCTTGGAAGTCTTACTATTTTTTTTCAACTTAAATTTGATACACTCGATTAGGGACGCGCGGGGTAAGAAGAACATCATCAAGTGGAAGGGCCTTAAGATTGGTGATCCGAGGCGCGCTACTCATGTCAATTAGTTGATCCGATGTCGTTTTGTTATCGAACTCGAGGCAAAACAGCAAGAGTAAGCTGCACTACCGCGAGGGAGAATGATATTCCAGGGCATATTCTTCTTCCACTTCTAAATGGCTCTGGCCCCTAAGGTCTAGATTTGGTGAGTTGTAAGAAACCGTTCTAGCCTGAACTCATTCGGATCCGACCAAACCTTTGGATCACGATGAAGCTTAGCAGTATTGACAAGAAGGTGCATGCCGACCGGGATATGATAGCCACCGAGTACACAGTCTTCGGCGGATTCGTTGTGGAAAGGAAATTCGGGGTATAAGCGTAATGTTTCCTTGAGAATAGCCTGAAGATGGATTAGATTTTTGGTGTCTGATTCTTTCACTTGCCTTTCTTTGTCAATTTACTCTTCTAACTCTCGTTGAACTTTCTTTAGGGCTAGTGGGCTGTTGAGAAGTAGAGTCAGAGCCCATGTCAACGTTGTTGCTGAGGTGTCGGTGCCACCTAAGATAAAACTCTGAACAAAAATTGTATAATAGTGCATGAGCAGGTAAATGGTGCCCAGTGAACTTTGCTGTAAAGTGTAAACTCAGACACTGTAAAGTGTAAACTCAGAGGATAAGATTTATATATATATATATATATATACTTAAATATATAATAATTAGTGATAATCAATTCAAGTGATGTGATATTCAGGTCATATATGAAACCTTGTAGACGTGTGACACATGGATGGTATTAGGACTCGAATTTGTTTTATATTTAGAAGGCTTTAAATTATAATTAAAAGTAAGGTTAATATTAGGTGTATCAAAATTTTAATATATTTGAGTTGGTATTATTTAATTGGTATATTAAAATTTACCACAAATAAGTTAATCATATTTACAAATTGAATATTATTAACTCACATATCACGTGTGTTGGTATTAAAAAATTAGTAAAAATTTTAGTAGACATAAGATTACCTTTATAAGTAAATAAGTAAATAAAGTAATGCTGTGAGTATACCATACGGTGACCAATATCATTTGATGTCTTAGTTTATGCGGTGACCAATATCATTTGATGTCTCAGTTTGTACTGAAGATTCAAAATGTTGTTATAATCTCTAATAACAAATTCACACATGATGTTCATGCTATGTTGCATTACTTAATTAAATACCATAAAGAGTAATGTCATGAGACACTATATATGATACTCACTATATGATGTGTCAATTGTTATCGGATAATTTAAGTTACACTTTAGGTTCACTTAATAATAAACTCACACATGATGTGGTATGATGCTTGTTATTATTATTAGATTTAGAAACGATTTTTGCAGCGGAAGATTGCCTTAAAAATATTCAAAAAAATTTTCAAAACAATTGACTATATGAGTACATAATTTTTATTCATAGCAAATAGAAATAAGCAAAGAGAATAAATCTAGTAGCTCTTGTAGCTTATCAGCGGATCCTAGTTTTACTGGCTTCTAAATCACAATCTTCTAATCCAAGCCTTAAGCACAACTGGATATACGTGTGGATGTTGCGTACAATTTCTTAAACTCACACTTTAGGCCCTTGCAATTTTCTCAACACATGAGATTACAAGAGTTTGTTCTACAGAGAATAGGAAGACACTCTTCTATTTCTCTCTAGTTTATGGAGGCTTTATATAAAATAATACGTAGTATCTTCTTCTAGGATTTCTTTTATATATATATATATTAAACTATTTAATGAATTAATTAATTACTCATATTAATTAATTTATATATATATTAAAAAGTTTAGAAAATAAGTCATTTTTTAATTTATTTTATTTATATATATTTAATTAATTAACCTAATATCTATATATATATATATAAACTAAAAAAAAAAACATAATTATTGTTTTAATAGGAAACGTAAGTTTCCTTTATTTTTTTTTTAATAAATGTAAAGCCTATATTTATATACGAATTAATTAATCTAATTAATTACTATATATATCTCAAAAAAAATATAGTCAGTTTCTCATTTTCTATTTATCTAATTATCTAATAATTAGATATTTTTAAATTCAAAATTTAAACAAATTAGGAAACTTGTCCCTCTATAAATTTAAATTAATTAATTAATTAATTAATAACAATTATTAATTACATATAGATAAACTATTTATCTAGACAAAGTGTATGGTAATAGAAATAATGTAATATCCAGTACAATGTTTGTAAGAGGTGGAATTAGGGACCTATGGGCCTATAATTCAAGCTCTAATAAATTATGACAATTATTTAATTTACAGAATTAATTTACTCAGAAAACATCGAGCAATCCATCGATTTAATCATTATATGTAGTTCAATCCTCCATAGACAATTCATAACTGAAGCTAGGTTATATTCTGTTTACCTCTCCAATTACATCTTTATCCGTGTATACCATTGATTCTCTAATGAACAATTAATTTATAAATCTATTATAAATTGAGTACTCAAACTGTTTAAGTCCTGAATCAATACACAAGGGAATCATCTTTCTAGCTTCCGAATAGAAGGAATAGATTCCATATCTGTAAGCTACATTCTCAGCTACTCATCTCATCATGATCCCAAAATACAAGTATTTCGGTTTGTTTAGGAAACAAACTTTTAACAAGTATGTCAAAGAACATAATGTTATAAATAGGAGTCTATAATTACTTAGGATTAAGATTGATCTACATATGATCATCTAGTGACATTATTTGAACTCTCAACAGTTAACAGAATTTATATGATATTCAAATCATGTCTGGTTCAGTCCTATATAAACAAATTATATAAAGTACTTCCATTGTGATATCAACATATCAATAGTCCAGATAAGACTATTACATTCTCAATGTTAATGGATCATACTAATAATATTTAATTAAAGATCTCAAACTTTAATTAATTATTATGGACTATATTTAGTTTATCATCCATAAATTTAATCCTCATGTATATAACATTTATATACTAAATTTGTGGTCACATAAATAAACTAGGAATTTTCTGATATTTAAAGACATACCAATTATGTACGAATTCAAATAGAAAAATGTCATTATATTAATTCAGCAAATATTCAAAATATACATGCTTTTAGGGTATAAACTCTAACAATTATTAATGCTCGCAATACGATGAAAGGCAGCACTTAACACGCATGTGGCTTTGATAATAGTATCAGCATCATGACTAGAAAATTCTTCGGTGCCATCCTCATAAAGAATAGAAAGCATCACGCTCATTAAGTCTCGCTGCTGATCATGATCTATGTTCATGACTTGTCCAGAATCATTTGATCTTTTTCGCTTATGCTCCTCCAGCCATTCTTCCAACACATGATCAAGCTTCTTGGCAGTTTTTTTCATGGCTTTCTTGTATCCCTCAAAGTCAAACATCTCAGATACGGGATCGCATCAGACACCACAATAGCTCCAAACATTTTGAAGAAGTCATTGATCGTCTTTTTGCACTGGTCACCAATGTCCCCTTGATCATTACACCCCTAATGGTACTACTAATATCCCTAGCTCCAAAAAAACGTTTCCCCACCACCATCTTCAAAACCATATTTAGTGCTATATCGCCAAACCATTTCTACATCTCCAACTTAACTTCTCCCTTATTGTTCTTAACCCAAAGCTCGTGTATGTCTTGAATGGTAGACTTGACCTCCGATTCCCGGACTGACTGAATGTCTGAACACAGTGGTTAGAGAGCAACTCTTGCGAAGTCGACACCAGTATAATTCGTAGTTGCCGAACCTAAACATAGCATAGTTGTAGCCCATCACCTCTAGCACCATGGCCTTTGCACGGTTGGTGAAAACTTGGCCGTTTGCAGTGTAACGATCTTTAGCAATCTTGGCCCCGTTTATGATGAGAGTTTTGTAGACTCCCATTATCATCCAAACCCCGAGGTAATAGCAGAAGGAGAATTTTGCTAAGATTAAAAATTCTTTAATTTATAAAGAAAATATTTTAAGAGTTTAGAATTTTTAAAGGAGCACGAAAAGTAAAAATATTTGGAATTCCAACCAGTGAATCTATCCCACAGTTCATAGTCACAAATAAACATAGATTGAATAATTATTAGAAAAATTAAATTCAAATAGTTAATCGAGCATCATCATTCATATCTCAACATCAGGCTAGTATGACATATATAGTTTAGAGACATATTCAAAATAGCATAATTCATTAATTTAACAAGACTTAAACACAAATCTTAAATCCACACTCCTAGCATTATCAAATCACGAACTACAAGTAAACGATATCTTCTTATTTTGCTTGTTGGTCGCCAATGTCATATTGGATACCACATGTGGAGAAAGGAGAGGTGAGCATAAAATGCCTAGTAAGTTGCCTAATTACCCTTTAGGGGAAAACCTTTTTATAATTCTCAAAATATCTACATGGTTAGTAGTACTAGAAAGCATTTTTATAAATATTAAGTATTCAAAACATAAGTAAAAGACCATTACAGAAAGTCATGCTAAAGACCAAACCAAGTATCAAGGTCAAACATATTGAAAATCATAATAAAATAAGCATAATGTACATCACATAAATAAATACCTTACATAAGCTCTCACCATCTTATCACGACTAGAGTAAGTTATACTACATGTATTGAGTACTATCTACCTAACATCTAATCCTACAGAGCTGGAGGGGCAGCGAATGTCTACATTTATCGAGTAGAGATAGTCAGAAAACAAACCCCGCGTGAGTTTACGTGCTCTCACCGAAGACGGGTGCACTAGTCTACCTACTACAAGACCGTGGTGTCTAAGATGACTCTCATGCATGATCATATGAAATATGCAATATATAGAGTCTTAAACAACCATGCAATAGTTAACATTCTAGAAGTGCTATGATTTTTAAATAGAAATCCATTTTGTACTTAAAAATCTAAAAGTGCAATTCCTATGGCTTAACCAAATCCCAAGTTTATAACTTGTACAAATTTATACGTAAAATATCTAGAGCAGTCCACAATATTTCACAAGTTCACAGTTCATTAAAATAATTTAATTTAATAAAATCATAAAATTTCACTTTTCACAATAAATTCCAATTTTAATGAAAAAAATAGAAAACAAGGAAATTGAATCCCCTACCTCAAAATAGCAATTATGCTGAGCTAACGACACTAGAAAAGTCCTCTATTAATCAGCTTGTTGTTCAGATGGTCGTTTCCTAATTGCGACGTATTCACTCGAAAAAATAAATTTCCAAACGGGGCCTCAGATTAAGAAACGGAGGTCACAACTGAATTTAGAATACCCAAAGAGATTGGATTAGCTATAAAATTTGTCAAAAATGGGTTCCGATGCAGAATCGACTCGTGGCACGTAAAATGGTGCAATTCACGAGCTATTTTCTCGATTTTCGTGCTAATTTAGAAAATAGTGATATTTTATATCAAAATTAATGTCTCGACCTCATGGAGTCAAAATTCGAGGTCAGATTTAAGTTTTCAGATCCCGAGCATTAAATGGGCTCAAAAAATATTTAAAATATAAAAATACCACATTTTGAAATAATTAGAAAAGTTCCACTTTTTCAATTTGAAAATAATGACCTTCTGGTTACTGTTTAAACACTTCAAAATCTTAAGATTACATGTTTCAATCTCTTTTTTCATGTGGTATAGTTTTCTCAAGTAAAATAACTAAATTCTAAAATAGTTAAAAAAAATACTACAAAAATTTAATATTAATAAATTGCTACAGTAACGAGTTTCTCATCGGAGTTGAGTTAGAAGTCATGGGTGGTTGGAAATGATGCTGGCATCGAGAAGAGTTGAACAGTGCCGGCGGTGGGTTGATCGAACGCTGGACGGAGAAACGGCGAGCAAAATTCTGATCCGCAGGCAGAAGCTTCAGACAGCCGGATCACGAGCTGTCGGCAATGAAATAGTGCGGCGGTTGCTGGTGTCAGATCGTCAGAGGCTAGGCAAGGATGCAGGGCAACACATTGGGCTGTTTGATGGTCAGATTGCTCATGCGTGAATAGTGTAGTGGTGGAAAAATTCTTGAAAATGGCAAAGGGACCTCGGGGAAGAATGAGAGATTTTTCTAGGGATTTAAATCTAAGTTTTCAAAACTATAGATAGTGGGACACATGGCGTAATTTGGTTTGACTGAAAATCTTTTCAAAATTCTACTTTGACCACAATTTATGAAAGATTTGTTCATTTTAGGCCTTCCTTATTTATTTTTAAATCCTCAAATTTTAATTTCTCTTGCATTTTTGCTCCAACATACCTAGACCTTATTTTGTCAAGATTCAACTCCAATATTTTAATATTAAATATTAAAATTTTTCATTTAAATAAATCCAAAAATAAAAAATAATAAAATACTCTTGAATCAAAATTACTTAATTATCCTTTATAAATTTCAGATTTTACATGCTTTACCCCTTAAAGGAATTTCATCCCAAAATTTGCATACAATTCAAGGGTCAAAGTACAACTTTAAGTTGAAAATAAATATATGAGGATATTTCTCATACATTTCTATTTCTAGCTCTTAAGTGCCTTTATCTTTCTTGTGGTGTTGCCAAAAAACCTTGACAAGTAGTATCTCTCTATTTCGAAACACTTTAAGTTCTCTCCTAGTATTTGAACTAGTTGTTCCTCATATGTTACATATTTTTGTAATGGCACTTCCATATACTCAATGGCATGCGACAGGCTAGGCATGTATTTTCTGAGCATTGAGACATGAAAGACATTATGCACTCAGCCTAATTGTGGTGGTAAATCCAAGCGATACACTATGGACCCAATTCTAGCAGTAATCTCAAATGGTCCAGTATATCTTGGAGTGAATTTGCCTTTAAGTCCAAATCTAGTGATTCCATGCCTTGGCATCATTTTCAAGAATACTTAATCACCAACTTTGAAATATACTTCACATCTTTTTGGGTCCGCATAGCTTTTCTGACGACTCAACATAACTTTAAGTCTTTTCCGAATCTTGCTAATTTTCTCTACAAAGCTCTCGAGAACTTAGATATAAATCTTAGATCTCTGTCAGATACTATGCTTGGTGGCACTCTATGCAATCAAACAATATCATCAATGTAGAGATGACTAAGCCTGTTTAGTTAAAAATCAGACCTGATCGGTATAAAATGTGCAGTTTTCATCATACCATCAACAATCACCCAAATTATGTCATTCTTTCTTCAAGTCATAGGCAAACCTATCACAAAGTCCATTGTGATCTTATCCTATTTCCACTCTAGTATCGGTAAAGGCTGTAGCAGTCCAGCTAGTCTTTGGTGTTTAGTTTTGACTTACTGATATATCATGCACTTAGCCACAAAAGTAGCTACATCTCGTTTCATACCTTTCAACCAATATTATCTTTTCAGATCGTGATATATCTTTGTGCTTCAAGGATGTACTACAAACTTGAACTTATGAGCTTAAGTGAGAATGGTCTCTCTAAGATGAGGATCATTAGCTGCTACTAGCTTTCTTCTGAAAAGCATAAATCCTTCTCTATTTATACTCCAACCTTCTAATTGTTCACCACTTTCAACTTGATTCCAGATCATTCTTAACTCTTGATCTTGCCATTGACTTTTCTGCACAGTTTGGAGGAGTGCAGGTGTGGCAACAACATTACTAAGATAAGCAATTTTACCAGACTTGAAGTACTGCAAGTTATAATTATCAATCACTACTGAGTTCTTCCTATCATGAAAAATATTTGTAGGTAACACTGGCCACTACAAATTATACCATAAGGTTTTCTACTGAAAGCATTAGCTACAACATTAGCCTTGCCAAGATGGTACTATAGTTCGAAGTCATAGTCTTCTATATACTCAACCTATTTTCGTTGCCTTAAATTTAAATCCCATTGGGTGAAGAGATATTTCAAACTCTTATGGTCAGAGAATATTTCGAATTTCACATCATACAAAATAACACCTCTAAATTTTGAGTGCAAAAATGACTACAACAAGTTCCAGGTCATTGGCAGGATAGTTTCTCTCATGTGGCTTTAACTGACGAGAGGCATACTCTACAACTTGATTATTTTGTGTCAGAACAGATTCCAATCTCTTCTTTGAAGCATCAGTATACACCACATAAAGTTTATTACTCTCAGGAATAGTAAGAACAGATGTAGCTGTCAAACTATGCTTTAGTTTCCTGAAAACTTCTTCACAATCACTATCCCAAACAAACTTGATATCTTTCCTGGTCAATCTTGTCAATTGTAATGCAACCTTTGAGAAATTCTGAACAAAACGACGGTAATAGCCTACTAAATCGAGAAAACTTCGTATCTCTATCATATTCTTTGGTCTTTTCCTCTTTTAAACGACTTTACTTTAGCAAGATCGACTGAGATATCTTATTGAGAAATTACATGCCCTAAAAATTTAACTTTTGATATCCAAAAGTCACATGTTGACTTCTCAGAACTTCAAGCACTATCCTCAAATATTCGGCATAATCTTCTTGAGTCTTGGAATACACCAGGATATCATCAATAAAAACACTACAAAATGATCTAAGTACGGCCTGAAAATCTAATTCATGAGGTCCATAAAAGCTGCAGGTGCATTCATCAATCCAAAAGGTATTTCCAGAAACTCAAATTGACTGTAACGAGTTCTGAACATTGTTTTCAATATATCCTCCCCTCTTATCTTTAACTGGTGATAACCTGATCTCAAGCCAATCTTAGAGAAGAATCTTGAACCATCAAGTTGATCAAATAACTCATCAATTCTTGGTAAAGGATACTTGTTCTTTATTGTCAACTGGTTTAACTTCCTGTAGTCTACACAAAATCCTTAAAGTACCATCAGCTTTCTTGGCGAACAAAATAGGAGCACCCCAAGGAGTAGTACTACTCCGATTGAAACCCTTGGATATTAAATCATCTAACTATTCTCTATAGGAGCCATGCAATAGGCTGGAATAGAAACTGGCTAAGCCCCAAGGACAAGGTCAATATAGAACTCGATCTCCCTATCTAGTGGTAGCCCTGGTAAATCCTTTAGAAATACCTTTAGATACTCGCTCACCACCGATATCCATAGGTCTTGATTATTAATTCTCATCTTGCCAATAATGGCAAATAAGTTCTTATAACACTCAGGATTTTTCCTACCATCCAAACATGCTTTCAAAATAGAACTTGGTTTCAATTAATTTATTCGAGCTTGACATATTATAGGTTGTCCATCATCTAGAAAAGAGTCACTCATTTATCATAACTATCAACAATAGCTCGATACTTGGATAACCAATCCAGACCAAGTATTACATTATATTGTTTTATTGGCAACACAAGTAAATCAATAAGTAATTCTTTTCTATCAATCACCACACAACAAGATTTACTCACACTAGACACATCACCTATTCCACCTATAGGTGTTCTCAATGTCAAGGCATAATCTAATTTAGAAAATTTTCATCCTAAAATTTGAACAAACAACAAGGATTTGAATGAATGAGATGCACCAGTGTCAAACAAAATACATGTCCAAGAGTATGAAATAAGAACTATATCGTCAACAACACCTCGACTAATGTGTTCATTTGTATCATCAGTTCCAGAAATTGCAAAAGCTCGGCTAGTAACTTTTCTTTTTCCTTTATTGTCTCTTCCTTGTCTAGGATGATAACTGCTAGATCCTAGACTACTGCTACCATATCCACGCCCTCTTTGACTCCTTGAAACTTAAGGAGTCTAGAAATTCTGAGTGTAACCCTGGGGGGCAGTATTAGTGTTGCTAAGGTAATGGAGATGAAAAAGCTTGGGAAACACCCAAAGATTACTAAGACCTAGCTTGAATGTTCTGGTCAGATACTGAACCAGAGTAGCTTCTGAGTGGTCTTCTTTGAGAAAGAGGGAATTTCTGCAGATGTTTTGGGCACTCATTCCTCTTATGGCCCTACTGACTACAGTAGTAACACGTATAAGGATTGAACCTCTTTTTACCTGATGAACCACTACTAGTATAGCTTTCACTATTTAGTGAACCTTGGGCAGACTATTGTCCTTAGCTCATCTTATTCAATTTTCTATCATTTCTTTTATTCTTTCTTGTACCCTACTCATTTTCTATGGCTTAAGCTCGTTAGGTAGCTAACACTACCTCAGAGTGAGTGGCAAACGAGTGAATAGCAATATGATTGTGGATGTTTCGATTCAGACCATTCTTAAACTTCGTAATTCGGTAAGTGTCACTCATCACTGGGCTAAGGGCAAAGCTTGCCAATTCTGTGAACTCCATCATGTATTGGTTCACTGTTCTATTCCCTTGAATAAGTCTGTCAAAATGACCAACCACTTCAGCTTATTGATCATTATTTGCATAATGTACTTTGAAGAGTCTTTCAAATTCTTCCCATGTTATGCTTTCTAAATTTTGCATAACCTCAATAGTCTCCCACCAATGGATAGCATTTCCCATCAAGTGAGATATAGCAAATACAACCCAGAACTCTCTAGGAGTACTAAGGGTTCGAAAGTGTCATGTCATCTTACACAACCATGTGTTGGCAACTAGTGGGTCTAGGGTTCCATCGTACTATCTAGGCTAAATGCGCATAAACTTCTGAAGATGGTCAGCTTGATTGGGTTAACGCTCTTGTTGTGGTTAAGGTTGAGACTAAGGTTGATAGTTATGGCCTTGCATCCCAAGGAAAGCATGACACATTACTTTAAAAAATTAGTTGAGGTCTTGTGGAACTGGAGGGGGCATGGTACCAGGTTGGCGCCTCAAAGCTCTCTTAGGAGGTATTTTTGAAAGTTTGAAATGATATACCAAACTATTAATGAGGTAATGATACATATCATCATAAAAATAATTTCATTCTAGTTTAATGGTGCTATGTCTAAGATATTTAAATCTCTAGCTCTTATATCAGAATTTCTGTCACGTCCCAAATCCTAGGGTAAGGGTAGAAGGGGAATATCGCTAAAATTAGAAATTCCTGAATTTATAAAGAAAAGACTTTAAGAGATTTGACTTTTTAAAATAGCATGATAAATAAAAATATTTAGAATTCTAGCCAGTGAACCTATCCCACAGTTCATAGTCACCAACAAACATACACTGAATAATTATTAGAAAACAAAAATTCAAATAGTTAATCGAGCATCATTATTCATACCTCAATATGAAGCTAATATGACATATATAGTTTATAAACATATTCAAAGTAGTATAATCTATTTATTTAATAAGACTTAAACACGTCTTAAATCCACTCTTAGCATTACAAATCATGAACTACAAGTAAAAGATAGCTTCTTATTCCACTTATTGGTCGTTAATATCACACTAGACATCACTTGTACAGAATTTGGAGGGATAAGTATAAAAGGCTCAGTAGGTTACCTAATTACCCTTTTTGGGAAAGCCTTTTTATAATTCTCAAAATTTTTGCATGGTCAGTAGTACTAGAAAGCATTTTTATAAATATTAAGTGTTCAAAACATAAGTAAAAAACTATTATAGAAAGTTATGCTAAGGACCAAACAAGGTATTAAGGTCAAATATATTGAAAATTATAATAAAACAAGCATAATGCAGATCATATAAATCAATACCTCACATGAGTTTTCACCATCTCATCACGACTAAAACAACTTATACTACATGCATTTAGTATTCTCTGCCTGACATCTATCTCTAGAACCTAGAGGAACACCTATGTGTCTAATCCTACCGAGGTGGAGGGGCACCGAATGCTTACATTTACTAAGTAGAGATAGTCAGAATACAAAACTCACGCGGGCTTACAGGCTCTCACCGAAGGTGGGTCTACTAATCCGCCTACTACAATACCGTGATGTCTAAGATGACTGATAACTCTATGAAAATAGAGTTATCTTGTGTGTTTTCAGTCTTAGGTTAGTTGTTTTTAAAGAATAAATTGTGTAGTTTAGGTTCAATTCTTTTCTTTATTTTAGTATTGTTATTTCAAATAGTTAGGATCTAATCTAGCTAAAATCTATCTTACTTGCCCTAATTCCTATTTGAATTGATGAAATTCGGTCTTAAAACTTCACAGGGATTAAATGGTGATATTTAGAAGGGAAGCCGAATTCAGGTGAAAGCCGGAAGAAACTTTGCTGCAGCAATGTCCCGGAGCAATGCTGAGCAGCTGATTTAAATTCCAGCAGGAGTTTGTTTTGGACAGCTGGCGTGAATTTTGTGCAGCTGGTGCTGACAGCTATTAGTGAGTACCAGCTAAGGGAAAATAGAGAAAAGTGGTCCTTACTCCTCTATTTGGCTGACATGTGTACTAGGGTACCTCACTTACCCTAATATAAGAAGAAAAGAGTACTGTAGAAAAGGACTGGAGGTTGGCGGCTGAGCCAAAAAGATAGACGGAAAAGGAAAGAAAGAGGGAAGAACAGTACAGCGAAAAAGAGGACGAAGAAGGAGACATACTAGCGGCTGCAAGGGGCTAACCCTCCATCATCCAGCTAGCGATTTCTTACTTCTTTTAGCCTTCTTCATATTTATTTCTTCATCTTTTTCTTGAATTTTCAGTAATCAATGGAATATTTTAGGATACTTGTTTTTACATTTCAGACTATGAGCTAAGTCTCCTTAGCTGGGATTGTGATGAATCCAAGGTTGTGATGATGGGTTAAAGTTGTTTTCAACGTTTATGGTATTTTTACTCTAGTTTATTCAAGTGAGCTTCATCATTATTCCTTTTTATTGCTTGG